>CM053788.1:482149643-482634643 GCA_028749045.1 Cupressus sempervirens | reverse complement strand
AAGTGTATCAAATAGATGTCAAATCATTCTTTCTAAATGGAGAACTTGAAGAAGAAGTATACATTGAGTAGCCTTAAGGATTTCCTTTGATAGAAGATAAGGATATGGTATGCAGATTGAAGAAAGCACTATATGATCTTAAGAAAGCACCTAGAACTTGGTATGCAAGATTGGATAAGTATTTGAAAAAACTTGTATTTGCTAAAGGTATGATAGATGGTAAGCTATATTTGAAAAAAAATGAGAATGTTTTCTTGATCATTGTGATATTTGTTGATGGCATAATCTTTGGAGGTAATGATGAAGCAAGTGAAAATTATGTTGAAGAGATGAAGAATGAATTTGATATGAGCATGATTGGTGAGAAGAATTTTTTCATGGGTTTACAGATTACACAAAATAATGATGGTACTTTCATTTCTTGAGCTATTTATTTGTAGGACTTTTTGAAAATATTTATCTTGGAAAGTTGTAATCATGTTTGTATAGTAATGGTATTTGATCACTTTATCTAGAAAAGATGAGACACCTACAGTTGAGAAAAAGAAGTATAAATCAATGATTGGAGGTTTGCAATATCTAATTCACACTGGACATGATATAGTAAATGGATATGGAATTGTAGCTAGATTTCAAGATGATCCTACATATCATTATGAAGTAGTAAAAATGATATCAATATATTTGAATGGAACACCTAACTATGGTTCATGGTATGATAGATCAAGCGGTTTCACTTTATGTGTTTATATTAATGTAGATTAGACAGACAGTATTTATGATAGAAAAACACTAGTGGTCATTTTTCCTTAAGAGGAAGATTAGTTTCTTGGTTAAGAAAGAAACAAAATTATATTTTAGAAAGTACAACTGAAGCAAAGTATGTAGCAATAGAAAATAATTGTAATCAAATCATGTGGATGAAGCAAATGTTGAAGGATATTGGGATAGAATTTTCAAGTCCTCTTATCATACATTGTGATAACACAAGCACTATGAGTATGTATAAAAATCTTGTATTTTATTCTAAGACTAAGCATATATATGTATGTATGTATGTATGTATGTAGGTATATATATATGTATATGTATGTATATATATATGTGTGTGTGTGTGTGTGTATACGTATATGTATGTATATATATATATGTATGTATGTATGTATATATATATATATATATGTATATATGTATATATGTATGTATGTATATATATATATATACATACATACATACATATATATACACATACATACATACACATATATATACATACATATATATATGTACATACATACATACATATATACATACATACATATCTATCATGTTTTGGGAGAGAAATTTGTAGAGAAAGAAATCAGATTGGAGTATGTCAGTACAAAAGATCACATTGCAGATATCTTAATGAAGCCTTTTCCTAAAGATACATTTGAGTACTTGAGAGGTATGCTTGGTGTCATACGCCTACCTACTTTTGAGTAGATGATGTAGATACTACATCAGTCCAGTGGTACAAAGCACTATTATTGGACTTGACTAAATGTTGATGCTTCTCATATGGGGGAGTATCTAAAATGAGAAGAGTCATCAAGAACTCTCAGTAGATGGTTTTGAACAATGTCCTTAGACTTGAATTCATCAAAGTCTTGGAGCAAATGATTGACAAAATGAAGCCTTTTTTATTAATTTCACTAGGGGAGAATATGCACGAAAAAAATCTCATTGGTATGTATGGGGAAGAGTATGCATAAAGAAGTACCATTTATGGGGGAGAAATTGCGATCTCCTATTAATAAGTTTGAGATACATTGTATGGGTAAGAAGATGAGATTTGTTTAGTGTGTGAATAACTAATGCAAGTAAAAAGAGTTGTAGAAAAAAGAAGTGTTCTAGAAGATTTCATATTTGATTGATGAAGAGGATTTTTAAAGATGAGAATACTAGTAGTAGTTACAATAGAGTATTGTTTTGATATTCTTGGAAATTAGATGTTTTTCATCTATGTTGTCATCAATGCCAATGGGGGAGATTGTTAGCATGGATGTTGATGGTATTCCTTTGAGGAAGTATCCTAAGTATTACCAGAGCATGTGGAGATTTTTAGCATGTTTCATTCATGATTATATTTGTCATTGATGATAACATAGTATGGTTTCTATGAAGACTAGTAGAGTAGTAGATAGAGAATGAGGTCATAGAGAAAAAATACATATGCTCAAGTGAAGTGTGGTTAAGGATGTGTTCTACACTGTGTCTTGATGATGAGGCTAAGTGTACATGAAGTAAGTCAAAGATGTACAAAAGATATGTTCAATTTATAGAGAGTGGTATAGAGATAGACTATCTCATAAGTAGTTTCTAATGATTGGATTTGATGGAGACACAACCCAAGTATAGAATGGACACAACATGAAAGGAAAAACTTTATTAACTATGAAAATATACCAATACACTTAGTGCAGAGAAAATATATTCCAAAATATGCCCTATGGGCTTACAATAATATAAATCTGGAGATAATTTCTTCTCCCAGTACCTCCTCTCAAACTCCACTCTAAACTACCTTTTAAAATGCCATAAATGTTCTTAAATAGAACGCAAAGGGTTAAGGATTAGGAATACATTCTAGAAAGTGCTAGTTGGCATCCACTGCCAAAATGGAAGGCTCTAGAAGTCCCTTTAGAAGTTGTTACAAAATTAGAAGAATCCAAAAATGGTAGCCAAACTTTTGGGAGGCATAACTTTTGAACTATAGCTCTGATTGACGAATTATTTACATTTTCAGAAAGCTCTCAAAGTTCTCTATAGCCCTATGGACCAAATTCACTCATCCCCCAATTTTCATGCCTATAAAAGGTCATTTAGTACCTCAAACCTAACTTTGAAGCATTCTTAGGAGGTCTCCAAAAACTGAAAAATTGCAATAACTTTCTAACCGTGGGGCCTTTTGACTTGATTCTTTTTCTAGAATGTTCTAAATTACAATTAGCACCATCCCTCCAAATTTCACCTTTTAACTCACCATAGTTATGGCTCAATTACATAGTCCTACTTTTTTGGCATTTACACATATCCCAAGGTAGTTAAAAGCTCTAACTCAAAACACTAATAGTGGAACTGTGAGAATTGGAACTTTTATTTGACCCAAATGGGTATCCAAAAATGAAAACACATGAAACAGAAACTATATCTAGGTATTATTTTTTTTGGGTGATAGAGGATTGCCCTTATACCTCTGGATGCTCCTGCATCAGGATTGTATCTCCTAATAAAGATATAATCAAGATATGTAAAGTTATACAATGAGAGAGGATTCTCTAATGATGATGTCAGTGAGTGTGGAAGTCCTGGAGTCACATGTGTGAAAACTTGTAAAGACTATGAGCCAAAAGTGTTGTGTAATTGTGGCATAATTAATTATCTTAATGTGTTCCTATTATAATTAATTTTAAAATCCTCAAGGATGACTCGTGGAATTGTTTTGAAGACATGGTATAAAGGAAGGTTATTTTCCTTTTGGTAAAGTGTGGATTGTGTGTTGAATAAGTGCAAAGTGTGTGAACAAGATTACAGTATTTGGCAAATGTGAGTAAGAGATCTAAGGGATTATTGGATGTGAAGTTGATGATCTGGTATTAAGATCAAAAAAAGAGGACAAGTCCAGTTGACTAGACAAAGAAAGAGGAAGTGCAAGTATAGTTCATTTATATTACTCTACAAGGAATTACATAGAGATCATTTGGACAGTGAATTCAATGGTCTTTCCCTTGAAGCTATTTGGATAGTGGGTTCATCTTCCTTCTAAAAATCCTAAGAGGGTTGTCACAACTCCTAACAGGGTTGGCACAACTCCTAATAGGGTTGGAAAATCCTAATAGGGATTCAAAGTCTCCTAATAGGGACTGGTATGTACTAAATGCTTTTATTGACTCTTAGTAGGGTCCATCCTCTAACAATGAATATTTATATTAGCACATCATTTTGTGGGTACCATCCCCACTGGGGTTTTCCCTCTAATCAAGGGTTTCCCTAGATAACATATTTGGTGTTGTTGTGTATGTGTATCTTGTTATGGTTGTTGATTATACTTCTCATATGATTAAGAATTAATAAGGCTAATAATTTTTGTAATAGATGGATAAATGATTCACCCCCCTCCACCCCGTCTCAGTTATATTGGTAGATTTTACATTATTACTTAGATTGGGGGGGTGTGGAATCAGTATTCTACAAACTTTTATCCATAGCTAAATATTATTGATTACATGCAAATGAAACTAAACCAACAATGTTGAATATTAAATAAATCCATACACAAAGAGAACTCTTAACACCATATTTTGTTAACTAGGGAAAACCTAGCCAAGTGAAAAACATGGTGGGGTTGGTACCCACAAAAGAATCATTTTAAGGATATTGACCCTATTAGGAGTCTATGAAATACATATAGTGTCTTGGTCCTTGTTAGAGGACTGGGCCCTATTTAAAGCCTCAACCATGTAAGGAATTGCTTCTTGAGTAGTATAAGTAGTTTCTTCCTATATCAAATTCAACACGTTTATATATATTTGAGTGGTTAGGACTTTCGTCCTATCCATTTGATAGGTTGACACTGATGGTGATAGAAAGGTAATTGGCCTCAACATATGATAGGGTCAGAAAGTAGCATCAGAAGACATGGGTTTAACCCATCACTATTGGAGCTTTTGAAGTAAACCAAAAGCAAGATATTTCCACATATGAGATGGAGTGCAATCGAAATCCCATAGATGACTACCCCATCACCCACCCATACATTGACAACATCAGGATTGTACAACATGTCATACAAAAGTAGTTCATACCTAATTACTCAATTGAAGATCATTGGATGAATTGCATAGATAACTATAGTGTTTAGATTAGGAACTATTATAGGATGAGTCTACAATTGACATAGAAGACCCTTAATTTGAACATCCCTCTAAAGATGTGGAAGAAGGATAATGAATATGTATTGGACTCATTGTATAATAGGGATATAATCTTTGAAATGTCGATGATGAATGTTTAGATGGGCTGAGAGGAAAATGATGTTATACAACACAAGGCCAAGCATGCCATCCGATTAACCTAAGATTTAGTAAAGAAGTCATTTGAATTGGAGCCAATTCCAAATGCACTAACACTATAGGAAGAAGCTAGGACCAAGAAGGGTAGAGGGACAAAATTCATTGTCCTGACATATTAAGAGAACTCCCCAGTATGACCAAATATAGTCTACAAACATGAGAGAGAAATAGCTTACTTATGTAGTGACAAGAATAGGGGGGGAAAGAAAAGGAAGGTTAGGCAAGAAGAAGATGCCCAACTAAAAGAAGCCCAAGGTGAAGAAGGAAAAGGTCTAGAGGAAGAAACTCAATCTCCACCCTTAGAAACTCTAACCCAAATGGAAACCTCTCTATTAGTACATAAGAAGGTTAGGAATAAGATGGTGGTAATAAGGGAGAAGAGAAGGAAGTTAAAGAAGAAGAAGAACACCTTAACCCCTCAAATTTGGGAGACTATATCAGAAGTAGAAGACAAAGATAAATTGGAATAAATGGAATGCCTCTCACTCAACAAGAGGAACCAGTTAGCTAGGGTGAGAGAAGATGAAAGAAAAAGTGATCCAACTAAGATGTCTCCATCTATCCAAAATAGTTGATCTGACTCAAGGAGTAAAAATATTAGAAAGCATGAACACAATCCAATGAAGGAGACAATGGGGATGTCTTATACCTCTTATACTTTCATTTTATTACCACTCGGATACAATGGGGAGACCTAAAAATGAATCCCTAAGAGTATATTGGAACTAGTTGCCTCCACTGCAGCAAGGACTAGTGGGACTATTGCCTCCACCACCAAGGAAGCCTCATTCACATCTTCCTCCTCCACAAGAGATGGAATTTATCCCTAGGCCTCTTTCATACACTCAATTGGATAGTCAAGTGACTGTCGAGGATGATTTTCAATAGCTACATATAGATGTGTTTTTGGATGAGGGAAAAATTGTCAAAGAGAGAGAGAAGACATCACAAATGGAAGGATAAAAAACCTCTCCTCTTAGAAGAAAAATGGAAACACCATCAATTGACCCACCTAGGATAAAGAAGACCCTAGAAAAGAGTGATAAGGGTAAGTAGCTAGCCTTTGAAACAACCTCTTATTTATACCAGTATGTCTCCTATGGGTACTACTTTGGAAAGGTTGAAAAAAATTTATTCACTCAAGAGAGAATATATGTAGAGAACATAGAGGACAAGAGGTTGGAGACATTAATAAAGGAAGTGAGGACACCAATGCCTATTCAAGGTGATCCAAAATAGCTTATTTTTTTATGAGGAATAACATCAATGATCTGATAGTGCATATATATATTCCTCCTTTGTATACACACTTTGAAGAAATTTTCCCCAAAGAGTACCAAATGTAGGAGGTAGTACTTAATTGGAAGGCCACCCATTACACAACCTAATTTTTGACAAAAACAGGCCTAAAATAAGTATTTTAGCTATTAGATGAAGATGAGGCCAAAATTTTGGAATTGAGAAAGAATATTTATCTCCTTCAAGAATATGTCAATGAGGTAGTCAGTCCATTGAACTTGGGTCATCATGAGTTCACAATAGTAGCTTCCCTCGACAATCAAACTCCAACCATGGGATAAGCAGATTCATTCTTGGATGCATGCCAAAGGTAGTGTGAAATTTTTGAAGATAGAGGCATCAATATAATTGAGGGTTATTTAAACCTATTGATCTCAAATTGGTTTTGACTAGTGAGTGTCAATACACTTAAGCCATTTATGTAGTTCATGCCAAGCTAGTAATACATGATGAGAACAACATGTAAATACTATACCATGCCAAGTTGCAATGAGTGCCAGGTCACTTAAGTGCTGAGAAGATATATCATGCCAAGTGATTTAGGAGCCAAGAAAATAGTGGATGACAAGTAATGTAGGTGCCAAGTTACAAAATACAAAATAGTGCATGTTGAGCATCAAGAACTTCATATGCTGAGTGACAGTTTTGACATATTTTTTTGTAATGGCACAAACAACTATCGAAACCATTTTTGAGCTGACTTAAAGATAGATTTTGATATTTTGGAGATAAGGACGAATCTATATTTGGATTTTGTATCTAATTACATGCAACCAATAAAAAAAAGGAAAGGTTTAAGCAAAAAAATGGATGAATCTCAACCACAAGTTCATACCTAACCCTAAACCACCTAAGTCTTCTTAAGGAGGAAAAAGTCCTGAACTCTTTACATTGAGTGAGTGATCAAATCGAATGAGTAAACAAGATAGTTTGCAGAGCATTCAAGGTGACTTAGAAGTACGAGTGAATTGCAAAATTAGTCAGGGAAGAACAAAGGATAGAAGAAAGGATACATCATTGAGACATCTAATTGTGAAGGATCAATAAGATATTATATAGAGGTGATATGATATTAGGCAAGCAATTGTCAATCACAAGATCCATGCTAAGACATTTTAACAAGTGATTTTAGTTAAACCTCTCAATAGACTAGTCCTAACATGCTATATGAAATGCTTTAACAAGATTCTTACTTAGTTGTAAGTTGAAGTTGTCTAACCAGCCACACTTTTAACAGGGTGTTGAAATTTTCTATCAAGGTGAGACCTAATAGTCTTTGTAAGCTTTTAACAGGGCAGACCTTTCATAGGGTAGACCATGATTCATGGTCAAATTTTTGGTAACCTTAATTGGATACACTTTATTACTATAGTAGTGAATATTTTTGGGTGTCATCACCACCCCAATTTTACCTTCTCACTTTGAGGGTTTCTAGATAATCATATCTAGTGTTATGTGTGGGATTGCTTACATGTTTATATGATTTAGATGCATATTCTTTACATGTTATTTTAGTATATTAATGTATGTGATGAATGAATGGTAAAAAAATTATGGGTCCAAGTTTAAACTCTTGATTCACCCCCCACCCCCCTCCTTAGAAGTTTACTCTTTCCACATTTAATTCCAACAATTGGTATCAAAGCCTTATTCTCTGAAAGAGAAGCTTTGTAGCTTTGAGGAAAGATCTTGAAATGGAAGTCTACATTTTGGGAAACACTTGAAAACCAAGAGATTGAAATACATCTCATACTACATCAACTGAATGAGGCAAGAGAGGAACTAAAGAAATCCTTGAAGAGAAGGAAAGAGATTGCTATTGTAGAGAATGAGACACTATACAAAGAGATAGACCTACCAAGCTATTTCAAGTTGGTGACTCCAAGAATTTGATGCAATAGTTGTAGATCTAATAGAAAAGAATAGAATCCAAGATGAGGAAATCAAAAAACTCAAGCTAGAGCAAGAATCACAAGCTATACTAGACTATGTGAGGTGACTGGACAATAGAAGAAAGCTATAGAAGAGAAAGCCATGGTTGAAGAAGAAAAAATAATTCTAGCAAATAGATTGGAAGAGAAGTAAATAGAGCTAACCGAGATTTCCAACATGAAATTGGATACTCTAAGTCAAATGATGAATGCCAACTATGAATTGAATGTCAAGGACATTGAAATAACTACATTGAAGTTGCAGAATGACCTGAAAAGAAGAAATGAACTTTTTGAAAGTCTCAACAAGCCAAATGAAGCCATCAAATACTTTGAGCAATTATTGAGATTCCCTAGATCCAACAATGATACATCAGGATTGGGCTACACAAGCACTGAAGAAGGAGAATCATCCAAAGATGTTGAAGAAAGGAACAAAAAAGGTAAGAACTCCAAATCTACTTGTCATAATTGTGGTAAGAAAGGACATACTGCTAATATGTACAAGATAAAGAATACAAATTAGAATTTCAAGCCTAAGAACATGACTCATTTTCATAAGTGTAACAAGCAAGGTCATTAGGCACATGAATGCAAAACTAGGACCATGCATAAAAAAGATTTGAAGGATATTGCTACAATTATCAGAAGTATGGACATAGAGCTTTTTAATTTAGATCAAAATCCATGTGATCATTAAACAAGCCAATAAAGGTAAGAAACAATGGAAACTTTTATAATTGGGATTATAATACACGATATAAATGTCGTTATTGTCAAGAATATGGACATTTTCCCTAGAATTGTATTAGGACACACTTCAGTGGTAACTACCAAAGGTGGTTGAGTCAAACAACATGTTTTAGCTATTTGAAGACTAGTCACATCAGTAAGCATTGTCCAACAAGATCAAATAGACCAAGTTGTGAATTTGATAAAGGCAAAGGCAAGGCAAATGTTGAACACATTAGAGATGAGATCAAAAAGACATGGAAAAAGAAGGATACTTGCAGCATATTAAGTGGAGAAGGGATCAGTTCACCCAATGGTTTAGTTGATCACATCTCATCATACTAGGCAAACAAGAGGTATGTGGGACTAAGATTCAAGTGTTATATCATACATTAGTTTCAAAAAAGACAATACTAAAAGACTAAATTAGCATGAATTAAGGTGCAAGATGTTATTGGAAATTCAAATTAAATCTTTAAGTCTTTCATGTTGTTGCCGAGTATGAAATTTTTTCTATGTATGCTAAGTGGAATGTCAGTTGATGCCAAGCTGCTAGACTATCTAGATGATGTTGAGATCATAGTATCTACCATGTGGTGGAAATATCAATGGATGTTGAGTGATCCTAAAATTGGTTGATGCCAAGCTTATAGCTATGTAAGCACCAAACATTAAATGCAAGGTTTTCAAAGGGTATATGATCAAGTTTTTCTCATTATTCATCACTTCAAATTCGAGTAGGAGCAAGCAGAGTAGAAGGTGATTTAGAAACCTGTTCAAATAATTTGTAAAGATTTTAGCAACAATCTCACACTACTTTATCAAATTTCACAAGGTATTTATTAAAGCTGAGCTATGCAGTTTAATTTTGCATAAACCTTAATTTGAAAAAATGGCATCCAGTTCAAAAAAATTTGAAGGGAAGGGAGTTTTGAATGTTTAGCTTGTCAATAATGAAGTTAAGCAAACCATATTTAAAGTTATTCCTGACATAGCCTATAAACAAGATATCTCTAGTCCATTGTCACTAGTCCCACCAAATGTAATGATGGTGCAAGATGTGAGGAAGTGTTATAATTGCAAGATAGGAAGTATAAGAGACATGGAGATAAGAGATGAATATAATAGGTTGTGTGAAAATGACTTTTTGAAGGAGGAATACAAACTCGTTGAGAAAAAGGGTTTTACATGAGCCCTAGATTTTCCAAATGTATTTAAAATGGAGTGGATACAAATTGTTCTAAACCTAATTCATGATATTTATTTATGGCTAGAGGGAGGACCTATCAAGACTACCAAGAGAATAATTCATAGGGTTACTGGCTACCCAACCCTAGATCAACCAAAGGAACTTAGAAGTGATTCTAAGGAAGGAATTGAGAACATTAGAGAAAAATAAAATAAGAGAGGCATGCCAGTAGATACTATTGTTGATTCACTGTTGAACTTTGCAACAAGGATAATGTCACACAAATTCGATCAATCTAGTAGATTGAATAGTGTACCCTACATAGTTGTGGATGTTGGCTACAAGATTGTAAGGAAAGGTCATACATATGATTTGGCAGAGCTACTGTTACAACAACTTATGGAGAACATTGGAGCTATAAAGAAAACCAAGAGTGCATAGTGCAAGTTTGGTTCTATGCTAGTTTGATATTCTTTTATATACAAAATGCATTCCCCTCTTTTGGTACAGTAGGATGGAAGACAAATAGATCAATTGTGGTGCAAATCAATGAGTTCATTGAGAAGATGGGAGAAAACTTTGAAACCTTAATGACAAGTTACTTTGAATATTTCAAGAAACCAATGAAGGAAAGAATGAGGATACCAGTTTGTTTGGTTGAACAACACTATAATGAAAAATGTTTTCTTGTTGATGTTAATTACACTTTTGTTCAAGTTTCCACACCAAGGGTAAGATGGTTAAGACCACTTGGGTATGAAATTAGTATTGATGAAGCTTCATCAACCATAACTACACTACTAGCAGAGGAAATAGATAAAAGTACAAAGATATTTGGCAACTATGAGATGGTAAAATCAAAGATTACCATGGAGTTGAAAATTGCATCTGTCATTAAGAAGAAAGATAAGCTCGTAAGAAGCTTAAAGAAAAATTTGAAGAAGAGGATGAAGAGGAAGAATAAAAAAAATTTCAAGCACCTCTTGCATTAACCCAAGGCATGGAAGAAGATAAGGAAGAGGAGGAGAGTACAAGTGATAAGGGAGAAGAAGTTAAGGAAGCACCTACCATTGTCAAGTCAAATAAGAGGAAGGCTAAGGAAAAGCCAATGGAAAAGGCAAAGAAAGTTTCAAATCCTAGCCCAACCAAGCCTACCATTCCTACCACTAGAGCTAGCACATGTGCAACCACTCAAAAGGCCAAAGAGAATACTAAGCAAACTGAGAAAGGAGGCTAAGAGTAGAAGAGACAAAGAACAAAATATGTGGTACAACCAAATTCTAATGAAGAAAGGACTGTATCAAATGAAAATAACTAATTTAAAGTGGTAGGTCACAATCCTCTATCTGATCTTGAAAACTTATCTAAAAATATCAAAAGTAATGCAGATTTATCTAGTTTGAAACATATTGATTTTGATAAATTGGAAAAAGAAGAAAAGAACCAAGTGGAAGAGGCATTATATTCCATGATTTCAAAGTTTAAGAACACCCCACTAGAATTTTCCAACTCAATACCAAAAGGTCTATATGATATTGTTGAGCAAAAATGGCATTATTGTCTGAATTTGGAAAAATGGATCAGGGAGACAACATTACCTCAAGTAATGCCAGAGCTAAAAAAGGGACAAATTACTAAGGTTGTCAAGAGATATGTAGTTAGGTTCACACCTAAATATAGAGCCTTCAACATTCTTCAAAAAAACATTGAACATGTGGTTAATAAATCAACCCAAATATGGAAACTCATTTATGGGTTGACCATTGTGAAGCAAGAAGAAGTTGACCCTTCAGAGGGTAAAGATAATGGTAAGGATGATTATAGAATTGATGAAAAGGAAGATGATAAGGAAGATAATATAGTTGGGGAAGAAATAGAAAATCAAAATAATGACAAGGCGATAGTTGAGCAGCAACAAGATGAATAGAGTGTGTAGGACACACAATTGTTGAGTGTCAGTCCTCCTCATGACACAACAAAGTACACTGAAACCATAACTTTAAGGATTTTTCTAATACTTCAGCTCAAAAAATCAATCCAATTACTATAGAAGAGTTGAAGAAGATTCTAGACCAACCTACACTCCAAGCTAAACTCTATGAAAATCTAGTTTTGGTTAGCGTAGAAGAATTGCAAAAGGTAGTAACTAAGGTCATAAGGGAAAAGGTGAATCCACAAAACCCACATTCTGTCACCCCTTTAGTTACTAATGTACAACCTTTAGTTCAAGAAATAGTAGATACATCTACTAAGGTTGATACAAGTGATAAAGTTGATACTATTGACAAGAAGGCAAAAGAAAAAGATATGACTATAGGTTAGTAGTAGGATACAGGATAGATAGATTCATAAAGCATAGGAACAAGATGCTATTAAAGTCATAGTAAAAGATTGGGGAAAACCTAAAGAAAGTGAGAAAACACCCAAGGTGAAGGAACAAGTTTCCATCCTAGCACTGGTAGCCTTACCAGCATCTTCCACTCCTTCTACACAAGTTCTTCAAAAGTTGGGCATAGAAGCCATTCCATTGCAAACTTTAGTGCCAAGCCCCAAGTCATCAAAGGTTAAAAAGGTAATTGACTATAGAGACATAAACCTTGATGAAGAAAAAAATTAATTCCAAAATATGACTATGACACTATGACATTGGAACAAATAGGCATTTTACAACAAGCCTTAGAAAGAAAAAAGCATCAAGAAATGCTTAGGAGAGAACATATGTAGAAGAAAATACTCCAAGATATCAAGGACATCTTTTTAGATGCATTTAACCTACCAACTCTTGAAGAGACCAAGCCACTTATAGAACAACTAATTTATATAGTGAAAAAGGTAACAAATGAATACCTTGATACAAATGCAAAACTTTTAGAATGGTCTGAGAAGAAGTTTCAAGGAAAGGTAAATGAGATAATATCTAGTGAGATAGCACTACAAAAGTTGCATTGGAAAAAAAGGTTGAGGATGTGAAGAAGGTACTTGACAATATAGTAATACTATAAAAAAAACTATGCAATCCTACACTCTTCATCCAAGAGACCCATAGTCACATTGTAGGTGTAGAAAGTCAAATATCTACATCAAATGCAAGACTACCATCAAATCCAGTTTAGAGTAAGAAGTATTTTAGAACATTGCTTCAGACACAGAGTAAGTTAGCTATCTTAACAGTGGATGAGGCTAATATTAGAGTCAAACTAACAAGTATTTAGGCTACCCTTATCCCTCTTCTAGAGATAATGCACAAGGAGCTAGGCTATGTTGATATTTTATTGAAGAGAGACCCTAATCTTTCTACTCTAGATGGTCTAGTGCACTTTGCTTCCAAGCTTGCTATCCAAATTAAGTCATTGGATGTTTCATGTGAAAATTGAGATGCAACTCTAAGGATTATAATGGATGTCCACAAATCATTTTTGGACAAACACACCATAGGTGTATAACCCATTTGACATAAGTGTCAAAAAGGGGAAGAAATATAACATGGGGGAGATATAATATAGGGAGAGATTAAAAGAAAGGAAAAGATATAATATGAGAAACATGATATGGGGGAGTATGAACAAAAAAGAGGTGATATACAAAGGGGGAGCATAGTCACAAAAAACACATATCACACATTTTTGGAGAGAAAGCAGCAAACAGATATAGATATCAGCTAAGGCAAAGCATATCAGATGAACGAGTATCAATAAAGAAACACATTGAAGTCAAAGAGTATCATCAAAAACATATTTACTCAAAGGGAGCATAGATTTTTGATACAAGGGGGAAACATTAATTTGGGGGGGTTATCAAATTTTGAGGTATACAAGTTAGTGCAAAGTTTTGAAATTTTGAAGTTTTGTATATAAGTTGAGTCATGGATATCTTATGCTCGAGAAGATTGAAGTTGATTATGTATATTCAAGTGTTTTTGACACTCACATCAAAGGGGGAGATTTTTGATCTCAAACTAGTTTTGACAAGTGAGTGTGAACACACTTAAGTGATTTACTTAGTTCATGTCAAACTAGTAATACATGCTAAACACAACATGTAAATATTAGACCATGCTGAGTTGCAATGAGTGATGAATCACTCAAGTGCTGAGTCACTCAAGTGCCGAGCAGTTAGATCATGTTGAGTGATTCAAGAGCTGAGTAAATAGTAGATATTGAGTAGTGTAGGTACTAAGTCACATAATATAGAACAGTGCATGTTGAGCATCAGAGACTTCATATGTCGAGTGACACAGTTTTGACTTATTTTTTTGTAATGGCACAAACAACCATGTAAACCATTTTTGAGCTGACTTAAAGATAGATTTCAATATTTTGGAGATAAGGAAACATTTATATTTGGATTCCCTATGAAATTACATGGCACAAATTAGAAAAGGAAAGGTTTAAGTGGATAAGTGGATGAATCTCAGCCTTAGATTCATACCTAACCCTAAACCACTTAAGTCTTCTTAAGGAGGACAAAGCCCTAAACTTTTTACAATGAGTGAGTGATCAAATTGAAGGAGTGAACAAGATAGTTTGTAGAGCATTCAAGGTGACTTAGAAGTAAGAGTGAATTGTAGAATCAGTTAAAGAAGAATAGAGGGTGGAAGAAAGGATACAACATTGAGGCATCTAATTGTGAAGGACCAATAAGATATTGTGTAGAGGTGATCTAATATCAAGAAAGAAAGTGTCAATCATAGGATCTATGCTAAGAAATTTTAGTTAAATCTATTAACATAGTAGTCCTAACAAGCTATATAAAATCCTTTAATAAGGTGCTTACTTAGTTGTAAGTTGAAGTCCTCTAACTATGCACACTTCTAATAGGGTGTTGAAATCCTCTAAAAGGATGAGACCTAATAGTCTTTGTAAGACTTTAATACTGTAGACCTTTCATAGGGTAGACCATGATTCTTGGTCAAATCATTGTAACCTACATTGGATATGCTTTATTACTATGGTAGTGAAGATTTGTGGGTGTCTTCACCACCCCAGTTTTACCTTCTCACTTGGATGGTTTCTAGGTAATCATATCTAGTGTTATGTGTGTGATTGTTGACATGTTTGCATGATTTAGATGCATATGTGTTACATGTTATTTAAGTATATTAATGCATGTGATGAATGAATGGTAAAATTTTATGGGTCCAAGTTTAAAATCCTAATTCACCCTCCTCTCAGAAGTTTACTCTTTCCACTTGAGATTCCAACAAAACCTTTTACAGATTATTTAGGAGAATGCTGACACATTGGTCGCAATAGTAGACCAAGATTTTTGGTTGATGGACAATGTGAGTGTTTGGAACAATGATCTGGAAGTCTTGAAAACCATCAAGGGTTGAAGGTATCAAGTCCTTGTAGATGTATATATGGCTTGTGAGCTAGATAAAATTAATTACTAAGTTGAGAAGGTGTGTAAATGAAATAAAGTTATGTTGGTATTATATGAGTAGATGTAGAATATTAAGAATAAGGCTTGAGACCAACTTTTGGAAGTAGATAAGTACTATAGTGTAGCCACCTTAGCAATTTTTGAAAATGACTCAAGAACTAAACTATTCTCACTTGAGATAATGGTATAGAGATTTATAGAATTGTTTAAAATAATGTCCTCTAAAGATGATGTTAGAAGAATATTCATAATTGATGAGGCATTGACTAAGTTGGACTCTAATTTGGAAGATTTTGTGGAAAATAGAATAGAAATCAGTTTGGCATGTACTATATGTTAAGTACAAGTCATTGGATTTACCAAAGACTTAAGAGATAACTATAATTATCCAAAAGATCAAAGTAGCACATCTAGACATCATCATCATTTTGATATAAGGGTCACAAAAGCCAAATGCTAGAAATTAAATATTTACATTTAGAAACATTTTCAATTTTTGGTCCTACCACTTAGGGGTGCAAAAAACACAAGGGTGCATTTTTTAATAGGTTCAAAAAATACAAAGGGGTACTTTTCATTGGGTGCACATTTCTTCAAGGTGCACCAAATACAAGGTGCATTGACAATTTTCATTAGTTATGGTTACACTAATAGTTAACTCCTAGTCACTATCTTTGAGCATTTCATTCACAAAAAATGCATTTTGAGGCATTTTACATGATAGAGACACCCAATGGAGCCCAAGTTTGCATCTAAAAAAGTGTTAGAGACTCACAAATCATCCTAAGTCTTCTCTCTTGTTATATTATTCTTCTTTAGGAATTTTTAAATTATGTAAAGGTCCATACACTATGTAACTAATATAATAAAGAGTGCAGGCCTACTTAGCACCTAGTTAGGAGTTTGTTTGTACATAATTTTCTTAAAACTAGAAATTTTAGCATGATTTGTGTAAGGAAAAAGTTTTAGATCCAAAAATTGCATTAAGAATGGGCTTTTTCATAAATACATGAATGTAATATGTATTCAAGGTTGACATTTTTATGCAATAAGGTATTTTATTTGTGCTTCCATTCTATGTGTAATATTTCTTGTTGGAGTATGTGTTTACTTTATAAATTTTATGTTAATGAATAGCAATGGAGCCAATTATTTTACTATATGTTAATACTTGTTCAATCTATTAATTCTAGTATTTTTCATTTACTAACAAATTCCTTCTATTGTGATCCATTGGAGAAAGGATCACCTTTAGGTTCTTGCATATAAATTTGTCTAATGTGCATACACTTTCTATTCCTACATAATTTAATGAGTTATGAAACATCTTTTAATTTTCATTCATTCCCTTTGAATATTGCATCAATGGAGTTGAGGAAGTGATACTCCTAATTTTATTGGTTTCATACTCAATCTTTTTATATGAAGATTTAACTTATAGAAGCGTTGTTTCTTTGACTTATGTCCATTAGGAATTTTAATTTTAAGAATTTCCTTTAAGTTTCTTCTTATCCTAACTCTATCATTTTCTTTTTGAATAGTTGGTTAGAATAAGATTTTATAGTAGCTGCATTGTTAGTATTTGCATTCATCACTAGAAAATAGAAATTATAAATAAATAAAAAATTCTATGGATTGCATTCTTTTAGAAATTGTGTAGTTCAAGTACTAGAAAAGGCCTCCTTGTAAACATTCACATTTATCTTCAATTGAACTATCTATTGGGTTGAAAAACAACCACCTAGAAACTTAGAGTTGGCAATTTTGATCATCTTTTCAAGAGAGAAATTTGTTAGAGTTTTTTCCCATCGGTATCGTGCAAAATGATTGCTCAATAGTATAAAATGAAGAAAGATAAGTTGAAGTCTAGAAGAGATGATTGATAGAAGTCAAGAAGCTAAGTAAAACACTAAGCTTCATCAAGTAGCAAGTTACTATGTCAATGAAGAAGTTAAAGCAGAAGACAAAGGAACTTAGGTTATGGCTGAGAATAATAGTATTAGTCAAGTTTTTTTAATGACTGAGCAAGATAGAGGAAAATTAAAGTAATGATTGAGGACATTATTGGATGATCAAGTTAGTGTAACCCAAGTGAGACAAATCAATAGAGACTTAGCTACCTAGTGATGACAATGCCAAAGAATATAGTGATGACCAAATGTTAGTAAAATAACAGTTTGTGAAAGAACTAATAGTTGAGGCTAACATAATTAAATTTACAAATTGGTCAAAATGTGTAAATGATAAATATTGATGAGCTTCTATATTTAATGTATGACTTGAGTTTTTAAATAAATCTAAGGCAAGGATTCAATGAAGAAGTTTCCAGAAGTTTCAAATAAGGAGTAGAAAGATAAAATGATGTATAGATTCAATAAAATTGATCAAACTCTAAGATCTCTAGTTATGTTTGAATAGAAAATATTAGACCCATCTATTTAAGGAGGCATAATAGATATTTTATGTTTGCTAGTGTGACAATTTTTTGAGTACCTGGTGAAGAACAGATCTACAAAGGAAAAGTGAGAAGTTAGTGAAGAGTGATTGCTCAAAGTGATGCCAAATAGATCAAAGAAGGATAATACGATGAAATCTAGTCAATGAATCAAGAATAAGCCAGATGGAGTTATCAATTTTTGAAGTGAGCAGTATCTTATTAGATCAACCTAGGTATTATTTCCTAATCATTGTGATAGTAAAATACTTTGACCTAACAATTATATTATAAATCCTTTAATCAAGATGATATTCTAATGGGATGTTTTAAAGACCTATAACAAGGCCACTCCTAATAGGGTGATAAAATCCTTCAATAAGGTCACACCTCACAATGTGTTTTATAACCTTTAAAAAGGTTGGCTATTAACCAGGCTCACTTCAAAAGAGTGAAAAGTGGTAGCATGTTACTTGGTCATTTTTCCCAAATTGGGTTTCCATGTTAAATATTGTTGTCATACTTGTGTGAATATTTTTTTCATGTTTCATGCTATCTACTATAATATGTTTCTATTATTTGGCATACAGTAAACTGACAACTAGTAATGACATGAATATGTTGGACTACTGATGATTAGCTATATTGACCAAGTGGATTTGTGAGTATGATTAAGTTCTTTGAAGTTGTTAAAAGTCAAATTTGTACATCTAGACTTGAGGATAATTGATTCAATCCTTCTCCTCTTAATTATTATAATAATTCTAATTTTTTTGTATGTTTATGTTGAGTATGTTCCTCTCTTATTCCTCCCATACACCTTCTCCCTATGACAAGTGGTATCAAGGCCTAGTTCATTATTGTGGTTTGGATCATGGAGAACCTTGTTTGATTAGTTGTAGGATGTCAGATCTAAAATATGACTTATAACTTACAAAAAGTTACGATCCTACATGAACTATTGTCAAAATAATTTGAGGTTGAGAAAATGTTGAAAGTATATCATGGACATGTTGAGACAAATTACAGTGAGAATTAAACCTATTGAGACAACATAGAGAAGACAAGTATATCTCAAAGATGTTAGGGACGATAAAGAGGAAACAATGAATCCTAATGGTTAACCTGAGGTTAAACAAGATGAAGAAAGGATTTTGAGAATTTTATTGTTGAAGTTACTTGCAATGATGGAAGAATTGAGACTCATGTTTTATTGAATTGGATTTTTTAGATGGATAAATACTTTAAGTATGAAGGTAATTTTGATAACAAGAAGGTTAAGATAGTAGTAAAAATGTTGAAAGGTCATGCTTCACTTTGACAGGATCATTTACAAACTAAGACATAAAAGAGGGGAAAAGAAAATATTAGGACATAGGAAAAGATGATTGGGAAGCTGAAGAAGAAGTTTGTCCATGTAGATTGCCATGTTAATTTGTTGAATAAAATGCAAAAATTTTGGCAAAAAGATATGAATGTGAAAGAATATTCTAAAGAATTCTACAAGTCAGATAGCAAATCTAGATATGTCAATGATGAATTTGAAAAAGTGGCTAGATACCTGAATGGTTTGAGGACATTAATTTAAGATGAGATTACTTATGTTAAGATGGATAGTATGAAAGAAGCATATGAATATGATTTTAAGGATGAAGAAATATTTTTGAAGAGACGTGATCAAAGACAAAGAGGAAGAGGTGACATAGTTCAAAGAAGAAGATATGGCAGTGCAATGCAAGATAAAAGAAATTCAAAAAGGAAGGAATAACTTGCCAGTAAGAGAGGTAATTACACTAGAGGTAGCTATATTGGTTACTCTAGGAATAGTAATGGTTAAAAATGAGAAGAAAGATCTTGGTTTAAAGGTACTTGTTACAAATGTGGTAAAGGACATAGAGCCTTTAAATGTACTAACTCTGTAAATCTTATATTGGAGGAAATAGTAGAAGCACTTTAGCTTGTGAAGAAGTTGCTGAAACACCTAATGAATTTGAAAAGGGTGAGAGCCTAATGTTAAGAACGATCTTGTGGAATGAAGAAGTTGATGTAGGATGTAGGACTTTTTTTAAGAAGAAGTTTGTTCAAAACTATATGTAAGATCATTGGAAAATGTTTCAAGGTAATCATTAATGGTGGAAGTTCTAATAATTTGGCATCTAATGAGCTCATTAACAAATTTTAATTGTAAAGGTTTAGACATCCTAAAACTTATCATGTTTATTTGATCCAGAAAGAGCATAAATTGCTTGTAAGTGAGCAATGTCTTAATAAGTTCAAAATTGGGAATTATCATGATGAAGTCTTGTGTGATATTATGCCTATGAAATGTTGTCATATTCTTTAGGATAGACCTTGGAGATATGATAAAAAAAAAAAAATTAATATGATAGATCAAAATATTATACTATTTGGGTTGACAGAAACAATCAAATGTCATTTCCTTTAGTAGAAAAGCTTGATGAGAATCATTGTATCACAAGAAGAGTATGTTTGGTTGAAGGTAATCAATTTGTAAAGCATGTTAAAGAACATACTAATGATTTTTCTTTGATTCCTAAAAGATTGAGAAATAAGATGAGTTAGAACATGTATCTGACTTTTAATCTCTATTGGTGAACTCTCAAGACATTATTTCTGATAATGTACCTGATGGTTTTGCTCCTATAAGAAGCTTAAGTCATTATATGGATTTTATAGCTAAATCTCATCTTCTTAATAAAGCACAACATATATTGAAAACTAATGAAAAGGCTAAATTGAATAGACAAATGCAAGGGTTTCTTGAGAAAATTTTGATTAGAGAAAGTTTGAGCCCTTATGTAGTACATGCTATGTTAGCACCTAAGAAAAATGGAGAATGGAGAATGTGCACTGATTTTAGAGCTATAAACAAGATAAAAGTGAAATACAGATTCCCTTTTTAGAGGTTGGATAACATAATGAATAGTTTGACTAGAGTGAATTATTTTAAAAAGATTGATTTGAAAAGTAGATATCATCATATCAGAATTAGAAAAGGAGATGAATCAAAAATTGCTTTTAAGACTAATGAGTGTTGGTATGAGTGATTGGTTATGCCTTTTGGTCTAACTAATGCATGTGGTCCTTTTAGGATGCTAATGAGTGATATTTTGAAGAGATTCTTGGGTAAATTTATGATTGTATATCTAGATCATGAAATTTTGATATTCAGTAAAACTAAACAAGAGAATCTTGAGCATATTTGAAAAGTAATGTAGAAATCAAAGGAGGAGAAATTATTGATTAACCTAAAGAAATGTTCATTCAAGAGGAAAAAAATAGTGTATCTTGGTTTTTCCATTTCAGTTGATGGTTTGAAGATGGATTATGAAAAGATAAAAGCTATTCTTGATTGGCCTACACCTAAGAGTGTTGGAGAGGTAAGATCATTTCATGGATTGGCAAGTTTTTTTAGAAAAATTATCAAGAAAATTAATTCTATTTGTAATTATATGATTAAGACAATGAGAGGAGATAAAAGGGATTTTAACTGGACACATAGAGCACAAAAGAGTTTTGAAACATTGAAACAAAAGATTACATAATTGCCAACCCTTTCTTTGCATGTTTTTAGTAAAGTTCTTCAAATTGAATGTGATGCTAGTGAAAGTTCTATAGGAGTTGTTTTGAGTCAAGAATGAGGACTTGTAGATTTATTTCATAAGAAATTAAATTATGATAAGAGAAAATATTTATTTTGAGATTAGGAATTCTATATATTCCATTATTCAAGCTTCGAATAAATGGAGTCAATAATTGATGCCTAAAGATTTTATGTTGTATAATACTGATAAAGCTTTGCGGTATTTCAGAATTTGAAATAAATTGAGTCAAGGACACATCAAGTGGGTTGAATTTTTTTTGAAACATAAATTGAACCATAAATTAAAACATAAGAGTGGACAGTCAAGAAGGAATTTTCTGATAGAAATGCAAGTTGAGGTACTTTGTTTTAATGACCTGAAATATATGTATAAAACTGATGTTGATTATATAGAACCTTGGAAATCTTGTAAAGATCAAATGAAGAGAGATAGGTAGAATGATTATTTTATTCAAGGAGACATGTTGTTTAAGGGAATTCAATTATGCATAATTAGAGGACCTATGAGAGAGAACATCATGAAGGGGGAAAATAATAGTAGACTTGCTAGACATTTGTGGATTGATAAGATAACAAAGTTGATTTTAGATATATACTTTTGCCTACAGATTTATAAGGATCTGATGAAGATGGTTAGAACTTGCAAAATTTGTCAAACATCAAAAGGAACTATTCAAAACTTGGGATTATATTTACCATTTCATGTATTTCATAAGCTATGAGAACATATTCATATGGATTTTGTTCTTGGTCTTCCTACAACTTAGGAAGGTAATGATTCTATTTTTTGAGTAGTTGATAGATTTTTAAAAATTTCTTATTTCATGTCATGTAAGAATAAATATGGTGTAGTACATGTGGTTGAATTATTTTGTATGGGAGTGGTAATATTGCATTGCAAATTTACCTAGGACTATTATTTCAAATAGAGATACTAAGTTTACTGGTTATTTATGGAGGACAATTGGAAGAAGTTCAATATAGATTTTAAATTTAGTTCTACATTTTATCCTCAAACATATGGAAAAACTGAAGTTGTGAATAGAAGTTTGGGTAACTTGTTGAGATTTTTGGTTAGTGATAAGCCTATTAATTGTGATTTATTTTTTCACATGCAAAGTTCACATAAAATAATTTTGTGAATAGGAGTACTAAAAAGAAACCTTTTAAAATTGTGACTAGAATGAATCATAAGGGAAATACTCAATTAAGGGATTAGAAGCTTGATACCAATAGAAGTGTTCAAGCTAAGGAATTTACAAATTTTATGAAGACTTTAATTGAGGAAGTGAAAATGAACTTGGAGGATTGTTGTACACTAAAAAGAGTGCACTTTCCTAAACCCTTCTATCCAAGGTTTTCCATGGATTAGAAAGCTTGAATGTCAACTTAGGGCTCCCTAGTCATGGAGTGCAAAAGCATACAAATAAGCATAAAATGGCTTCAACTGAGCCTTAGAGATGTAGCCCTTGCTAGTAAACCATGAAATGAGAGATTCTTTGAGCAAGAGCAAGGATGCTAGTGTCAAAGAACTATTGATACATGCAATTCAAGAATGCAACTAAGCTACACAAATGGAAGTATTACAGCCATCCTATTTAGACTATGTGATCTAAGCTACTTGCAAAAGAACTACACTACATGCAAACTAAGCTAAGATGCCATGTAAATGAAATGCTATGGATTCAAGGAATGAAGACAAGAAAATGATTTTCTCCAAAAAAACTCTTAATCAATTCAAATGAAAATCCTAAAGCATAGCAATACTCAAGAGTGTGGATCCTTTGAGGGGAGAAACCCTCTTCCTTTTAAAGCCATACAGATGGTGGAGATCAAGATTGAGAGCATGGATGATCAATGGTTGAAATAAAAAATGGGAAAGATCTGTGTGCACACACAAGTTAGCCAATAGAAAATGAGTTGACTTATCATATAAGAAAATAGTCTCATAAGCTTTTCTTTTAATTTTAAAAATACAAAGAACTTTATGTGTGCACTTTAAGTGGGTTAGGAGAATGGGTTTTTTTATTTAATTAAAAGGGGACATGTTCTTTTAATCAAATAATTAACTTAGGATAGCATAGTCAAAATATAGGCTATAATCAAATTAATTGATTATTAGTAATTTGGCCTCAGTAAAGGACTAATTAAATTAGCCAAAATGTTTAGAAGGGAGCTAATAGTCTAGATGACCATTTTTAGGTGATTAAATTTTCCCCTCTTTGACTAATGTGTGATTGATCTAAGAACACATTATGTCAAAGAAAATAGAAGCTAAGTAGGTAGCAATAAATATCTAATTTCAAAGAATGAAATGCAAAAAGAGATAGCAAATCCTGAATGTACAGTCTGAAAGTGGTAGTACTAAACACTTAGGAAAAGAAAGGTGATGTTAGAATGCAAGAAGGATGTTAAAACCTAGCAAAGTAGATAGATCAAGAGCAAGTGAAAAGATCAATCATATGCTCCTAAGAAATAGACAGTTGTAGCAAGCGATGATAGAGTATTTCTGCCCGTTAGGATCAAAATTGAAATGAGGTCAGGGGAATGTAGAAATAAGTGAGATATGAATAAATCAAGATATAGCAATGTCCAAGTTGATAGATAAATGATTAGAACCAAAGAGTGACTATAAGAAACTGATAAAATGCCCTAGTTGGACTAGAGTTGACCATGAAGGATAAAGCATAAAAATTAGGTCAAATCAAGTAGAAAAGTGTTTTTAGAAATGAAAGGGTGAATAGAAGGAGATATGAAGCATAGAAATGGTGAAGACATGAAGAAATGAAGATGCCCCAGTGATGATTTGGAGATTACGCCTCAAAAGGTCAGCTAACTGCTCAAAATAAGGTAGAATTTTAAAATGTGATTTTGACCATCAAGATGAACTCAAATTTCAATTTTGATCCTGAAAATAGATCTAGGATGTTGAAATAAGCTAAGGGGTGCAATTTTTGTGCGATTTTTGGAGGTTTGAAAATTAGGTCAAAATGAGGTCAAAAGCTATAAAGGGGGCCCAACTGTCATTTTCAAATTCATTTTGTCTTTTGTGATTTGTTGAGAGCTTGTGAGTGTTTGAGAGATGATGATGGCTTTTGCAAACATTCTACTTCATTGACACCATTTCGAGTGTAGCCAGTTGTACAACTGGCCTGAGCAATATGGGGCACAGGTAAGTAACAACTTTTTGCCACTTTTTTGAGCTTTTTGTGGTGTTTTTTTGCATGTTTGTAGGGTTTTTTGCAGAATATCACATGATGATTTAAAAGTATCACCTAGGTACTTTGGTAAGTATCGTGCAATAGATTTTTTGCCAAAATGTATCGCATGCATGCTATGTTGTCTATTGTATGGGACATACCCAAATGTTGCATGAACTGGTGTGAAATATCGCATCACAGAATTGTATTGCATGGCTTTAGAAAGAGTATCACATGATACTCTATCAACAAATTATGTCACCTATAGTGGGGAAAAATATCGCATAGCTGTGTTTTAGCATGTTTTTGTGGATTTTTTGTGTTATGATCACATTTTCAATGCATTACTGATGTGTATATGTTATATGTTAATAGGAGGTATTTCTAACACTACTGATTAGAGCCCCCAAAGTGGTGGGGTTACGTGTTATGCAGTATTTAAGTGATGATGAGCATGTGGACATATCTACAATGGGTTTATGATGGTTTATATGGATGCCCCATATATGAGCAAACCATGGATTGTTGACTACATCAGCTGAGTAGTCGCATAGTGAGCATAACACCTTTCATCTGCCAACTGGTGAGGCATCTATTACATTGGAGGACATCCATCACATCTTTTGAGTGCCATGCCATGACAAGCTGGTAAATTGTTTGATTGATTACTATTTTTCATGTTTTGCAAATACTAATGCAAGAGAGGTTGATGTTAATCTTGGTTAAGTCACAGGTGTACTACGATCAGACCCTGATAGAGGGGTGGGTCATGATGTAGTAGCTATTTCATGATGTCACTATCTTAGATCAGCATTTGGGTTAGGAGCAATTGATTACAAAGTATGGAGAAAATTTTCCACTTCCTAGCTTCTTATGTTCATTGGTGGCTCAAGCTTTAGTGATAGACAGGGGCTAGAAGGGCCTCCCACTGGGATGGGGTTGACTAGCATTTGACTTGATTACTTGACCATGCAGGATGGCATGGGGGGTGGTGATACTGGCAGAGATGTATCATGAGTTACATAAGATAGTGTATCATGAGGGCCACTCATGGGCATGCAATACAGTGGTGGCATAGATTTGGGCTTGGGAGAACATTGTGGTGATCTGGCCATGAGTGCAGCCACGAGAGCGAAGCTAGCTATATATCTTTCATTAGAGAGGATTTATCCCCTAGACACATAGTGGGGATATCACCTACTATTAGCAAATCTTTGATGATCTGACGATGTTCACATGGAAACCATACTGAGAGTGCCACAAATGATCTGATGCATGAGAGCTACACTATATGAGATACAATAGGCTACTGGTAGGGAGGATGGTAAATGTGGTAGAGCAATTTGTGATTAGCTAGATATGGTGATAGCTTGCAAAGTGGTAGGTTATGTTGGTAGAGACTACCACCTATTCTTTGATGTGCTTAGATGAGGCATAGGGATGGTTTCCAATGTTGGATTACCACACAACAATACGGGATATGGCTCTAGTGCTAAATCACTTGAATTATCTCCCAGATGTGGCATACTTGTATGAGAGGTAGAGGCACCCATTCCCATGATTCACAAAGCCTAATGTACTACCTACAGGAAGGGGACATAGAGGTGCTGGAGGTGGAGGTGGAGGTGGAGGCAAAGGCAGGGGCGTGAGGTAGATGTAGATTGGAGAGGGATCTCGATTAGGGAGGAGGAGGATGTGGGCACAAGCCGTGAGGCAGATGGAGGAGGAGGAAGAGGTACCATTGAGGTGATGGTGAGCAACATCAGACGTAGAGCTAGAGTAGTTGGCTAGGGAGGGTGATGATGAGCGGGATGCAAGGATCTACACTTCAGAGGTAGAGTTACAGGCATCTCGAGTTACCATTGTAGTTTGGGATCAGTAGCTCATGGATAAGTGAGCATGAGGAGATGAGCTCTACAGGGAGAGGGTTTTTGCATGGTGAGAGGTGGCTCATCATGGTGCCTATGCTACATACTATTATGTCGCTTGTAGGGATGTGGTGCCACTAGGGCAAGGACTACCTAATTACTTAGAGTAGGTAGGTAGATTAGAGGGTGCAATACAACCACTAGATAGGAGATAGGCTCCACTAGCAGGGCAACCACCTCCACCTACTATAGAGGCTGGGAGTCAATCATAGGCTAATACCAATGTTTTGACATTTTTTAGTGTACATCATGTATTTTTGAGATAGATGTCCAAATTTTGGATCTCATTTTTTGTATATGTATTGTGATATATATATATATATATATATATATATATATATATATATATATGAGATACTAGATTCAATTCGCAATCTTGCATACTTGTCTCAAATGGATGCTTCAGCATTTTAGTTTCCATGTGATGTTTCTATTTTTGATTCTTGCTCATGTATGTATTTGGTTGGATACTTATGCTCATGTGTCTCCCTTATGTATGATGTTGTTAGCTCTCATGTGTATGATATAGACTTTTATGTTTCTAAAAATATGTGACACTTGGATATATTGAATGTGATGTTTATATTAACCCCTTGTGATGACATGATAGCAAGATAGATACAAAATGAAAGATCAAGAAGGTGAAAGACATGATAAAGAAAGCAAAGAAGAGCATAGAAGAAGTTATCTAACAGGTTCACAAAAAGATAAAGAGAGAGTTTTCCCCAGATGCAAGAATGCAAGACTAGACTAAAGAAATGAACATAAAATGCAAGCTAATATGTGAAGTGGTTTATTGGCAAGGGACACATAGCATTTAGACTCTTATTTCATCATTGATCATATAACCATCACTAGTATAACTATGAGAATATGAATATGATCAATATCAGATAAGTATGTGGGAATCTAATATAATCATCAAAGACATAGAAGTCAAGATGAATACATGATCAAATTCCCTAAGTTTGATATAGCAAGATTACACTTGTATCAAGGCATAAACACCAGGATAACCTCGAAGTGCGATCTTGCAAAAAAAAATCAAGGATGATATGTTTATAAGTCCAAGTGTCAAATAGGATTAGCATGAAATGATTTAAAACACTATAGACAAATAAAGTATACCTACAAGCAAAAATTAAGAAAATGTGCCCCATGCCCCTAGTCTTCTAGTCAATAACATCCTTGAGAGACCATAACACATAGTTAAAGAAATCATCATAGACAGCACACAAAGTAAATAAAAATTAGCATAGCTCAATTGTTTAAATGTTTAAGTGCGTGTGTGCAATTCAAATGGCTATTTCTTCAAGACTTGATCTTCACAGTGAGAAATATTGCAACATCAGAGACTATAGGTAAACTATCTAAAAGTGTTGAGAAACACTTGATGTCCAATTGGGATGTAGTGTTGAGAAAAACTATTTTGTGAGTTGCGAGAGAAACCCTAGTGCACAAGGAAACCTTGGGTAGGCTAAATAGTAGTGCCCCAAAGATGAAGACATGAAACAATGCCAAGCTAGGAAATGTGTAGCAAGATGAGTGAATGAGACTAATGGACATAGGTGCAAGGGTCTCAAGTAGTGCCTATTTTTGGGTTTTCACCACTTGGCATTTTTTCTTCAAGACTTTTTTCAATATTTCCATATTTTTGGGTTTTTTTAATATTTTTGGTGATACATCAATGCACCTATTGGTAGGTTTTCACTAAGATGATCATTTTTTCAGTGCATTTTCTAATTTTTAGGATTTTTTTCAGCATCATATATGTACAAGATAGTTGAGCAGTAGACCTTTAAGCATAGAACTTCTTTAAGTGTAGGAAATTGATAGGCTCTACAAGCTCTTCACCTTTAGGAGTAGACAACTAATGAGCACTACACCCAAATGTTATTGTGATAATGTATGGGCCTAACCAATTAGGTTTGAACTTTCCCTTCTACTTTCTATTCTATTTTTTCTTTGGATTTTCTCTAAGCATGAGGTCACCAACTTGAAACTCACGTGGATGAATCTTTTTATTAAATTGAGTAGACATGTGCTTCTAATAAGCCCTCATGTGATCAAAAGTTGCTTTATGGTGCTCATCAAGGGTCTCTAATTCCTGTATTTGCATAGCTCTATGGTCTTCATTAGTTATCAACCCATGCAAAGAGATGTGCAAGGAGGGCATCTCTACTTCTAATGGGAGAACAGCCTCAAAACCATAGACTAAATAAAATGGTGTGGCCCCTGTAGGAGTATGAATAGTAGTTCTTTAGGCCCAAAGTGTTGGATTGTAGGTAGAAATCTCTCCCAGAATTATGAACTGTGTGATGCAAGATTTTCACCAATTTTTTGTTGGATACCTCTTCTTGACCATTCCCTTGAGGGTAATAAATAGAAGATTGGTGTTGTTTGATCTTAAAATTCTTGCATAACTATCTTAGGTCCTTATTTTTGAACTATCATCCATTAGCAATGATAGTAGAGGAAGGAATACCATATCAACAAATTATGTGATTTAGTATGAACAAGGCAACATGTTTGCCTATAGTAGAAAATAGTGGCACAACTGCAGCCCATTTAGTGAAATACTTAGTTGCGGTAATGATGAACTTGTGGGCACTAGAGGAACTTGGGTGAATTTTTTCAACCAAGTCAAAGACCCATTGTTGAAATGGCCAATATGTCACATAAGGGAGTCACAAAAGGGATCAACTCACATCTAGGAGCATGAATTAAGTTACCATGGAGTTGATATTTTGCCAAGACTTGGCATAATGAACAACATCAGCTTGCATAGTTGGCCAATAATATCCTGCTCTAAGAAGCTTTCGAGCAAGTACAAGGCCATTAGAATGTGCCCCGCAAATGTCATCATGGACTTTGACAAGTGCCTTTTCAGACTCTTCTAGCTCTAAACACCTAAGCAAAGTTCTATCTAGACCCCTTCTATACATGTCACCAAAGACCAAGATGTAATGTGAGGCGTTATGAAAGAATTGACATTTTTGGTTGCGCGTGAGGTTCTTAGGAACAATTTGATCATGTAGGTAAGAGAAAATGTTAGCATAATGAGAAGAATCATGACCTAAAATAGTGCAGATCACTTGGTTATTGAGGGAATCATAGGTGGCATGATCTAGTTCTTCCACTAGGAACTCAAATCAAGATTCATATTCTTGTAGTTGGAGAATAGATGCTAGAGTAGCAACAGCATTAGCAACTTTGTTTTTTGCCCTAGGAATTTTTTAAAATGTCACAAAAGTGAAGTAGTTCCTCAAAGCATATATCAACCTTTTATAGGTTATTAACTTGTCATCCTTCATTTGATGGTCGTTATTCACCTAGTTAATAACAAGTTGGAAATCCCCATAGATATGCAATTTAGTTACTCTCCATTCAAGAGCCATCTTGGTCCCATTTATTAAAGCCCCATATTCTACCATTTTTTTTGTATAAGGGAACAAGAGTTTGTAAGATTTGGGAATCATATACCCATGAGGAGAAACAAACAAGATACTAGCTCCAACTCCATTTTGTGTGTGAGAACCATCAAAGAACATTTTCCAAGTTCTCTTAGTGATGTGCATGATTGAGGCATCTAGAAATTCAGCTTGTATGGGTGTTGCATCCTCTAAAGGAAAATCAGCTAGTTGATCAGCTATAGTTTTTCCTTTGATGGCTTTACGTTTGGCATACTAAATGTCAAATTCTAAATGAATCATCATCTATTTAGCTAGGCGACCAGTAAGTATAGCTTTGCTCAACATATATTTCAAAGGATCAATTTTAGCAACTAAGTGAACGGTATGTGCCAACATGTAATGTTGAAGCTTTTGAGAAGCAAAGATCACTACAAGACAAGCTTTCTCAATGCTGGTATAATTCATCTCATAGGAAACCAAAGTTTGACTAATATAATATATGGCCCATTCTTTACCAGTCTCATCACTTTGGGCTAATAGAACTTCTAAAGAAGAAGTTGTAGCTAAGATATCCAAGATCAAAGGTTTTCTTGGAATACGTGGCATCAAAACTAGAGGTTTTGCCAAGTACCCTTTGATTTTATCTAGACCTTGTTGACATTCATTATTCCAAATATGAGTAGAAATTTAGTGCAAATTCTTGTTGAAAGGTTGAGCTTTATCAACCAATTGAGAAATGAACTTCTTATGGATTGTATATGTCCTAGTAGACTTCTAAGTTGATTGATATTGTTTGGAGGACACATATCCATGATAGCCTAGACTTTATTAGGATCAACCTCAATGCCTTTTGCTGAGATAATGTAGCCTAGCAACTTTCTCGAAGTGACACCAAAGGTACACTTTTTTGGATTTAGCCTAAGTTGGAATTGTTCCATATGCTCCAATATCAAACTAAGGTCTTGAAGGTGTGTGTCTCTTGTTCTAGATTTTGCCAATCTATCATCAACATAGTCTTCTCTATTTTTATACATCATATCATGAAAAATGGTGGTCATTGTTCTTTGGTAGATAGCAATGGCATTCTTAAGCCCGAAAGGCATGATGTTCCAATAGAAAGTACCTAATGCACATGTGGAGGTTGTCTTATGTTGATCAACTAGAGCTATCTTAATTAAATTATACCCAAAATACCCATCCATAAGGGAGTACATTTCATATCCTATAGTCATGTCTACAATCATATCAATATTTGGTAGTAGGAAATCATCCTTGGGGTATGCTTTGTTAAGATCTCTGAAGTCAGTACAAACTTGGATGGTATTATCATGCTTGGATATAGGTACAATGTTGGAGATTGATTCCGCATAGTCAATTTCTCTAATAAAGTTTGCACTCAAAAAGTTTCTCCAACTCTGCTTTTACCAACAAAGCTACATGTGGATCTATCTTCCTCAATATTTGTTTCACAAGTTTGATATCAGGAGAAATAGACAAATGATGCATGATAAGATCTATGTCAAGCCCAAGCATGTTTGAGTATGTCCATGCAAAATTGATCATTTTATCTTGAAAAAATTTAGTAAACTGCTCCTTTTCTTCAGCTGACAATGATTGAGCTACATGAATAATTTTAGGAGATTCCTCTATCCCTAAGTTGATTTTCTTATGTAGGCTCAATAAGAACTGATGATCTATCTTGAAAATAGCTTGGTAGACTACCAAGTACCTCATTTGTAGATGCCTCAAAGATATTTTCATCGTTAGATACCTCAGCTTTATTTTTAGGTTCAGATACTGCCACAATGTGGTTTTCCCCATCTGAACATTTATTTTTTCTTTTAATTTTATGAGTAAGGTACTTGATATCTAATTCTATCATATGAATCACAAGTTCACTAGTGGAAGAAGTGACATGTTAAACAGCATCTAGGTATTAGGTGATCTCAAATTCATTGCAAAAAGACAACTTTTCTAGTGTTTGATATTGAATGGAAAAATAGATGAGATTAGGATGGATCAATGACACTGAGGTAGAACCTTCAAGGCGATTGATGCAGAAAGAGTCATCTCCAGTGACATGTGAAGGTGAACCTATATTGAATGTTGCTAAGGAACCCAGATCAGCAATAGCCCTAGAGGAACTTGCGTAACCCACTAAAGCATATTGTGAGCCAAACTCATCTGACCCTACACTAGACTCATTGACTATATTTGGTTGAGTTACATAGGCATGCATAACATCCACTCCTAGTTCACAAGAGGTGTCTGATAAACTTTCCCATTCATACTCTTGAGAGTTTTTACTCTGATCTCTAGCAATTAGATTAGCAATATTTTGTCAAATCTAGCCTCCATTAATGTCCTCATGGTCATATTCATCTTGTTCTAGTTGTTGAGAAGTGGAGGCTTTAGCATCATTAGTGGTATTTGGAGTGTTTGCCCCCCAAAGAAGAGAAGTTGTAGGCACAAAGTCTTCATCTTGCAAAGGGGTAGCAACAAAGGGAGGATCATCATCTTTTGATTCACTAGATATGGGTGCATTTTGAGTAGACATTGGCATATCATCCTCTAGCCAAAGTCCTAAGCCAATAGTGTCTTGGGCATCATGACCTTGGGTATGACTTAAAGGTTTAGCTAGAGCTTTTTTGTTACCAGTTAAAGACCCATGACCTTGATAGCCCATATTTGCAAGCATCTTATATCCTTTTCCATATCATGTGGGAGAAATAGGAGTGGTAACTATAACATCCTCTTCATCATCATGTCCCCTATATATCCAGTCTTTAATAGCTTGTTCTTATTTTTTCGCTTCTAGAGGAACTAAGGACTAGAAAAAAGTGCCAAAAATAGTCATGGCAGATGCAGAAGATTTCTTTTTGGTGGATAGCTTCCCATAAGACTAAGGGTAAATTGGTATAGTAGTAATAGAATCTAAAGTGTATTCTCCCATACCAAGACTTGACATTTTCATTTTCCATTCACACTCTATAAGAGATGGTGTTGGCTCATGAGAAGAGTGATTGTTGGGAACTAGTGTTTCAATAGTAGACAATGTGTTAATGGACATTGAGTTGTCACTGGGGAAAACTACTTCAGTGCCATTGAAAGGGAACTTGATGCATTGATGGTATGTAGAAGGCACTGCTTGCATGTCATGAATCCATGGTTGTACCAATAGAAAATTATATGCAAGGGGGATATCTAGAACTTGCAAAACAACATCCTTTTCCACTGGACCAACTTGAATTGGTAGCACAATTAGACCTTTGGAAGGTCTTTCAACTTTCTTGTAAGCTTTTATGGTGATATTGCACCTAGGATCAATAGAAAATTCTAACATGCCCAACTATTGGATGACATTAAAGGAGATAATGTTTAATCCTACACCATTGTCTATCAAGACTTGATGAATGTGAGTATGAAAGATTTGGACTTCGACATAGAGAGCAAGGTTGTGGGTATGACTAGGAGCTTGATCATCTTCTTCAGAAAAGATGAGGTGATAATGTGAAGAGATATGATTCACCATAGCTTAGAATCATTCTACATTGATATTTGTGGGTACATTGGCAAAGTGTAAAGCTTTTTCAAGGATATCCTTGTGCAAGGGAGATAACTCTAACAACTCAAAAATAGAAATTTGAGCTAGAGTATGCTATAAATAACTGACAAGTTCATAGTTCAAGATCCTAGAATTGGTTGGTTGTTTAGAAGATGAAGCACTCTTGGAATCTTGGGCAACTTTTAGAACAACCTTAGATTGCCCACCAGTAAAAGCATTAAGTGGTTCACTTTGTGATGAAAAAGAATTAGTCACTCAGAGCACCATCTTAGGTCGACAGTCATTATGATATTAAGAAACATCACACATTTATAAGACAACTTTAGGTCATTCATCTACATACCAATTTTCATCATTAGAATTTTTGATGCATATATACTCAATAAGCTCAAGCATACCTATGATATTGTTTGTGTCAACATAAAAATAGTTGATCTTGGCATCATGATTCTTTTTAGTAGCTTTAGAGGTTTCACCCTTCTCATATTCTGCTAAAGGTTGTTTAAAAGCTTTGTGATCAGCATTTTTGGAAAGACCATTTGTGACAACTTTACCTTCCTCAATAAGATCTTAAATCACATCTTTGAACTTGAAACAATTTTCAGTGTTGTGACCCTTGCTTCTATGATAACTACAAATATGATATTCTCTCCACTACAGGGGTTTGACAGGTGAGTCATTGGGTTGGGAATTATCTAGCAAAGTAATTAAGTTGTTTGCAATTAATTTTTTCAAGACTATTTCATAGGGCTCAACCATTGGTGTATAAACACATCATTTCTAGGTAAACTTAGAGCTCTTGTCAGATGTTTGTGGTTTCACATTTTCTTGTTGCTTCGTAGCATAGATGGTAATTGAAAGATTGAATGTAGGTTCGTTGGTCTTAGGAGTATCCACCACCCCATCATTGACAACATACTTGTTTTTATTCTAAGGTTTACCTTTGTCTTTACCATTTCCATTGTTGTTCTTATCTTTGTTTATGACAATATCACCCTTTTTTATAGCAACATCTTCAATACAATATGCACTCTCAACCATGGCATTGAAAGATGTGAATAATTGTTTCCTTAGATCAAAGTATAATTCTAGCGTGAGAGTATTGACAAAGATATCAATTTTTTCAGTCTCGAGAAATTTTTGGGGATATCGAGAGTATAATGACCTCAATCATTGAAGATATGTTGCAAAAGGCTCTCCTAGTTTTTATTTGATGTTGCATAAGTCCAGCATTGTTATAGGATGTTGAATGTTGTAGGAGTATTTCTAGATAAAACATTATACAAGCTCATCAAATGTCTTAATGGGAGGGCTCAATTTAGTGAACCATTCCATAGCTTACCCTCTTAGACTCCTAGGAAATAACCTCATAAGAAAGGTATCTTCATGCATAAATTCCATGCCAAGAGCATAAAACTACCTCACATGATTGTGAGGATCACCATTTCCATTGTATTTATCATACTTAGGAACCTCCATATCCTTAGGAAATGGTAGCATGTAGAGACTCCTATCAAATAGAAGGGCACATATTGAGTCAACAAATGAAGTTTTAGGTGGCTCTTTTGAAGCTTGTAGTTGTGTAAATTGTTTACTCAACTCTTCTATTTCTTCCCTTAATATTTCAACTTCAGTGGAAATTATATACTCTATATCAAAATCTTGGGGAAGTTTCCATCCTCTTGCTACCACATATTTGAAATATTGATCTCCATTTTCCTCTAAAGCTCTAAGCATTAGTTTTTGAGCAAAGCCATATTGTTGGAATTTTATAAAATCTTCACTAGTTACTTCATCATTTTCATGATAGGAAGGGCATGTGCTCATGGTGACTCTAGGAGTTTTTGGAGGTGTTTTTTTTCCATCATTGCCATCAAAAGGATTTTGAGAGCAAGTCCCTTTGTTCCCTTCATGGTGATTTTAGTTATTATTTTTAGCTTATTGACATTCTTTCTCCCTAGCATACATGGCTTCAAAGATCCTTTGGTTTTCATGTGCTTATTCCTCTAGATGATGTTGAACTTCATCTTGGTGCACCATGGTGACCAAACCGTTCTCACCCTTAGGTGTCTCGCAAGGTGTGCCAAATTTTTTTTCAACACTGTAAAGCAGATCATGCCTAATGTTAGTTGTTTGTGTTTCAATTAGCTTAGGGTCTTCCACACAAGGCTATCTATGAGGATGGCTAGGTGGGGTTTCTAATTGTTTGAAAACAAAAGGGGTATGGTTCCCACTCCCAACTTGAAATATAGTTGTACCTAGCATGTAAAGACTTGTCTTTGTTTAATAAGACAAGAAAAGTCAATCAGATTTGAAGCTTTTACAATCAAGATCAGTCACTTGTCAAAGTGTGATAGATGGCTTGTCAAGCAATGCTCAAGAATTTACAGCATTGGTGACTCAAGTCAAGAAAGTGAGCAAGAAGCTCAATATAAAGTAGCTAAAAAGAATGGTAATTGAATTTTGACAATTGATTTATTAGTGATATTTGAAGACTTACATCTGATGGACTAGACCCATCTTTTCAAACTTGAATAGTTTCCTAACATATAGATATATAGCCAGAATCCAGGAAACGAGAGTGACACACCCTAGACTAGAAAGATTAGAGTGTAGACATTGTTTTGGAAAGAGATAACCCTACATGATACTTTCTCAATTATTAGGTGATAGCAGGACAGTATAAAATGTCATATGATACTCTTTAGAATAGGAGGGTGATACTTTTCTAACAAGCAACAGCTCGCACAAAGTGATGTGATATAACTCAGTACCCAAGGTGATATAACTCACAATGTACAAGTGGTAGAATTTTGGAAAATTTGTATTACATGATATTTCTTTAGAGACCAAACAATACAGTGCCAATTTGTGTACAAAAGACTAGTTTTAACTCCAAAATTTTGTGTTTTAATCTTGACAATAAGGTGATTTTTTGAATCAGACAGTGTAGGCTTCCAGTTCATGTCAGTTATCAATAAGGTTTGCAAATAGTAAATGTTTTAACTTGTCTTCAAATAGTTGAAACAACGATAAGAACAACCTTGCCAACACACACTTGTGATATGATGACAACCTTTCTACTAATATTACCACAATTGATTGATGTGCAAGAATGTTAACACAGGTCAACACATTTAAAAATAGTAGCCAAGCAATCTACCTTAAGGTCATGGTTCATTACTCAACAAATTGGTCAATGCTTGATGCTCCTTCATCTCACACCAAGTGGTTACCCATAAGAGATATTGGCTTTGTCATAGAAGTGACATAAGCACAAATAAGGGAATACATATGGTGAGTGTAAATCTCAGGGTGATCCAGGTAGTCCACTATGAACGATTGTTGCACCAAGAAGTTGAGGAAAAGAATAAGGTGGATACTGACCTAGGGTGTCTAAATAGGGCTTCCATTCATAGTGTCCCTCTTTTCCCAATTATATGACACCCCACCTTGCGATGGGTAACAAACCTCATAGCTACAAGAGCACCTTAAGTGTTCTTTCCTAGTGTTCTCCCTATGGTTGAAATCCCATAAGTGATCACACAAAGTGAAGATAAAAACTATGTCTACCAAGGTCTTGTGTCCTTGATAGCCTTGAGTTTATATTGGGTTGGAAGAGTCGGGTAATTTTCTTGTCCCCACTTGGGTAATTCCTCTCACGTTTTTCAAGAGTAGGCTCACTAAAGCATCCTAACTAAATATTGAGTGGATCAACTCTTGGAGGTCAAGATTTTTGATTCACCTCAAGGGTGAAGAGCATACGCTCCTATTCCGCTTCACCCAAACACACCAAGAAGAGTAAATTATTTGCTTGCTTTCAAAATGCAAAGGTTAATGTCCAAAAAAAATAAAAATTCAAATGGATGTTTGCAAAACTATTTAGAGACCTGTAAAAACTTGCAACCAGCCAACAAGAATCAAAAACTAACCAAGACACCTCAAATAGCAAGCAAATCTCTATCAGGCAATAGTTTTCACTAGAAGACTATCATATAATACTTCACAGTATATACATGCAATAGAACTTCTCTGTGTGATATATTTTCTTAAGCCAAGTGGCATAAGTTTGCATACAGAGGTGATATAGCTCAGTATGTCCATGCGACACTATTTCCAAAAAAAGTATCACACAATAGTAGTCGGAACTGTCATATGAAACTGGAAAAATATCACCCAAAACTATGACTATTAAAAAAAAAAAAATGTAGAACAAAAAATGAAAATAGTGACAAAAATAGCAAAACTAAGGACAAAACAACTATTCTTCCCCATGGTGGGCACCAAAAATGTACACCAAAAAGAGTGCGCTTCCCTAAACCCTTCTATCCAAGGTTTTCCATGGATTGGAAAGCTTGAGTGTTGTCTTAGGGCTAACTAGTCATGGAGTGAAAAAGCATACAAATAAGCATAAAATGGCTCTCAACTGAGCCTTATAGATGTAGCCCTTGCTAGTAAACCATGAAATGGGAGATTCTTTGAGCAAGAGCAAGGATGCTAGTGTCAAAGAGCTCTTGATACATGCAATGAAAGAATGCAACTATGCTAAAATGAGATGCACAATTCAACTAAGCTACACAAATGGAAGTATTACAGCCATCCTATTTAGACTATATGATCTAAGCTACTTGCAAAAGAGCTACACTACATGCAAACTAAGCTAAGATGCCATGCAAACAAAATGTTATGAATGCAAGGAATGAAGACAAGAAAATGATTTTCTCCACAAAAGCTCTTAACCACTTCAAATGAAAATCTTGTAGCATAACAATACTCAAGAGTGTGGATCCTTTGAGGGGAGAAACCCTCTTCCTTTTAAAGTCATACAGATGGTAGAGATCAAGATTGAGAGGGTGGATGATCAATGGTTGAAATCAAAAATGGGAAGGATTTGTATGAACACACAAGTTAGCGAATAGAAAATGATTTGACTTATCATATAAGACAAAAGTCTCATAAGCTTTTATTTTAATTTCAAAAATAGAAAAGAACTTTATGTGTGCACTTTAAGTGGGTTAGGAGACTAGGGTCTTTTTATTTAATTAAAAGGGGACATGTTCTTTTAATCAAATAATAAACTTCAAAATGAGGTTATGATCCATTTGAACAACATAATTCCAATTGGTTTCTACAACAGGTTGACTATTAAGAAATTTGATGCTGTAAGATTGTAAGGAAGTTTGATAGTGGACATGCTTTTGAAGTAGAATTACCAGAAGATATCATTATTTCAGACATATTCAACATTGTAGATATCTTCAAGTATTTTGAATCAGAAGATGGGTTGATAAATAACTTGGATTATCTTAAGAAAAAGACAAATATGATTGAGAGGATTTTGAATAGGAGAATAAGGAAAAGCACCACAAGAAAGGACTACATGGAATACATAGTTCTGTGGAAAGACAAAGCAGTTGAAGACAACTCATAGATTACACAAGCTAAGTTAAATCTTTATGATTCAGGTCATAATATTAGGAATACCTTATCTAGACATCAATTCTTTTTTAACCGCAGGTGTTTAATGTAGGAGCATCTTGGGTCTTTAAGCAATCTTGCATCAACCAAAAATATCTATTATTTTATGTACCACTCCACTATTTGCGAAGTATTCATTTCTACTTTTGATTTTGTGTTGTACACAATTGATGTCATGTGAAGGACCTACCTTAGATCCTTGCCCTAGGTGTGCAAGTTCTAATGTTTCATCTTCTTGGAGTTTTTTGGTCCTTGTTTTCTTGTTATTTTCATCAAGTGAAGCATGTTGTTTCAATTGGCATTGTTTCCTATTCTTACATGGAATCTTGCACATTTAGGAGATGACTCCTAGCTTATGGACTTATCTCTTTGTGAGTATGACTTAATTTTATCCTTTCCTTGGATTTTAGTTTACTCTTCAAAGACTAGACCTATTTTATAATTAATTGTCTTTGTTGACCTTGTGAGAATTTTTGTTGTTCTTGCCTAGGTTTTGTTGGAGGATGGCATCTAAGACTAGATTTGTTGTTAGGGGTTGTAGTGTAGGTAGAGGTAGAGGTCGTAGGAGAGGTAGAAATGATAGTCCTCTTCTGACTCATAGAGGGAGTCTTATTTAGGAAGATCATATGGTAGAAATCCATAAAGAAGAACATGACTCAGACATGACTAATTTGAGACAAATGATGAGGATGATCTTAGAGTGTCTACATCCTCCAAGTGGTGATGATGAGGAGGGATCACATCATGCAAGCAATGAGGAGAGGTGGAGATCTAGGAGTCCTTGGGGAGATCTTCATAGTGATAAATAGAGGTTGACTAAGGCCATTCAAATGAGGGATCTACAGAGGTCCACCCTTTAATGAGGTTGGTACTAGATATGTGGCAGAGTAGTAGTTAATTGCATTAGATAGATGTTCTATGATTCAGGACTTTGACTCTAATGTCAAAGTGAGGTATGTAATCACCCACCTAGAGCTCTTTGGGGCTACATGGTGGAACACTGAGGAGAAGAAACTAGGTGCAAACATGAACACTATTACATGGGAGTTATTCCTTGAGAAATTTTGTGAATGCTTCCAACTAGAGGAATGGCACCAGAAGAGGGTAGATGAGATCCATAGTTTGAGGCAGTATACTATGACCATGGTAGAGTATGAGAAAAAATTCTATGAGCTCATGCCTTATGGAGGGACCAATGGTAGTTCACCAGTGATGGTTAAACACTTTATTTGATATCTAAACAACCATTGAATAGGAGGTGCAAAGGTTTTCCAACCTAAAACCTTCAAGGATGTGGTACATCAGGCTATTCCTGTAGAGAAAAACATCACCTTGGTACATGGTGGTGTTGAGATAATGGGTGTTGCACACATTGCATAATATTTTTATTTTATTATTTTATTTTATTATGCAATGTTGTACCTAGATGGACGTGCAACATGTAAAGATTCCCATGGAATATTCTTGATGAGTTGTATTGTAACATTGTGATAATATTAAATGTGGGGTCAGTGGGTTAGGTAGCACATGGTTTATGTAAGACCACTTAGTGGTTTTGTGGGGCTTGCTACTATATAAGAAGCCACAAGGGTAGTTGTTGTATATAGAGAGAGTGACAAGGAGAAGACAAAAGGCAAGAGTCGAGCAGGACAAGGTTTGACAGGTTAGCCAAGGGAGCATTTGTGAAGGTTGGAAGCATGGCATGGGATGTGTGGATTCATGTTTGTTCACATAGTTTGCTCGATTGTGGCTATGGCCATGAAGGCTTCCATGGTTGTATGGCAATGGTATTTTTTGCTGAATAATACATGGTGATGGATGCTTTTGGAGGCTGGGTTTTTCCCTCAATGAGGGTTTCCCAGGGTATATCTTGTGTCACAATTTTGTGGGTATGTTGTCTATTCTCTTGCATGTGGATTTTAATTCCGTATTTATTTTAGATCTATTATGGGTTATGTGGAAACGGTTATATTCTTTGTTGCCAAGTTTCCTCACAGGTGGTTTTGTAGGAGCACTTGCAACATCAGGGTCTAAAGGTAATTATGGAGTAGGTAGTAGTAGGAAGCCTTCTTCTTCTATAGGAGGAAATCATCAGCAGTAGTAGGGAGGATCTTATCCTTCAGCATGAAGTGGTGGTGGTGGTTCACACTCTAAGGATTCCCAAACTCTCAGCACAATAGGCACAACTAGTATGACCAGCTAGCACAAAGTACTCATTCTTTTTCTAGTGGGGGTAGCTTTTAGTAGTCCAACACACCTAGAGTGCAGATGAGTTTTGATGCTGAATGTTTTCCATGTGGACAATGTGGGCATAAGTCATCTCATTGTCCTAAATGGAAATCACAGTTCTCGAATCAAAGACCTACAATGTCAAAACCCACAGATGGAGTTATGGCTAGATAATAAAGGGTGTTTTCAACGGAGTCTTATCCTCCCATGGGGGGAAAGGGTCAATGGGACCCACACATTGAGTTCTTGATTTTTATCTTATTTGTAGTTTTCTAGGAGTAAACCTAAGTCTAGGGGAGTGGAGGTAATTCCTACCCCTAGTTTACTTTTCATGTCTTATTGCTGAATTCTTTTAGGCTAAGTTTATGGTTATGTTTTATGATTAGCAGTACTTAGTTACTGGATTTGACAATATGTAATTTTAAATTCAGTTTATATATTTGATGACCTACTTGATAGTTGGTTATTTCATGTGGTCATGGTTATTCTTTGTATGATGATACATGTATGTTCATATAGTGATTTCAATTATTTCACGATGATAGGTAGATGAATGATTTATATGAAGTTTCTATGGTTACTTACCCCATACCTAAATGTGTATGTTATACTTTTATGTTTGACATTTCTGATGTGGTTGAGGGAGGGAGTCATATTCACCTTCTAGTCAAGATCTACATTATGCACCACTCCTTGCTATGCCTATTTAGTTTAGATTATATGTATATGTAGATGCTTGGATATTATACAAATTGCAAGTATCAGGCATCAACTTCCCTAAATTGCTAGGATGAGCATGCCATATCGCAATATCTCAATGATAAAAGAGAGGAGCTAGTCCTTGAGTCCAAATTCTAACCCTAAGCTAATTGTCCTAGAGAATAGGAAAATTATCTGAGTTATTTATCCTTCTGAATTCAAGTGATGTGAATTCATCATTTTTAACCCTTGAGTTTGATGTAGTACTTTGTCTTTATTATGGGTTTTCCTTTTTGGATTTGTAGACTATTGTGATTTTTGGTTATAATTAAATCAAATAAATAGATTATGAAATGATTTAATTTAATGAAAAAATCATAAATAAAAATCAATATTAAATTATATTAAATTAATTTAAAAACTAATTAAATTAAATAATTAAACTTAAAAGATTTAATTAAAGTTCTAATTTTGGCATAATTATATTTATTTAATTTATTAAAAAAATATTTAGGAGTTTCATTTTTAATAAAAAACTCTAAATAATATTATTAATTAAATTAATAAATATATTATTAAAGGTGTCTTGTGATTTAATAAAAGAGAGAAAAAATAAATTTAATAAAGATTTGATGTAGGGGCATCTGAGGTTCCTGAAGATTCAGGCATGTTATGGAAAGTTGGAGATGCTCAGTCATCTCTATGGCATTTCTTGGTTGGAGGCTTGAATGAATGGGCTTGGCAAATAAGCTTAGTGCTTGATAAAAGAAGGAGGAGGTGCTTGGTCATTAAAGGCACTTGGCATGCACTAAGAGGTTGATGCTTGGGTTTAGTGTTGGCTGAGATTTTTGGTCATTGAAGGGCTCAGTTTCTAAAGGAGCTTGACATATTTTGTTTCTTGAGAATCTCTTGTACTTGGCATGTATTGATTGCTCGACACCTATGGAACTTGAAAATGCTTGTGGGAGTTCAAAAATGCTTGTAATGTTACTGATGCTCAACAATGTTTCTTGTGGGATGGAGTTCTTGTGGGTTTTCTTGATCTATTTGGTGCATGTAGTGTGTATGTGGATTGATCTAGTTGTTTGTGTGGACCTATTTTAGACTTGATTGTCTCTCCTATGTACTTTTAATTTGTTTTGTAATCCTTATAAGGAATTTTGGTACTTAATTCATATTGGAGGCTAACTTATGGCTCAACATCTAATTAATGTAAGGGATTATTCAATTTGTATTGAACTAGGATAACCTGTGGCTTAGTTGGGCATAAATAAGGGCTATTGTGGAGTCTATTTTCATTTATTCAAAGGAGTGAGTTAGATCCATCCATCTTGGAGAAGAGGATGATGTGTAGGAGCAAACTTTGAGAAGGGCTAGTAGTTGAGGCTTGAGAAACAAGGAGATTTTTTGGAGGGCTTACAAGCACAAGTTTAGATCTTCCTTAGAGATTTCTACCATAGTGTGAATCTAGACTAGCTAGGGTTTATATTGGATCTTAAGGGATCTTGCAGAATTATTACTCCCTTTTTAATTGGTCATAACTGAGAAGGCCTTACAACTTGACACATTGCATATAATCAGTTATTTTATGAATAAAGAGTTGTGATTTGGTATGAGATCTTACTTTGTTTTTGTGTTTCCACTAAGTGATTTTTTTTGCTGGCTAGGACATCTCCTTTCGAGATTCTCCTACCTTGCATTGCATCAAGATTATTTTAATTAAAACACAAAAAATTTGCACATGAAATTAAAATAAAATAAAATAATAAAGAATTATTTTTTACGTGAATGCAAACATGGAAACCCTAATTGGAGACAATACTTTATTAAGAAATTAGAGCACATTTCTCCACACACAGGTTTGGAGGAGCCAATTTTTGAGAAAGAGGGCTTTCAAACGGACAAAAATTTTCTCACATGCTCTTAGCATATGATTGGTTATCATTAGATCAAAGTAGGATCTTCTGAGTTTTGTGCAATAATTCCCTCTTTGAAATCTCAAGTTATCTTCTCTGTGTTTTAATGGATCTATTTTTAGAACTTAATTCAGGTTAAAACCCTTGTGATGAAGTTTACTATTCTTGAAAACATATGTGAAAAAAATTTAATATTTGAAACCCTTGTTTGTTAAATTTGGGGATTCATAATTTGATTATTTGGATTCATGATAGGGTTTGAAAAGAAATATCATAAATTAAATTTTACAAATTTGATGGTTTCTATTTATTTTCCTATCAGATCTACAAGCAAGAAAAAATTTTAAATACATTTAAAATATAATACTAATTACCATAGTAATTAAAAATTACTATGGTAATTGTATTCTATTATTTTTATGATATTTTGTTGTTAATAAATATATTTTTAAAACCAATTCATTTTGTATGGGGGCCTCTAATTTTATAAAAGATAATATAATATAAAAATAATTGAAAAGGGAAATTGGGGGTCATGAGCTCCCTCATCCCCCTCTCATGCTACAACCGCAGCTTGGTTGTGAAGGTAACCAAGGCTGTCGACAACATCCAAGGTTGCCTAATTAGCCAAAATTGTTGCTACGGCAAGGTCGATGGGCCATAAACATTTTATGATTGAGCTTTTTTAAATCAATTAATTAATTAATTAATATTTTTAATATAGTTTATTTTTATTATTAATTAATTAATTTAATATTAATAAATATTAAATAATTTATATTATATTATTAAATAATTATTATTGTTATTAATAAATTAATATTCTTTTATTAATAATTAATAGTTATTATTTTAATAATTTAATAATGTTTATTTAATTTTAATAATATTTATTAAAAACATACTAATTTTAATTAATTTTAATATTTGGAAATTGATTTTTGTTTTAGTTCAATAAGGTATATTTGAATTATTTATTTTAAATCTAATATTGATTTATTTAAATGATCATTATCTATAAAGGGGGAAACTTGTAAATTATAGTAAAGGACTTTAAGGAGCATATTTTTAAATTAAGAATGAAAAATTGAAACCCAATCATGAAAATTGAACGTCTATGGTTTTCTTAAAACTAGATGAATTAGGAAACTACATTTTTTATATACTTGATGTGATCTTTGGTTTACTAGTGTTGACTAGTTTTGGATGTTTACTAGAGACCTAGGAGTTATTGTTTTATGATGTCATAGTTTTGTGATGTGATCTTTGAACTATGGATCAATATTTATATGGTGAATTTATGGGCGAAATCTATGAGTTTTCAATCATTTATCTTTTGGTTCTTTCTAGTTGCTTGTACAAGGACTGATGTGTGTTATTGTCATCTTATGAGACTTTCAACTATTTTGAGTATACGGTAGGTTATCTTTATGTTTTTCTGTAGTGGCTTACAATGGAGGTCGAAGCCCTAAAGAGATTGTCTAGGTAACCCATTGTAGGTTATTTTAATAAGTGATCAAATTTCATTAAATGGGTTTAAAATGAATTAAAATGAGTTATTAGTTTTCCTCACCCATGCCTCATGTGCTAGTACAAGCTAGGATGGGGGTAGAGAGGATGCTTGGTTGCAACCTTGCCTCATCAGTATGCCTTATCTATACAAAAAGATACTAATGTCACATAGATTCACTAGAGGTTCAAACTCCAAAGAGGTTTCTAGAGTAACCTTAGAGTTGACTTATGTGATAACACTTTCCCACTTACATTGTAGATTTTCTAAGTGTTCTTGTTGCCTCTAGGTTTAGATATTATTTGTGTCTTGGTACCTTTGAGATATATTTCTATCAGGTTTTCCTTGACCTAGATTTTGGTTATGAATTTTGGATTGATATATGTATGGGACTTGAGTTTATCTCCTCAACATGGTGGGAGTGGGTCATTTATGTTCCACAAGGTTTTGTGCTAGTGTTTCTTATACCATTGAGACATGATAGCTAGATGTTGCTTTTTGTATTTCTATTGGATGGCTACATTATGTTATATTGTAATTGATTGTCAAAAATCTTATGAGATGTTGTATTTATTCATGATGTATATTCTTTCATCTTTTCATAGCCTCTAACTTGTACAATAGATGATCATGCATTTTGGTTATGCCATAAGGCATCTTATCTAATTATGTATATTATTGGATTCATGTTGTTGGCTTATCTATGAGGTGGATTTTGTTATGTTTCAGATTTAGTATTCATAAAACTTATATATGTGACTCAACATCATGGGACCCTTAAGAAACATAATACATTTATGGATGGTTGTATGTCTGTGAGTTATTTCTTCTAATTTGTTATTTCTTGTTGTTATCATCTTTGAAAACAATATGTTTGGAAAACTTAGTGAAACTTTGTGTTAATTTCTTTTGGGTTCCCTAGCGAGGTTTTATAGTTAGGAGATGACTCCTAGCACACTTATGGACCTATCTCTATGTGAGTGTGGCTTAATTTTGTGCTTTTCTTGGATTTTAGTTTACTCTTCAAAGACTGGACCTATATTGTAATTGAATGCCTAACTAGCCTACTTGTGGCTTAGCTAGTTATAAAAGAATCTTGGTTAGATGTAGGAAAGTAGCATTCTTAGAGGAATGGAAGATAGAGGATGCAATATTGGACTCCAAATTGTAATTCTTAATTTTGTATAAGGCCACAACTTGGAAGGCCTCATAGCCAAGCATATTGTTATTTTCCATGCAAAGTTAAATTATTACACCTATAAATATGTTGCATCTAGCCTTGTGTTCTCTGTGATTATTTGATTTGTATATATACCTTCCATTTGTAATTCTAGGCAAGTAAGTTTTGGTAGGTTTAATTTTAATCTATTCCTCTCATATTCCTCCCATACACCTTCTCCCTACATCAATCATTGAGAAACATACTGATATACACTTTATCAAGGCAACCTTAACTATTAGAATGACATAAAATTAGTCTTCTTGAGTACTTATAGAATTTATGGAATAGCCAATAACATTAGGTATATAAAACATTTGGTCAAAAAATGTTACACCAGTAAAAGTGATAAATGGGTATGTAGAAGGTGTCATCATGGAAACTTGTGTCGATGGGATGGTAAGCATCGAAATAAGATATGTTAATGGAATTGTCATTAGTATAATCTAAACTATCATAATTTCATAAAATAGCTTTCTCAAAGCCTAATAGAAATATTGATATTACCTACACTAATGGCATATGGTAGGTACAATTTTAGATGAGTCTTACCAATGGCACCAAAAAGGGAAATCATACTAAAAATCACATTCCAAAGTCATTATCATTTCATGTTTGAATTTCAAAATTGAATATAAGAGATTATATTTAATTCTAACATCTAAATAGGTTAAAGATCACACAAGGAATTATGATGATGAATTTATGAGCCACCACTAAAGTTATTTTCTATTTGATTGTGGTTGTCTAACAAAAAATATTCATAAGGAAAATAAAACCTCATAGAAAATAATAATTACATAAATTTTCTCTAGTATTTTGAAAAATAATTACACAATGGAGATGTTAAATACTTCAAGAAGAAGGAAACTAAAAAACAAAAATAAAATTTAGAAGTTAAAAGTCAAAATCTAAAAGGTCAAAATAACATTTTCCTAAAAGAGATCAATTGAAAGATAAGAATAATGGTGTGAGGGGGTAGTTGGATAAGGATTAGAGGTTATGAATTTTCTTGTTTCATTATTTTTAAAGAAATGAGGAGACACCTTTCTTGAAACCTTTGAAATTTCATTTAAGTAAGCTTATCATTATAAATATTTTCTAGAATTTGAAATGTTAGAGCTTCTTGTCAAAAATTATAAATTAGAAGAAAGGTGTATTCATGATTTATAATGGAATATGTATATCAAATTTTCTTGAGGAAGTTTTCAACTTGGACCTTAGGAGTAATAAGCATTTGTCATTTTTTAGTTAGAAATCTAGAATGTATACCACATGTAATCACTATAACCTAGAATGTATATGACATATAATGAATGAAATTTGGAAACTTGCAAAAAATGTGCCCAAGAAATGTATAGAAGAAGATAGACCACTATTTAATGCTATTTTTTTAGTATTACTTACATATTACATATATGTCATGTGGGAATCAAGAGGTATTGAAGTTCCTGAATTAATGATTAAAGAGCCTGTGTTTCTCCAAACTAATGTTCAAATGTGTAAGCCAAGACCATTTAATTATGCATCTTATTTGGATAAAACATTTCATAAGGGTTTCTTATTTTCAAGGAAAATTGAATACCCATCTTTCAAGCATTATTCATTATGCATGCACCTAGTTCTTTTTTATGGATAGAAAAGAGGCATTTAGTTGGGTAAACTAAAATTGAATCCAAAAGTAAAGAGGGTGTGGATCAACAAGTACAATTATGGATTTCTCTATGCAATTCAAGGTTTTCTCAATCTAATTATGTTAAATTTGAACAATGAATTGTCAAACCCCCTATATCAAATGTTTAACTATTCTTCTATAAAATATATTTTAAATGAAATTAAATCCTTTTAATGTACACATATTCTAATAATAGGAAGTTGGTAAGATACAATTAAGGTGATTTGTATGTTTATAGTGATTTTTCTTTTTTGGGGGTTTATAGGTTGAAGAATCCTCGTATATGCTTCCCAAAATTCTAGCTAATATATTGGCTTAAATGGGAGTTGTGAGGTAACTCAATGTTTCAAGAACATTTCATTATGGGGGGAGTTTGCATAAATAAACCTTCTTACCTTGAACTCTCAGTTTTATAGATTTTACAATTATTTCCTCAAAGGCTTATGAGCTTATTGATAAGAAGTTGAGGAGGAATATAATCTATTTTCCCATTTTTTAGGAAGAAACTATGATCATTCATGGAGAAAGGGGAAAATCCTTTATAGTTATATACATGAGGCCATAGAGGTAGATGATTTATTTAGAAACCTAGAAGATAATAAATCTGGGCCAATCATTAATGAGTATATTAAAAAGTTAAGAAATTTTTTAGAACAAATGGAATATGAGGAGAAAGCTCTTGAAAGTGAACCTATTACAAAATATTTTCTAGATAAAAATAATTTGAGGGAGCATCTGACAATGAAGAGATCATTAACAAGATAAAAATAAATAATGAAGTGAGCTTGGATGAGCCTACAAAAATTGTACCCAAAGATGTGTTTGTCAAGTTAAAGGAATTCAAAATATTGTTGTTCAATTGCTAAGGTAATTCATCCCAAGTGTGACCCCTAAAAATAAAGTGGAATTGGTTAGAAAGATAAAATAGGCCTTATGTGGAGAAAAATTTATTTAATTGGTCAAAATTTTAGATTTTAATGCACTAGGTACAAAAATTTCAATGCAAAAATAAAAATTTAGGAGTATATCTAACCATCTTAATCAAAATCAAATGATAATAATTTTTAATATAATTATAGATATAAGAAGTATACTCATGCCTGGATGTGACCCATATTTTTGTGTATTTTTATTCCAATTAAATAGTTAAATATGAATTTTCTACTCTAACATTTTTAGAATAAAAAACTATTGTGTTTGCCCACCTTAACTAATTGAAAACTTTAAAAATAAATTTTTTTAAAATATTCTTATACTAGGCAAAACATAGAATGTGATGTAGCTTTTGGATTTCAAAAATTTTATACCATTTGAAAGTTATAGCTATTTTTTAATTAGTGTGTCAATCGGTAGTTTACAAACATCTTCATTAGAAATTAACTAATAAATACTTATCAAACTCATATTTTAACATAAATTATATTGATGGAATCTTGAGAGTGTTCTCAAAAAACCCTTTTGATTTCATTGAATTTGGATGAAAAAAAAATAGTTAGCTGGCCAGTCAAAGTTTGAATGTCAAGGAAACATGTCTTAAACACATTTTTTGAGTTGACCAAAGAGGTTTGGTAAATACCAAGCCTAATTAGGTACCCAATCCAAAATTAGGAACCTGATCTTGGATTGGATAACAGATATAAAATCGGGTACCTAAAATGTGACAGCAAAACACTAAATTTTAAATTTGAGATAGTGAGAACCAATTGTACATTTTAATCCAAAAGGCTTACAAACATATTTAATTATGTTTTTACATTTAAGATATAATGTTATTTCAATTTTTTTTTTGTTTTTTATTATATATTATATAATAAATTTTATTGTTATAATATTATATATGATATTAAATATGATTAGATAGTATATTAGGATTATAATACTATATATTATTATATAGTATTCTATATTATCTATAATATTGTAAATATTATCTATATATTATTATTATATATATAATATTAAATATATATTATTGCATATACTAATATAATATATATTTTAACAAAGTACTAGAAATCATTACATACTATTATATAGTTTATTAAATTACAATATGATCAATTACGATATGTTTGGGACACATGTAATGATTAAATGGGGCGAAGGGGGTCTTAGGATAGCCTAAGACCCCTTCAACCCTTAAGATGGATTACAATATGTGCAAGACGTCCTAGGACCACTAGGGACACATGTTACAATGAAATGGGTTGAAAGGGGTCATATGTTAACCTGCAACCCCCTTCGACACATATGATCAATTATCATAAGTCCTTAGGGGTCTTATGAATCCTAGTGACACATGTCATGATGAAATATGTCGAAGGAGATCATAGGTTAGCTTATGACCCCATTCTACCCATACAATCGATTACTATATGTTCCTAGGGGTCTTAGGACCCCTAGGGACACATGTTAGGATGACATGCATTGAAGGGGGTCATAGGTTAGCCTATGACCCCATTCAATCCTTAAGATGGATTACAATATGTCCCTAAAAGTCCTAGGACTGCTAGGGACACATGTCATAATTAAATAGATTGAAGGGTGCAATATGTTAGCCTATGACCCCCTTGGACTCATATGATCGATTACCACATGTCCTTAGGGGTCGTAGGACCCTAAGGGACACATGTCATGATGAAAAGGGTTAAAGGGGGACTTAGGTTAGTGTATGATGCCCTTCAACCCATAAGATCAAATATAATATGTCCCTAGGGGTCCTAGGATACCTAGGGACATATGTGATGAAATGAGTCAAAGGAGGTCATAGGTTAGCCTATGACCCAAATGGACCCTTATAATGGATTATGATATGTCCCTAGGGGTATGTTTGCCAAAAGTGCCCTCCCACCAAGATTGAATTCAAATAATTAAACCCACCCAATAGTCACAAGATTCAAAGATCCAACATTTGAATATTCACAAGTGCATTGTAACTTTAGGTTATCCCTAAGTTTTGAACAATTTTATATTGTATCTTAAGTCCCCAAGCCATTACAAGATAATATGGTCCCTATCTTATGATACCCCTTGTATCAGAGGACATCAGGAAAATCAAGCAATAGTAAGATGCTTTGAGGCCCTTATTGGTCTAGTGGTGGGTTTTTCATAACATTATAGATAGTCAAAGGATCCTAAGCCAAAGAAAAGTAAAACCCAATGTTATGGTAGTCAATGATCATGAGATCGTAGGCACAACAAGGATTTCATCCGAGGACACTAGGTAAAGAGTTGGCATAGCATTGGGTTGTTGTGATATCAGAGGCTTTCTAAGATTACAAGTCAAAGGAATATGTGTTTCAACAACAGAAAAGGTCAGTGATCATAGGATCATGAGGTTGCCTTCCCAATTTGCTGATGCTACAAAGAGGAAGGTTCATCATATAATCTTAAATTCATAAGATCACAAGGTAAGAAGGGGTGGAGGCTAGTTTTGGATGGACATCAGGTGTTCCAATCTTATGATACTCCTCTATGAGTAGGTTACAAGTATGAAGAAGGAGATCATTGAGGTCACAATAGAAAGATAGTTAACTGTGATTATAGGGGTTATTGTTGCAGCTATCAATGTTATGATAGACTCTAATCATAAGATCATGAAATTCAAATCAACCATTCCTATAACATCACAAAATGAGATTGATGGTGTTGTGACCTTACACCAAGAGTGTTATCATGCTATCATTCAATCATGAGATTGTAGGTCTTGTTGCTATCAAAGGATCATGAGGAGAATGAAGGATGGGCTTGATCCTATAAGGCATAGGCAATAATAAGATCCTATAGGTTAGGATTATGAAAAAAACATGACATTAAGGGTTTTGACCATAGTTGACAATCGTAGGATCACAAGTTCCAGTGTTGACCAAAAATATGAGGAGCTTCACCCTTCAAGTTGGGAAAAGAGGAGTCCTCAACCAATTAGGTAGGAGGAAATGTACAAAGTGACAATTGAATATGGTTGACCTAAATTTTTTTATCTAACTTGGCATGCTAGTGACAAAGAATAGGCAACTCTCTAATGGGAAATTTGATCTTTTGATCTCCTACAACCACTTTCATCATTCCCTAGGCCTGATAAGTATGAGGAACACTCTATCACCATCAGTTGATCTATCTATTTAGTTAGAAGGTTAATGGCTATCATCCCTATTCTCTTAGAGATTTGTTTGGTGAATAAGTGATCTTCCTACATTTCAATTTGTGTTATGATCAGATTTTTTCCATTTTTGCAGTAATTATTCTATGTAAATTTGAATGCAATTGTTGAGTTTTATCTTAGAGTGGAAGCTATCTAAGTTATACTATAAAAGAAGATTTTGTAATATTTCTTAGGATAGGATCTTCTCTATTTTCCTAGTATTTCTCTAGCATACTATTATAAATTCCCTCTTGCCTCTGAATTATATGACACTTTGTCTTATCTCTTTTAGTCATCGATGTATTGTGAAATATTTATTTGCCTCTCTTCAATGTATTATGGATATCTATAACCTACATGTGTATCCTTTTTGGCCTATGAATGATATAAAGTGGATCTCTTCTTCCTTGTTTCACTTAATTATTTTTGATCTGTATGTGGCTATCAGGTTTAAAAAAGCCTAAATCTCTATATCTTTGGATTGTTATGATAGTTGTACTATGCACGCATGGGTAAAGATTGGTCTAGACACTCTATTTTGGTAAATCACCTTGTTAGAATAGATTAGGTGACTTACTTTTATTCTTTCCTCCTCCCTTTTCCTCTCTAAGTGTAGTATAGGTGCATCCTAATAGAAAAGGAAGTTGGCATTCTCTGGAGACACAACCTCATTGTTCAAGTCCCACAATTTGGAGGTTATTTCCATGTTTCACAAGGTTGTCCTTAGATAAAAAATTTGTGACAATAGTTTTTGGCTCGCCTAGTGAGACACTCATATTAAACATCCTAAGTTCACTAATGTCAAAGGAAGATTTCATGTTCATGCTGAGGAGATAGTACTACCTTTAGTATTAAAGCCTTCAAGAGGCTCATTTGTTCAAGTACTTGGTGACTCCAAGCTTAAAACATATCTAGTTTTCATAAAAAAGTCATTGTGATTCATGCCCAAAGCACACACAAGGGAATCTTCTAGGGGTAATTTTTGGTATTCAGAGCTCTCATTTTCAAATCCTAGAAGAAAGAAGGGCGGGTTCTCTTTATCACTAGTTAGGAGTACAGAAGAAGTCAATACACTTGCAAGATCCATCTCTACCCCTCCTACTAATAGATCTCAATCTAGGATATCATCTTCTCATATCAATAGGTCACTTGTTTATATGGCTAGAGCACATGACTTCAATGGTGGAAGCCCTCTCCTTTTGGCTCAAAGATGTGATATTCCAGTGTCTTCTATCAAAAATATACCTAATTTTACTAGTGAAACCTCCATTTCCTCTATTGAGCATATTCAAGAGGTTTCTAAGATCTAGAATATTCATGGCATCAATGAAGATAATGTAGAAGTCAGGCTTCTAGCCTCATCCTTAAATGGAAAAGAGTTACAATGGTATAGAGGCTTAGCTCATAACTCTATAACTAATTGGGATGGATTAGGAGCAGCTCTATGCAAGCATTTTGAGGACAAGAGTGATCACCTATCACTCTTAGAAAAGCTAAAAACTATCAAGAGAGCACCCCATGAATGCATGATTGATTTTAATTATAAGTTCCAAAAGAAATGGGATAGACTATCCACTACAGTAAAATCTTCCCCTAGTAATGCATTCTTGTACTACCTCAAAACCTTTAATAGTGGTATTGCTACCACTCTACAATCTATGGGAGAGGATACTTTACCAATGTGTATGAGACGGTCATAATGGTAGAAACTATCTTTATACAAGGAGGAAAGTTGGCTCCAAGGCCTCCAATGCCCTTCTTTCCTAACATGCCCAATCATCAACTTGTTGTAGCCCCTATTCCAAATTCCTCTACAAGCAAACACCTTGTTGTGGTCCCAATAGCCTCCACATCATCTAATGGAATTGATAGAATTGAGGCCATGATGCAAACACTAATGCAGAATATAGATAAGAGGTTGCAAGATTAAGAAAAGAATGGAGGACAAAAATGTAGTGATGCAAAAAATGGGTAATGAGTTAGTGACTATGAGGAGGCAACAAGCTCAAAATAATAAGCCTCCCCAACTTTAGTATCAAGGTCCCATTCATAATAGATCCTCAAACTAGAGTCATACCCCTTACAATCATAATAGACCTATTGGTAGATCCTATGCTATGAATACCAACCTAAATGGGGGTTACAATCAGAATAGACCTATCGATAAACTAAATTAACATAGAATGATATAAATTAACTAAATCTATTGAAAATTCAAGAGAGATTTAACAAATAGACATGACTCCTTAAAATTAAGATATAAAAGGGAGGAGAGTTTATTTTAGAGAGGGAAAAAATGGAAGAGGAGAAGAGAGGAGTTCAAAAAGGAAAAATGGAAGAGGAAAGTATTATCATGAAGAAAATAAGGAAGTGACCTTTTGAAAAGGTATGAATGATATTGAAAGGGTGTGAACCTTTGAAAAGGTCATAATTATGAATGGTTATGACTCTTCAAAAATATTGTGATTATAAAGTATTGAAATTTTTCAAAGGATTTTAGTTATGAAGTGTCATGACTTTTTGAAAGAATTATAACTATGAAGTATTGTAACTTTTCAAAGGATTTGTATAATGAAAGGTTGTGACTCTTGGAAAAGGAAAATGGTAATAAGGTAAACATTTATTATTTTAAATGTTGTTTAATATTAATTATGATAATAATTAGGTAACATAATTATATAGAAATACTAAGGTAATAAGAATGAACATTTTCTTTCATTTGACATAATTAAATAAAAAAAATAAACATCTAATCGATGTTATTGATTAAGAGATGATAATAACTTGAAAACAATCCCAAAAATTACATTAATCAGTAAGAACTAGGTGGATAAGAGGGTAGGGTTGAGTCCTAAGGCAAAAGGGGAATATATAGACTCTTAGGATTAAGTTTATCGAGCCATGGGACCCCACTACAATGTTCAAGGACTGAGGTATGGTATAACATCTAGGCATGGTGAGGGATGGAAAGCAGGCATTTGAAAGGCAAGGACCAAGGTATTATCAAGCCTTTAATGCGATCTCCTTGTCCAATCCCTAGGTGACCTAGCCTATAAGTACAATGTAATAGATTGAGTAGGAATATATACATATATAAAGAATTATTAGTAATACAATAATAACCTTTAAATTGATTATTTGAAAAATATAGGGCAATATTATAAGCCCTTGCAAGTAGGGACATTACAGTGGTATTAGAGAAAGATCTTGCCATCCTGTAGGGTTGAAGGGGATTTAGAAAAATTATTTATGTGAAAGACTAATGTAGAAATTTAATGACTATTAGAAATGATTCAAACATATTCATGATAGCCACCTAAGAATTTGGACTAAAGGAAATATAAATTTCAACCCAACAGAAGAAGTTATATAATTGCTTAAGGACATGCAATTTGAGGAAGGGCGGACTGTCATATCCCCATTTTAAGATAGAATTTTAATAATTATTAGATAATACAATGTTATTAAATAAATAATAAATTTATATTAAGACTAGTGCCAAAATATTAAAAATAATAATAATAATAATTTAATCTATATTATTATTAAAATAATATTTAGTATGATATTTTAAATAATTAAAAAATAATAATAAAATTTTAATGAGTAAAAAAATAAATAAAATTAAATACAAGAGATAATATTGTGGAAAGTATATTAAATTTCTAAATAGAATTTCATAATAAATAATAATAAACACAAGTAAGTAAGTAAATAAATAATATAACATGCAAGAATATAAAGTAACTAAATATAATGAAAAGTCAAGAGAAATTTAACAAATAGACATGACTCCTTAAAATTAAGATATAAAAGGGAGGAGAGTTTATTTTAGAGAGGGAAAAAGGAAGAGGAGAAGAGAGGAATTTTAAAAGGAAAAATAGAAGAGGAAAGTAATATCATGAAGAAAATAAGGAAGTGACTTTTGAAAAGGTATGAATGATATTGAAAGGATGTGAACCTTTGAAAGGGTCATAATTATGAATGGTTGTGACTTCAAAAATATTGTGATTATAAAGTATTGGGTTTTTTTCCAAAAGATTTTAGTTATGAAGTGTTGTGACTTTTTGAAAGGATTATAACTATGAAGTGTTGTGACTTTTCAAAGGATTTGTATAATGTAAGGTTGTGACTCTTTGAAAAGGAAAATGGTAATAAAGCAAAAATTTATTATTTTAAATGTTGTTCAATATTAATTATGATAATAATGAGGTAACCTAATTACATAGAAATACCAAGGTCATAAGAACGAACATTTTCTTTCATTTGAAATAATTAAATAAAAGAAATAAACATCTAATTGATGTTATTTATTAAGAGATGATAATAACTTGAAACCAAGAATTACATTAATCAGTAAGAACTAGGTGGATAAGAGAGTAGGGTTGAGTCTTAAGGAAAGAGGAGAATATACCGACTCTTGGGCTTAGGTTTATTGAGCAATGGGACCCCACCACAATGTTTGAAGACTGAGGTATGGTATAGCACCTAGGCATGGTGAGGGATGGGAAGCACACATTTGAAAGGCAAGGACTAAGCTCTTGTCAAGTCTTTAATGCAGTCTCCTTGTCCAATCCTCGAGTGACCTAGCCTATACATAAAATGTAATAGATTGGGTAGGAGTATATACATATATAAAAAATTATTAATAATATAATAATAACATTTAAATTGATTATTTGAAAAAAAAAAATAGGACAATATTGTAAGCCCTTGCAAGTAGGGACATTACAAACTATCAGGTGGAAGAGCATTGTAATGTAAACTAGGATTCACGTCCTTACAATACTAGGAGAAAAAGAAGAGTTGTAGAAGATACTACCCCTCCTCCTTCCAATCAGGCTTCAACATTTAGCACAATACCTCATGTACAAGTAGTTGACCACAATTCAACTCAACTTGCTAATGCTTCTTCATAGCAAAGAAAAAATGATAGTAGGAGAGATGTGGATGTTCCTCAACTTGTTCCACCTCAACCTTCTACACATGCAGCTCCTAACATTTCTACCAAAGAACCTAATACATCATACAGTGTGGTAGATAAAATAAAGAAGATCAATGTGAACATTTCTATGTGGGATGTTGTTTCTACCATACTATCATAGAAGAGACTGTTGCAACAAGAATTAGAAAGCATTGAACTCGGAGATCATCTACCTGGAGAAGAAAGTGTAATAAGCTTGTTGTAACCAAGAAAAGAAGGAGAAACAAGTAAGAAAACTAGATCTCTTCCTTTATACATCTCTTTAGTTATAGGAGATAAACTTTTCCACAATTGCATGATAGATTCGGGGGCTTGTAGTTCAGTGATGCCTAAGTGTGTTAATGATATCCTAGGAATGAAATATGAGCCCATTTTTAAGGATGTATTGCAGCTAGATGGTAGTACTATCAAGACAATAGGAATCCTTAGGAATGTTGAAATGACCCTACATGCATTCCCTAGTTGTACTATAATTCAAGATATATCAATTGTTGAGGTCAAACCACATTTTGCTATTTGTCTTTCTAGAGATTTTATTGCCCAAATAGGTGGCCATATCTCCTCTGATTGGTCATACATGTTTTTTCAAACAAGATATTGAGCTAAAGCTTTGATTAGAGTAGAGCCCCTATCCCTCCATCATACTAAACCCTATAGTCCTAGTCCGATCAATATGCATTGCACCATTTATGTAGAAGAGGAAAGAGACATAGTAGATGAGCCTGCTACTTCCCTAATAGAGATACTTGATTTCCTCTTAGATGAATGGGCTAGTGCATATCAACTTGACCCTATATTAGAAGGCATTGAGACAGGCCTTGGCACATATTTTATATTAGAAAAAGATTCTCTTTTTCCTAACCTAATGAAAGTCAAAAATGATATTAGTAGATTATGCAGCATGTACTTTGATGGATCAAGGGATGGTATGATGTTGGTTTCTCTTGTACTAGAAAGGTATTACTTCTCATTTAGGCTTCAATTCAATTTTACTAATAATGTAGTAGAGTATTAGCCATTGATTCAAGGTCTCCTACTTGCCCAAAGAAGATAAATTCAAGACTTGAGTGTATATGGAAATAATGAATCGATTTCTCATCAGGTGAGAAATCAGAATGTTGCTAAAATGGTTTTCTCAAGTCTTATAAACATAGAGTGTGGGATTTTCTTCAATGTTTTAATGCATTTAATATTAAAAGCATTCCTAGGAGAGAAAATAGACATATCAATATACTTGTATCAGTTGGTGCATCTTCTGACATACCAAGAAGTTTTGAAGATGACAAAAGGTAGCAAATTAAGATGGTGGTTTGACTTGCTATCCTAATAACGATGTCAATTGGTAGGTGTTTGAGTCTGATGCACAAATTGTAAGTTTCTTGTAGAATGAAGTAGAGTTCTTAGAGAGAAATCAGTCAAGGCTACATGATTAGTTCAGAAATCAAATTATCAAGCTTAGCTCGAACAAGCTGACTAAGGATTTGACTACCTTAGAAAGGACTTTCACTCCCAATGAGAAAGCAAGAGATAGAGGCATGAACCTTGCTTCAAGAAAGGATGATTACATTCCTATCACTATTGCTAAGGAGAGAACTCTCAATATGGGAAAGATGTTTTTTGAAACTAAGCAAGAAATTTTTGTTCATCTTTATAAAGAATTTGATGATATATTTGCTTGGACATATGATGATTTAAAGGGTTTTGACCCAAGTTTGTTACAACATACCATAGATTTAGTTGATAATGTCAAACTAGTTAGGCAAAAATAGAGACTAGTTAATCCCAAGATTAAGCCATTAATGAGAAAAGAGCTATCCAAGTTGATTGAGGCTAATATCATTTTCCATATCAAGCACTCATCATGGTTATCTAACCTTGTCCCTATTAGAAAGAAGAATGGAGAAATTGGACTATGTGTAGACTTTAGGGATCTTAACCAAGCCTCCCTTAAGGATCATCTCCCTCTCCCTTCCATTGAAAAAATATTGTCTAAGGCTAGTGGTTTAGAGAGATTATCTTTCTTGGATGGATTGTTTGGTTACAATCAAGTGTTGGTCAAAGAGTCTAACAGGTATAAGACTGCATTTACCACCAAGTGGGGCACCTATGCTTATAGTAAGATTCTTTTTGGGATAACAAATGTAGGTGCCACATTTCAAAAGGTAATGGACATGGCCTTCAAGAATATAATTGAAAGGTTTGTGTTGTTCTATCTAGATGATATTACAATATATTCTAAGAGTGTGATAGACCATTTTGGCCATCTTAGACAAGTTTTTATCAAATTTAGGGAGTATGGTGTGTCACTAAAACTTAGCTCTTTTCCACTAATCAAGGGAAATTGTTAGGACACATTGTATCCAAAAATGGTTTGACCATTAATCTAGAGAGGAAAAAAGAAATACTTCCTCTCTCTCACTCTTCCTAGTCACAAGAAAGGGCTACAAAGTTTCCTTGGTAGGATTATTTTTGTAAGAAGATTTATTCCTAATCTGGCTACCATGGTGAAACCTCTTATAACTATTCTTAAGAAGAATATGGTCTTTGCACGGACCAAGCAAGCAAAAGCAAGTTTTGAAGAAATCAAAGCAACCATAGCCTCAGCCCCCACTCTCATCAATGTAGATTTTGAGGACTTCATTATTTACACCTTGGGAGGAGAGTCAAGCATTTATGTTGTTTTGACTCAATTTAATGATAAAAATAAAGAGCAACCCATTGCCTTCTTTAGCAAAGGGCTTAAGGAGTATGAAGACAAGTACAACTATGTGGAAATGCAAGCCCTTGTAGTTATAAGCATTTTGAAGAAATTCAAACATCTTTTTTCCCATAATAAGATTGATCTTCTAGTACATCATGCAACTATCAAGGACATCCTTTTGAGCAAAGACATCAATGAGAAAAGAGATGTTTGGATCACTAAAGTGATGAAATATGATGTGGACATCTAAGTCACTAAGTTGATAAGAGAGAAAGGACTATGCAAATAGATGATCTCATCTCAAGAATCAAAAGAGGAGGTTGCCTTAGTATCAAAAAAGTAGCAAGAAGTATGAGATGATAATACTAGGAGCTAGATAGATGAAATGAAGACTTTCTTGTTAGGTAATGGATACCCTCAAGGTTTGGATTGAGAAAAAAGAAGGTAGTTCAGGTTGCAATCAATCCCCCATGTCATAGTTGATAGTATTCTCTTTAGCAAGGACTTCAATAAGTCATTGTTGAGATGTATTGATATAGATCAAGCTAAGAGCATGATTAGAAAATGACATGATCATCCTGATGGTGGCCACATTTTAGAAAGAATAGCTTCCATGAAAATAATGAGAGATGGTTACTATTGGTCATCCTTGTTCCATGATTGCCAAAGACATGTAAGGAAGTGTGAAAAGTGTGCTTTGAGACTTTTGAATTCCTTCAACTTCATCTCATTGAGGTTGATCAATCCTTTTCTTAGTGGGGATTAGATTTCATAAGTCCCATTAATCCACTTTCTAGTTTTGGTCACAAGTGGATCTTGGCTGCAATAGATTACTTTACAAGGTGGACAAAGGAATTAGCCTTGAAAGATTCCATAGAGACTTCAGTAATGGAATTCCTTAAAGGAACTATTACTAGGTTTGGTGCTCCTTGCATCATAATATCAGATAATGCCAAGTTATTTATAGGAGCTTAGATATGTGCATGGGTAGTAGATCATGGTATTTACTTGAGCACATCTTTTAATTACTACCCTCAAGGTAATGGTTTGGCTATGTGCTCCAACAAAAATTTGATCAAGATCAGTAAGAGGACTATTGAAGATAATCGAAGGTGTTGGTAGAAGAAATTGAGAACAACCCTGTGGGCTGATAGAATAACACATAAGAAGGCTTTTGGAAATTTTCCATTCATGCTAGTGTATGGAAGGGAAGCTAGACTTCCTATTTCATTGGAGTTTCTATCCCTAGAGATAGCTCATCAATTAGAATTAATTGAAAATGATGTTATGTCTTTACGAGTAGAAGAGTTGATGGAGCTAGAGGAGAACAGGAATCAAGCCATGTAGACCTTGGAGACACATCGACAACAGATGAAGTAGATCTTTGATAACAAGGCTAAGGTTAGAAATTTCAAAGAAGGTGATTGTGTTCTCAAGTGGGACACAAATAGAGAAAAGGCAGGGAGACACTCAAAATTTGATGTCTTGTGGAGTGGTCACTATGTGATTATCAGTAGTATATAGGCCAATGATTTCCAGTCAAGCAAGCTTGATGGTGAAATTTTGCCTATTCCAGTAAATGCAATATATATTAAACCATGCTTCTAAGAAAGATGTTGTTTCATGTATATATTTAGATTATTTTTCTTTTAGTTCCTTCCTATTTTCCAAGAAGTGTCAGGTGCACATTGTGTTGTTCCTCTAGGATAACAATTTTCAAGAGTTTTATAGAGTTGCAGAGGTGGAATGGGGTTATTTTGAGGATCAAAATGTTGTAGAGGTGATGAAATTGATAATTTTTTATCATTTCATACACTCCATAGCCAAATAGATTTTTCATAATGGTCACTTGTCATATGACAAGAAGGCTTGCATCCGCCTTGAGTCTCCAAAAATGTTGGCCAAAAGTGCCCTCCTGCCAAGATTGAATTCAAATATTTAAACCCACCCAATAGTGACAAGAGTCAAAAATCCAAAATTTTAATATGTAGAGGTGCACATTATAACCTTAGGTTATCCCTAAGTTATAATTCATTTTATATTGTATCTTAAGTAACAGAGCCATAAAAAGATAATATGGTCCCAATCTTACAAAAACCCTTATATCAGAGGATCATCAAGAAAATCAAGTAGTAGTAAGATTATATGAGGATCCTATTGATCAAGTGGTTGGGTTGTCATATCACCATAGATAATCAAACAATCATAAGCTAAAGAAAAATATTTCTTGGTGTTTCAACAATCAATGATCTTGAGGTCGTAGGTGCAGAAAGGATGTCTTCCAAGGACATAAGGTAAAGAGTTAGCATAGCATCAGGTTGTCATGACATTAGAGGATTTTAATATCATGAGTCAAAGGAATATGTGTTTTGACAACATGAAAGGTCAGCGATCGTAGTATCATGAGGTTGACTTCCCAAGCTGTTGATGCTATGAAGAGGAAGGTTCATCGTATGATCTTAAAGTCATAAGATTGTAAGGTAAGAGGAGGTGCAAACTAGTTTTTGATGGACATAAAGTGTTCTAATATTATGATATTCCTCTATCATAAGGTCACAAGTATGAATAAGTAGACCACCAAGGTCATGACAAAAAGATAGTTAACCATGATCGTAGGATCATAGGGGTTATTCTTATAGCTATTGATGTTATGATATGCTATGATCATAACATTGTGAAAATAAAATCAACCATGTCCATAACATCACAAGATGATATTGATGATGCTATGACCTTACACCAAGAGTCTTATTGTTTCATCATTCTATCTTGAGATTATAGGTCTTTTTTCTATCAAAGGATTGTGAGGAGGATGAAGGATGGGCTTGATACTATGAAGTATAGGTGATCGTAAGATTGTAGAGGTCAAGGTTATGCACAAAAGGTAACATGAAGGGTTTTGACCATAGGTTATGATCATAGGATCATGAGTTCCAGTGTTGACCGAAAATATAAGGAGCTTCACCTACCAAGCTAAAAAAAGAAGAGTCCTTGACCAATCAGGTAGTAGGAAAGGTACAAAGTGAGAGTTGAATAAGGTTAACCTCTTTGATTGCAAATCTGATCTTTTGATCTCCTACAACCACTTTCATGGTTCCCCAGGCCTAATAAGTATGAGAAACACTCCATCATCATTGGTTGATCTATCTACTTAGTCAAAAGGTTAATGGTCTCCATTCTTGTTCTCTCAAAGATTTGTTTGGTGAATAAGTGATCTTCTTGTATTTGGATTTGTGCTATGATCAGATCTTTTCTATTTTATAGTCATTATTCTCTACAAATTTGAGTGTAGTTATTGAATTTCATCTTAGAGTGAAAACTATCTAAGTTATGCTTACATCATAAAAGAAGATTTTGTAATCTTTCTTAGGGTCAAATCTTCTCTATTTCTCTAGTATTACTCTAGCATACTACTGAAAATTCCCTCTTACCTCTAAATTATATGACACTTTATCTTATCTCCATTAGCCATCGACATATTATGCAAGATTTATTTTCCTCTCTTCGATATACTATGGATATTTTTAACCTACATGTTTGTATCTCTTTTGGCCTACATAAAGTTATCTCTTCTTCCTTGTGTCACTTATTTGGGTTTTTGATCTGCATGTGGCTATTAGATTAAAACAAGTTTGAATCTGTATATCTTTGGATTGTTATCATAGTTGTAATATGCACATATGGGCATAGATTAGTCTAAACACTCTATTTTGGTGCATCACCTCCTTAGAATAGATTAGGTGGCTTGCTTTTATGGTCTCCTCCTCTCTTTTTATCTCCAAGTGTAGTCTAGCTGCATCTTGATAGCAAATAAATTTGGCCTTCTGTGGAGACTCGGCCTCATTGTTCAAGTCCCACAATTTGGAGGTTATTTTCATGTTTCACAAGGTTTTCCTTAGGTAAAAACTTTAGACAAAGATGAAAATTTTTGTGACAATAGGGTCCTAGGATACATGACATGATGAAATGGGTCAAAGGGGGTTGTATGTTTGATGCAATAGCATCTTGGATGTAAGAGTGATCTTGCATCACCCAAAAATATTTTATTTTCAGTCTTTTCTATTTTAATAGGGTCTAGTAGACAAGTTGGTTACTATTTTTAGTAAGTTTGTCACATGAGCTTGGAATATTCTCATTTTCTACATGAAGGTTCATTTTAGAATTATAAGCCTACCATAAAAAATTCTCATTGCTCTAGATTTAGTATTAGAGGAGTTATTGTGGATTTTTGGTGGAAACATTTGCAGAAGAATCTTGTGACTCATTTTTGGAGGCCTTAGAGTGCCTAGATGAGGTCCAAAAGCTCAAAGGAGGGGTGCTTATGCAGTTCTAAGCCTATAGATCATGAGCTAGGGTTTATGAAAAGTGGTTATAGTAGCCAATCGAAGCAACATTTTGAGAATTATGGCCTTCTAAAGTTGGGTTACCAGAAATTTCTAAAATAAATGTCAAAGATGTATTTGGCCAACTCCTTATGTATTGTTAAGGTTTGTTGACCCTAGGTATTAAGTTTGAGCATCTAGAAACTTCCTGGCCAGCATGAAATTTCCTATTTAAGAAAGGCTTGAACATTGTTTAGAATAAATTTGGGTGATAGTTCACAACATTATCTAGTAGATTATTGTAATGAAGGCACCAATTTGGGTTAGCATTGTGAATTCTATAATTTGGCATTTGTGACAATAATAAGAACTCCATATTTTTTCCTCACATTTTCTATTGTTTCTTTTTTTTATATGAGTTTATGGTATTAAGGGGAGCACCCTTCATCAAGTGGTATCAGGGATAGAGTTCTTGAGTGTGTGCATAGATTCCCAACTATGATGCAGTTTTCACTAGGACCATGATTTGGGCTAAGCGTGTAGAAAAATTACTAACTATGAGGCATTTTGCACTAGGGTTTTAGCAAAAGTACAAAAAATTCCTCTAGGAAGAGAGCATGGTAGAAGAGATGTAAGTGTTAAACCTAAGGGTTTTTGAGCCCTCTAAAGACAAATGCAAGCATTGAAAGAACAAATGTGTAGAGGAATAAATATTCACATATGAGATGAAAGCAAGGATGAGAATGAAGTAGAAGAAAATTCCAAAACAAAGGCAATTCAAAACCCAAAGGAAGAGAGGCTTTTCAAGGTAATTTCCAAGTTTGGAAAAAATACCTAAGTTTGAGGTTCCCACATTTTCAAGAAAAATATTTACCTAGAGGAGTTGATCAATTGGATCAATGAACTAGAGGAGTACCTTGAGTGTGAAGATATTGAGGATTCTAATATAGTCAAGTTTGCAAAGGAAAAATTGAAGGGACATGTAAAGATTCGGTGGCAAGAGGTTCAGTTGGAGCTGAATAGAAAGGGAAAGGCACCAGATGGGATTGGATGATAGCTAAATTGAAGCAATAATTCATTCCCATGGATTATGAGCTTGATCTATTGAAGAAAATGCAAGGGTTGAAACAAGTGGAAAAATTTATTCAAGAGTATATCAAAGAGTTCTACTAAGTTCTCATTAGAACTAGCCATGCAAAAGCTAATAAGGAGAAAGTGACCCATTATCTTAATGGGTTAAGGCTAATTATTCAGGATGAACTAAGTCTAGTTTGAATGAATAGTATTGAGGAGGCATACAAGTTTTCCCAAAGAGTTGAGAATAAATTGAGCGAGAAGTTTGTCAATAAGAATAGTGGAAGAGGTTGCAGTGGAAGATCTGGCAGACAATCTTATGGAGACTGTAATGATTATCAAAAGAACAAGGATGAGGTTGGAAGTAGTAGTTAGAACCAGAATGGAAATAATTCCAATTGCTTCCATGATTATAACAATAGAGATCATAGAGGAAGAGACAGAGGACAATGATCTAGAAGAGGAGGCTTCCATGGGAAATGTTTTCACTATAGAGAAGAAGGGAATAGAGCACTTTAATGTTCCTAATGCCAAGGAAGGATAGATTGAAGAACTAAAGGCTAGGCCAAAGTTGCACATGTTGATGAAGATGCTAGATAATCACATTCTAATGATGTTGAAAGAGGATAAGTCCTATCTAACAAAAGAGTCCTACTAAATGGTGAGAATGAACCTAATCAAAGAAGGAGCTTGTTTTGTACAAGGTGAAAATGTGTAGATAAGTGTTTTGATGTGATTATTGATGGTGGAATTATTGACAATTTGGTGTCAGAAATCATGGTCACAAAGTTGAAGGTAAAGAGGCATAAACACATACGTCCATACCATATTGTCTAGGTGCAATATGACCATAAGGTCATGGTCAATGAGTAGTGCTCAGTGAAGTTAAGGATTGGAAGCTACCAGGATGAGGCACTATGTGATAGCATACTTATGGGCATATTTCATATGTTTCTAGGTATATCATGGCAGTTTGATAGGCATGCCATACATGTGTTGGTGTTTTCACACTATTAAGAAAAAAATATTTAATACCAAGATAAAATATCACAACAACCTAAGGATTAGCTAATTCCCATAAACAATTATGTGTACTTCAGATCTAGACCCAACTTCAACAAAATCAGAAAGATTTTCTACTCTTTAGGCTTTGTAAAACCAAGCTGACTGCACCTAAGGGATGAAGGATTTACAAAATGATATTACATATACACTTCAATCATTCTATGACATATAATAACAATACACATCACTTAAAAATCATTGGTTACGATTCTTCTTAGATTTACAAATAACTTTGGGCAATAGCAACTAACTTGGACTCAAAATGTAAATGTAAACAAGTGTGGACCAGCTTTGATATTCTTCAAACATTAAAGTAGAATTGATTTTGAATTTAATCTTGATGCTTATTGATGATTTCTTCATATGTAGATTAAATTAATTGATCAATCTCTTATTCATTGGGATTCATAATCTATTCAATTTATGGACCTAGTTGATTGCATTACAATCAATATTATCAGCAATTCTCACTAAAAATCATTCTTACACACATCCTCAGTACTACCATGGATATCCTATCATATTCACTGAAGCATTTACCTAATTCATTGAATTTATAGAAATAGTTAAAATGATATACAGCTTAACATAGTTGCACTCAATTGAACAAGCTTTTCTCATACAATTTCAAAATAACTAGGTAATGAAAAGGAGACAAGATTTAGGAAGAAAAGATATGGGGACAATTCACATTTGTATTAATTTCCTTTGAAAATTATATAACAATTACAATAGAACTCAAAATGACTCAAAATAAGACATCAATATCCTATACCATCAATCTATTCTTAGATATTTACAAAGAAATACATCACAAAGTTTGCATCAAGACTAGACCAAACAACACTTAGTAAAAACTACGAATACATAATGATTCAGACCCTTTCTCTAGCCTTGGGATCTCACTTATATAGTGTGAGATGCAAAAAACTTTAGGCATAGAGAATTGACAACTATCCTTTAGGCAAAAGATATATACATTGTTACTACCATAAAGGACAAAAATTTGTGCAATAGAAAACTTTATAACATAAATATTCTATTGTGGCACCACCTTTTTTTACACCTTCAAATTCTACAAATTTCATGATTGCCCCTTGTGTTGTTATAACTCCTCAAAATATGTAGCCATTAGGTTTGTTAGTGATGTGTTTTGCTTTGATTTCTACATATTTACTTCAACTCGAGGCTCTCCATTTTTTTCATCATGCACTGTTAAAAGAATAGTTATACCTATGTCCTTAGTTGTCACATCATCAGTTGGGACCATTGTGCGTACACTAAGGTCGGTTGGTCATCTATGTCTTCCTTTGCATGCACTAATGTATCTATTCTTTGACTCTTATCTTGATCCAAGTCCTCTTTTTCTATTTCAAATTGCTTTGAATGTACAAAATCATCCATCCACTTATTGAAAATTGCATCATCAAGCCAATCAAAGCTCAAGATTTCATGCTACTTCTTAACCACCAAATTCCCTAGTTTACGTTCCTCTCAGATGGAATTATAAAAGACTTGCACTTTAACAAATTCTTCATTTTTTATTGCCCATAAAAAATGTCCCTTCTCATTAATGACTTTATTCATTCTTTGACATAATAGACCATTCAATTCTTTCCCCCACTCTTCCTTTCCTTTTATCTTATCAATCTTTTTAAGTGTTGTGGGAAACAAATCAAAATTTTCACCTAAATACCTAGAAAGGAAAATCATTATTATTTTTTGGAATCCAACTCTCTTCTCATCAAACTCAGATAGATTATTAGTCATATCAAAGGTTTTTTCTATCTATTCATAGGATAAACTAATAATTGAGATACATATAAGGATGATATATTTATCTCTTCCACTCCATTTTTGCACAATAAGCTTCAAAGTATCTTCATCGCTTCTTATTTCATTCCACATATCAAGGATCTTCACCAATTGCTCATAAAATGTTAGCCAATCAATCTTATCTACTAGATACAAGATTGTTTTTCTAAGTTTTTCTTCATACTAATTATTCAGTCCATCATGCAAGGTCCATTGCTTATTCTTCTCTTCCTCAAACTCCTTGGTAGTATAGAATTTTAGCCTTTGTGGAGTATCAGGCAGCTCTACAATTGGAGTTTACTTAAATGGCACAATTGGGGGGCAAGGACAAACAATTCTAGGTTTTCTGGATTCTCCCACTTTTCTCTTTCCCAATTGTTTGTCCATTAGAGATACTTGAGTCTTCAGTTGTTGTATCCTATTTCCTCTTTCCTCATATGCCTTTAGTATGTCTTCAAACTTGGCATTGAGCATTAGGAATCTACTTTTCTCTTTTCTAGCAACCATTGTCCCAAAGTCCACCATTTCTTTAGTCATTTTACTTATCTCCTCACTATCCACTTCATCTACTCTATAAACTGTGAGAGTGCCTATATGCTCATCATTTGAAATTTCATGTAGCCTAGTTTTCTCTCTTTTCTCAATAGACCAAATCATCAATGCTTGGTGATCATTGTTGTACTTTATTCCTCTATGCACTTGCAAAATCTCCTCCTCAATTTTATATTGAAAATCTTTTTCTTTTCTAATGTAGTCAAAGATCATAGGATTAGCTATCTCCCACTCAGGTAGTATCAAAAATCCTAACTCTTTTAATAATTGTCTGCTCCCTTTAGGGGTCAATTGTGAAAAATCCTCTATGAAATTGACCCTAACCTCTTGGTCAATCTCAGAGTCTAATTTATTTTGCTGCTCTACTTTTATTGATTTGCATTTAGCCTCAAAATTACCAATGTTTCTTCTCCATAAAAATTGTGCAAAGGCTCTAGATTTTACAAAATTTTCATCTTCAATGAACTTTTAGAGGCTTGTGTAGTTATAGGGTCTATCTCCCTACCTCTATAATATGCAATAGTAAGGTCAAAAGATGGCATAGGAGGCTCTTTAGGTACTCCTCCTTGAAAATTGGTAGTTGTAATCACAATCTCCCCCCTCCCCTCCAATTTGTTTCAGCTATTCTCTTAGAGCTGCATCATCGTCTATTCTAAGTGGATTTTGGGATGGTGAGCATTCTCCTACTTGAGAGGATGATCCTTGTTCTAACTTTTGTTTCTTGGGGGCACTTGTTTCAGATAGGTTTTCTAATCGTAGCCACTTGTAAGGAGGGATATACTGTACATTCTGAGGCACAACATATCTAGCTTTTCATTGCAATGTATACTAACCTAGGGTTATAATAATTCTACTATTTAATCTCCTCTCTACCTTAGCAACTTTTTTTGGATGTGCCTTTTCCAAAATGTCCTTTTTCTCATTCAAGATTTGCATTATCCCAGCAAAATTATTCAACATGTCCATTTTGGTGCCCCAATATTTCTTATCTACTAAAGGATTATATGTGGGCTCAAAAGTATTTATAAATTCAAGGACATTGTTGTAAACTATCCACCTTTCTTTTTTGACTTATTATTCTTGCAATGAAAAAATATTTCTAATGACATCATTTGAGAAATACACAATTTGTGTCCAAGCCTTAGCTTTATTCCTTTCTCTAAGAAGGTCATAGAATCCCTTTGGATCAATATAATGATCATGTGATTGGTCCATTTGATACTTATTCAAAAAATTACCAAACTTTTCCATCCCTTCTTAAGAAATAGAAAATCATGCACAACGGGTAACCATTGGGAAGAATGTACCTTTGGATTTTCCTATTAAATCCCTTTCATCAATTGTCCCAATATGCCACAAAAAATTTTCAATTCCCACCTTCAAAGGCACCTAGTAGGGTAGCACATGGGGTTTTCCCAAGAAACCATAAACTATAAAAATAGTAGAAATAGGATATGAGATTATATCTCCCCGATTATGACTTACCAATAGCCCTTTGGCATTATCCTTAGGTCTTATCAATTCTAATAAGAGTAGTGGTATTATATGGCTATCCCCCCTCAATAGAAATCTAAGCCTTGAAGTAAAATATCTATCAAATCTACAAAACTGGCATCTGTGACCTCCCATGTCATGTTTACACTCCACAATTGAACTGGGAGTCTTTCTCCATCTCTCTCCAATTCCAATTTCATCTCTTTGGAGAAGAAAGTAATTCCTTTGTATAGACATACACACATTAACATTAAGTACCAAAAAAAGGGCCTATTAACCTTACCTTGTGCTATTCCAATAAATCCATTGTGAATCTTCAACTAGAAAAGTAGCAAAATCTAGAATTGAACTCATTCCAAACTACAAAGTTTAAGCTATGATCATAATAATAGAACCTTGAATGTGATCTTTCTCATCCATTTTGAAGATCTTATAGAGAGAAAAATATAAGGCCTGTGCCCAAGGATTAAAATACTTTTTCAGCAAGGGTTATGGGGTATTAAGTGTGACCAAAGGCAATGATCCAATTTTAATAAAATGTTATTGCAATTATCCTCCCCTTAGGTTTATCCTCTGAGCATCATACCTAGCTTGAAAATCTTCCATATCAATTCTCTCATGGATAGCATGGTTAGGGTTAAGCTTGAACACTTCTTTGATTAATTTGGGTGAAACCCTAAAAATATTATCTCCTACATGGTTTTTAACAATCCTGGTAATTGGATCATATTTTTTAGCCATGTCTGCTAATAAGTCACCATGAAAAAACACTCTAGGGACAATCACTTTGCCTATATCAAATTCCCACGCATTGCTCATTAGGGTGTCAAAATTTTGTTTTGCAAACCATTTCTCAAATAGTTCTAAACCTCCTACAGAGACCTTTGCATCCATCAAGTAATTGGCCTTATCATAAAAACCCTCACTAACTAACAACCTAAGGTCTTTTGGGATAAATTCTCTACCCTTTGTTTGCTCATTTACTGTTGGAGGCATTTGTTCAAGAAAATTATCATGGATTACTCATTTCAAATAATCTACCTTACCAAAAAAATTCCTATGAGGAGGAATTTTCTCAACTTACCCTAACACAATTACAAATTTTCAATATTTAAAAGATTCATATCAAGTACTTGCCTATTTCTTTCTTATTTTTCTCCGCGAATTACTCTACAAATTGTTAAGAACCCTAACGAATCTTGTGCCCTAGCTCTGGAAACACTTGCACTTTGATAATATTGCAATTTTGTGGTTCAATAATGGTGAATTTCAAATTATATTGTAGCTTTAAGGTTACACGAAGTGGCACTAAACAAAATTAATGTTTCTACCAGTTAATTTTGAAAATAGAAAAGCTACTTTAGAACGTTTGAAAACTTGTCACATGTCAAGCAGGCACTTCCCCACTTTGACTAAAGTTTAGTCATTTTCATAATGTTGTGAATTTTTTATCATCGATCTTCCAAAGATTGACAATCATGAAAGATCACTATAACTTTACAACTAAGTCTTTAAAAATGTGGCCCGAGTGGTATATTCATCTCTAGCCTGGCAAGTACACATATTGCTTCACCAATTATTGCATTCCATTTCATCACATTTTTCCACCCTGGTGTGACTCAACAATATTCTTAATGACAAGTCCCACCTTGCCACATGGCATGTGGGTGCTTCCTCACTTTGGTTAAAAAACCTCCACTTTTATATTATGGGAATGCACTGCCTGTTAATTTTTTTAAGATCAATGTTGTGTAAAAGTCATGCTTTCTTGGATCTAGTGGTAAAACTTAACCAATAAAAGCATTTCCTTTTCTCCAATTTGTCTGACAAGTGCCAACTTTGCATACTACATTATTACCTTTTAAAGACTACAGCCCCATGACATCATCATATGCCACATGTCTTGCAGGCACTTGCTCACATTACATAAACCTCAAGCTTGTTCATATTGTGGTAATACGCCTATTGTTGATCTTCCCAAGATCAATGGATTAATGATATAGCATCAAGAGGTAACCCCACTACTTGGCTTTAACCAATTACATCACTAGAAAATCAAACATGTACTAACTCTTACCAATAGCTCTAGAAAAGGTTTGACAAAGTACCAACAAGCTCTAGTCTTTTATAGTGTAGTTAAGACCCAACATCACCAAGTGCTACATGGCAACAAAGCACTTTCCCACTTCACAAAAATGTCAAGAAAATTCATCTTGTGGGTATGCACCGATCGTTGATCTTTTCAAGATCAATGGCCAAACCAAATAAACCACCACAGTTAAGATGCTTTGCCAAATATTTAAGAAAATAACCATGGCTAGGGCATGCTTAAAATAAAAAAGTATACTTTTAGAAAGTACTAAAATAATTTTGGAAAATAAAAACTTAGGATAAGTGTATCCTTTGTAATTTTATTTAAAATATTACTTTCAACCACTTTTGAGGGCTAGGGCAAGACAAAACAATGGCTTATGGATTTTTTAAAAAATCATCCAAGGTTTTAACCAAATTTTCACAAGATTTTTAAACATGACATTAGGATTTTTCATTGTAAGGTATGACAAAATTATAAATGGTGAAAAACTAGGCCAACAACATGATGGACAAGAAAATACCTACACTCAGACCAAGGATGGAGTGAAGCATAAGTTCAAGAAATTGAAGGAGAAAGAAGAAAATGTATGTAGTGTTGCTATAATATGTTTTATTGATGGAAAAGAGTTTCTTAAAGGTATGAAGTGAGAGCATATGTGTTTTTCTATAATTCCAAAAGATAGTAAAGAAGAAGTAGAGGAGGTACTTGTAGAAGTTACAGATATGTTGGGAGAGTTTTCTGATATTGTGTCAAATAATGTACCTAATAGATTATCACCAATGAGGAAGATCACTCACTAGATGTATTTTATTCCAAGAGCTAGTTTCCCAAATAAGGTAGTGCACATAATGACACCAGCAAAAAGTGGAGATTTGAATAGACAAGTGCATGAGTTGTTGTAGAAGGGGTTGATTCAAGAGAGGCTAAGTCCATGTGTTGTACCATTCATATTCATATCAAAGAAGAATGGAGAAAGGAGGATGTGGATAGCTTTTAGCATTATCAACTAGATCACAATCAAGTAAAAATTTACATTGCAAAGGATTGATGATATTATGGACTATTTAAGTGGGGCTAATTATTTCAAAAATATAGATCTAAAGACTCGGTACCATCAAATTTTCATGAAAGAAGGAGATGAATGGAAGACTACTTTTAATACAACGGAAGGATTGTACAAGTGGTTAGTCATGCCTTTTGGGCTAACCAATGCATCAAGAACTTTCATAAGGCTCATGAATGAGGTACTAAAGGGGTTTTTGGGTAATTTTGTCATTGTTTACCTAGATAATATTTTGATCTTTAGTAAGACATTTGAGGAGCATTGGATTCATATTTGAAGGTATTTGATAAGTTGAGGGAAGAAAAGTTGTTGATAAACCTGAAGAAGTGTAGTTTTGTAAAGGAGTTGGTGTACCTAGGATTTTTCATCTTAGCAAAAGGTCTAAAAATGGACCTAGAGAAAATGAAGATTATCCTTCAATGGCCTACTCCAAGGAGTGTGATAGAGGTAAGATATTTTCATGGATTGACTAGTTTATATCAAAAGCTCATAAGAGGTTTTAGCCATATTTGTGGACCCTTGACTAAAACAATGAGAGGGGATAGGAAAGAATTTAAGTGGACTATGAGATTTGATAAGAATTTTAATCTGTTGAAACATAAAGTCACTAAACAACCTATTTTATCACTTCTAGATTTTATCAAGGTGCTTCAAGTAGATTGTGATGCTAGTTGTACTGCAATAGGAGTTGTTTTGAGCCAAGAAGGTAGAAATATTGTATATTTTAGTGAGAAATTGAATGATGCCAAAAGAAAATATTTTGTTTATGATCAAGAATTTTATGCTATAGTTGAAGCATTAAAGAAATGGAGACACTATCTTCTTCCTAAGGAGTTTATTTTGTATGTTGATCATCAAGCTTTGCAATATTTGAATAGTCAAGAAAAATTAAACCAAAGGAATTTGAAGTGGGTTGATTTCTTGTTGAGTTATACATTTATTTTGAGACATAGTAGTGGGAAATCTAACAGAGTTGTAGATTCTCTTAGTAGAAGAAACCTTTTGCTTATAGAAATGCAGATAGAGGTGGTTGGGTTCAAGGAACTCAGTACTTTGTATCTAGATTATCCTAATTTTGGTGAAGCATGGAAGGCTTGTATAGAACCTATTACACTTGACTCGACAAAATGGTTGGATTTCATGATCCAGGATAGTATGTTGTTCAAAGGAAGTCACTTATGCATTCACAAAAATTCAATGAGAGAGAATCTCATCAACCAAAAGCATAGTGGAGGATTGGTTAGACATTTTGGCAGAGATAAAACCATAGCTTTGGTTGCTAAGAATTACTATTGACCATGGTTACGAAAGGATGTGAAGAAGTTTGTATAGAGTTGTAGAGTATCTCAGATGGTGAAAGGAGTGAAGAAGATGACAGGTTTGTATCAACCATTACCCATACTAGAGAAGCCATAGGAGGATGTCAGCATGGATTTTGTTCTTAGATTACAAAAAACACATTGTGGGAATTATTCTATTTTTATGGTGGTTGACAGGTTTTTAAAGATGGTGAATTTTATTCCTTGTAAGAAGACTAGTGATGTTGTTCAAGAAATGGTGAGACTACATGATCTGCCATAGAGTATAGTTTCAAATTGAGATACCAAATTTGTTGGGTATTTCTGGCATACCTTGTGGAAGAATTTGAAGACATATTTGAAGTTCAATTCATCACATCATCTACATACTGATGGACAAAGAAAAGTGGTGAATAGGAGTTTGGGAAATTTACTACAATGTTTGGTTGGAGACAAGCCAAAAGAATGGGGTTTTATTTTACCACAAGAAAAATTTGCATATAATAATTCTATTAATGAGATTACTGGTAAATCACCATTATAGATTGTATATAGGAGTAGTCCAAGAAATGCTTCTAAATTGTGACACTTAGATAAAGGAGAGATAAGTAGTATTGAAGCAAAAGAATTTGTTAAAAATTTCAAGAACATCCATGAGGAGGTGAGGAAGCACATCATAAAGATGAATACATAGTTCAAGGCTAAGGCAGATGTGAAAAGAAGGTATAAGGAATTTTAGATTGGAGATGAAGTCATGGTTCATTTGTGAAAGGAGCATTTTCCAGTGGGTACATATGATAAGTTGAAGATGAAGAAGTTTGGACCATGCAAGATAGTGAAAAGGCATGATTCTAAAAATCCTTATGAAGTGGAGTTACCTATTGCATTGAATATTTTACCAGTTTTTAATATTTTAGATTTGATAGAGTATTATGAAGGAAGTGATGAAGATGAAGTTATAGAAGCACAGTGGAGTATTCCAATAGCTAAATTGGCTACAAAGGAGATTGAGGAGATACTAGACAATTGTATTGGCAAAACTACAAGGAACAAAACATATGAGGAATACCTACTCAAATGGAAAGGGAGGCTAGTGCAAGATTCATCATGGCTAGAAAGGGAGGAGGTTAACCACCTTGGTTTTCCTCTAAACACCTGAGACATGGTGGGGTCACTTATCAAATTACCTTGGGTGTTTGATGTAAGAGCATCATGGGTGTACGAGCAATCTCGCATCACCCAAAAATATTTTATTTTCAATCTTTTCTATTTTAATAAGAACTACTAGACAAGGTGGTTACTATTTTTAAGAGCTTACTATTTTAAGTAATTTTTTCATATGAGCTCAAAATGCTCTCATTTTGTACATGAAGATTCATTTTAGAATTATAAGTGTACCGTAAAAATATCATTTCTCTAGCTTTAGTATTAGAGAAATTACTTCAGATTTTCGATGGAAAAAATTGCAAAAAAATATTTAGGATCATTGTTGGAGGCCTTAGTGTGCTTGCATGAGCTCCAAGAACTTGACAGAAGAGAATTTGCATAGTTATGAGCCTGTAGATCAAGAGTCGGTATTTCCAAAAAGTGTTTATAATAGCCAATCAGAGCAATGGTTTGAGAGTTATGGCCTTCCAAAGTTGGGCTACTTGAAATTTCTAAAATAAATATCAAAGATATATTTGATCAACTCCCTATGCATTGTTAGGGTATGTTGTCCCTAGGTATTAAGTTTGAGCATCTAGAACCATCTTGGGTAGCATAAAATTACCTATTTAAGAAAGGCCCAAACATTGTCTAGAACAACTCTACGTGATAGTTTACAGCATTATCTAGCATATTACTATAATTAAGGCACCCATTTGGGTTAGCATACTATAATTGTGAATTCTATAATTCCACATCTGTGGTGATAATAAGAAGTTCATATTTTGTTCTCGCATGTTTTGTTGTTTCTTTGTTTCTGTTATGAGTTTATGGTATTAAGGGGAGCACCCTTCATCAAGGTTAGCCTACAACCCCCTTTGACCCTTAAGATGAATTATGATATGTCAAGACACATGCCATGATGAAATAGTTCAAAGGGGGTTGTAGGTTATCCTACGACCCCCTTCGACTCATATGATTGATTACCAGATGTCCTTAGGGTCCTTGGACCCCTAGGGACACATGTCATGATGAAATGGGTTGTAGGTTAGCCTACAACCCCATTTGACACATATGATTTATAACAATATGACCTTGGGGGTCCTAGGACCCCTAGGGACACATATCATGATGAAACCAATCAAATATGTTTGAAAGTTAACCTACCACCCCATTTGACCCATGTGATTGATTAACATATGTCCCTAGCAGTCCTAGGAGCCCTAGGGACACATATTGCAATAAAATGGGTTAAAGGGGGTCATGAGTTAGCCTATGGCCCCATTTGACCCATATGATTAATTACTATATGTCCCTAGGGGTCTCAAGACCCCTAGGGACACATGTCATGATGAAATGGATAAAAGGGGGTCATAGGTTGGCTTATCACCCCCTTTGACCCTTAAGATGGATTAAGATATATCCCTAGGGGCCCAACCCCTTGGGATAAAATATTGTGATCAAATGTGTCAAAGGGGGTCATAGGTTAGCCTACAACTCCCATTTGACCCATATAATTGATTACCATATCTCTTTAGGGGTCCTACAAATGTTAGGGATAGATCTTGTGATGAAATGGTGTTGTAATATCTAATTGGAAAGAATGCTTCTGAGAGGGGGGGAGGTGAATCAAAAGCACTAGCTTCTAACCTATTTTAAATCCTTAATAACATATCTTTGAAATGAACATGCATGCATATAAACATTAAGAAATTATGAGAAACAAATATGCATCACCACATAACACTTGAGATTTTGGTAACCCATAAACCCTCTAGGAATAAGAAGGTAAAACTAGGGTGGGGATGATACCCACAAAAATTACTGCAACAATAATGTTTAACCACTTCTGATGGTCTGCCCTGTTAAAGGCCTACCCTGTTAAAGGCTTTACACTGTATCAATAGTGATCTAGTTAAAGGATTTACAAACACTTTACATGAAGTGTTACCCTGTCAAAGGATTTAATCACCTGTTTAAACGATCTACAAAATAGCTATTAAGCTAACCTATCATCATAGGATTTCCTTTGTAATACAATGACTAAAGAGTATTAGGTATAATAAACCTGATAGCTTACAATCCTTGATTGCTAAATATAGGCACTTGATCTACTTTCTTCTGACCTTGATCCTCTGAGATCTTATACTCGTTTGTATCCCCTACTTTGTTCTTGATTAATTGGATATTTAACTGTTGATCTCTTCCTCTAAGTCTTTTTATACTTCACTCTGAAAAATAGTTCTCCTTCCACACCTTCGTCCCTCTTCATACAATGAGACTTAGTCTTCCTTATAAAGACATTTGAAGACTTAGGGTTAGATGTGGATCTACGATCCATATTGAATCTTTTTTTCCTTCTCATTCCTTATACTTCTATCATTGGTTGCATGCCTTCTCCATTTTTCTTATTGGCTGCATGTAGATTGCATAGGAAATATAAATGATTTGATCTTATCACTTAAATCTTTTGAGATTTTTCATATGTTGGCCATGAAAATGGTTTACATCTAAGTTTTTGAAGTTACAAACTCATATGTTGATTCTGAGTTACTCGAAACTTACTGCTTCCTGGTGCTTGGCACCTTCTGTAACTTGGCTCCTATATCGTTCCTATCTTGCTCAGCATTTTTTATGACTCGACACCTGAATATTGCTCAACACTTGTATCATACTTGGCACCTATAGTCACTCAACATTTTATCTTCACTTGGCACCTGATGGCTTTCCTAACTCGGCACAAGCTATGGCTCGGCATACATAGTGTACTCGGCTTTAATGTATAAAGTGGTTAAGTGTGTTGGCACTCAAGTGTCAAAACCATTCTTAGTCTAACAATCTCCCCCTTTGACATGGGTGTCAAAAATACTTAACTAAGCATTATTTATCTAATCTAATGAGTACATTCACTAATTTTCTTGGTATATATACAGAGGTTTAAAAAACTTTGATCAAAATGTTATATACCTCAAAATTATTATAACTCCCCCTAAGTTGATCATGCCTTGTCATGTTATGAATTTTGATGTCTTGTGAATTCTGATGTCTTGTGCCATTATGCCTAATTTATTATAACTTCATAATATTCACAATATTATCTCCCCCTTAGAATATTATCTCCCCCTTTTTGATACGAATGTCAAAGGGTCCTAAATAGTAATGCCATGCTTGGCCAAAAATGTCTTATTTACCTCAAGAAGTATTTGAAGAGTTGCGTCCTAGTTATTTAAGGCAATATCCAATGGCTTTTGTTGGATTGCAAGCTCTGGTACTAGATCAACAAGTCCTTCATGTGTAGAAATGTTTGGATCCTTCTTCGAAACTATTTCTGCACACATTTGCTCCTTGTGTATTACTTCCAAGTGAGGAGTAATGGAGGCTTCGATTTGCATCAACTTTTCTTTGATAGTGGCCTCTTCTGCTGATAATGCAACTAATTCCCTCTGAGTGTGAAGTGTTTAAGAAAATTGCTTTTCACTCTGTGTAGGATCTGAGGGTAGTTTCTTGCTGGAGAGCTTTAATTTACACTCAAGATTCAAAATTTTTGGATTTATTTCTTGTGTGAACCTAGAACAATCACACAATTTTCTATAAAGGGAAAATAAGTTCCCTAATACACTCTTTACATTTTCCAATTTCTTAGCTAGGTCAACCTATCCCAAAATTATGTTATTAGCTAATTTTCTAGTTGACTTTGTCTACAAACTTCATTTCTGACCATTCCATTAGTTTAACATTAGTATCATGGTCTTCATTATTCACTTGGTCAACTATATCAGATAGTTGCTCAAGTATTGGCCTGTTTGCATCTGGAGGTTGAAGACTAAAAGCATCCATGAATATATCTTTTATCTCATTCATTGCCTACTTGTATTTGTAGTCTTTCCTCATTGCCTCTTGCCTCCTTCTCTTATCCAATGCACTCTGTATTTCATTCATCTTTTCCTCATTTAGAGTGCTTGAATCATAATAGGGTATTTTAATTTCTTCATCAAGCTTGGGAATACCATAATGAATGGTCCTAGCTACCCTAGTAGAACTTGAACTTGGTGTACTGACATGTAAGGTCATTGTTTCAGTACTTAGCTTATGACTAGGTTTGGTGGGAGTTCCTATTTTTGGTAATTCAACCAAAGTTTGTATTGCAGACTCCTCTTTATCTTGTGTTTCTTCTTTGTCCTCTTCTTCTTGCTTGGCTTCTTCTTGTGTCACTGCTATTGGAAGTATACTTGATGTCTGAACTATTATCCCTATGACTACCTCTATTTTTGCACTCGGCTCTTAATGAGCTTGAGTGGCTATTCTTGGTGGTGATGGAGGTGGTAGAAATGCAAGCCTAGTAGTTTGAATGATTTGAGGTGGTTCTTGTGGTGACACCTTGGCTTCTTTGAGTTTGTCTACTAACTTTTGAAGATTATCCATACTAACCAATATATGACTCATACACAATTACACTTGTAGAGTTTTTTGGTCAAAGGTCTTAGTAAGATCCTTTGTAGTTAATGGATTGATGTTTTGACATGTGGTGTCAACAACATCCTTAATTTTAATTATCTTTGCAGGTGTGGTAGTAGAGTGAGGCGGGCTATGAGGTGAAAGTTGTGTGTCTTGCACACTTTGTTGTTCCTTAGTAGCTTTGTCTTCATCTCTTCCTTCCTCCTCTCTTTCTTTCTTGTTTTCCTCTTCTTCAAGGATTTTCTCTTCTTCTATCTTCTCTTCTCTCCTCTTCCTTCTTTCCTCTGGTTTAGCAGTAGCTTCCTCTTTGTATACCTCTTCAAGGACATCTTCACTTGTTTTGTACAAGTTTTTCCAAACTCTTGTAGTTCTTTGTACAACTTCTTCAGCTTTGTTTTGTAGGATGGAGAATGCCCTATATTTAGGTGTAAACCTTTTACTATGCCTTTTGACGGCTTGAGTTACCTATTCCTTTGTTAAATCAGGCAGTAAGTTTGCTAGGGTTGATTCCCTCATCTCGATAGAAATGTCATCTATCTTCTATAGTTTTAGACAATTCCTTTGGCAACTGTCCATCTAGTTCAAGAGGTGTATACTTGAACAGTGCCATTAATGCATAGACTGATTCTTCTATGCTATTTTGTTCCTCTCTACTGAACTTATTGAAATCAATCTTTTTCATTTCACTTAAATCTTCATTCCTAATCTTCTCACATAATATATCAATTGAAGATTTAGGAGGATGACTTAACTTTTAGGTCTGATCTTCTTCATCAGTATCAGGTTGGGCCACATATCTTTTCCTTTTCTTTGGCTCTTCTTGTGCCTTTTGTACTGTGTTCTTCTTCTTTGTGGCTTCCTCTTTGGCCTTTTGGGTAGAGGCCCTTGTTGTGACTCTGGTTGTTGGCTTCTTGGGCATTTGCATGGCAACTTTCTTTGGTGAAGGCTGAGAAGCAGGAGGTGTCTTTGTCTTTCTTTTGATGACTCTACCTTTGATGGGTGCCTTCTTGGTTTCTACTTCCTCGGCACTCTCATCTTTCTCTTCAAGTGGCTCTTGTTCTGGCTCACCTTCTTCTTCTCCTTCACTAATCTCTTCTGCTTTTCCTGCTACACTTGATTCTTCAACACCAATTTTCTTCTTTAACTTCTTTACCAACTTATCCTTTTTCTTTACTATTGTGGCTTTCTTGAGTTCTCTAACAACTCTTGATTTCACAGTGTCATATGTTCCAAATGCCTTGGCAGATTTGTCCATTTCTTCTGCAAGTAATGTTGTGATGGTTGTAGAAGCTTGGTCAACATCAAGCTCATATCCCAATGGTCTAAGCCATCTTGTTCTTGGAAGGACTGCTTGAATGTAAGTATAATCAATATCAACAAGAAAACATATGTCATTTACATGCTTTTCTACTAGTGAAACTAGTATTCTCATTCTTTTCTTCATTGCATTTTTGAAATCTTCAAAATAGATAGACATTTGATCATCAAAGCTATCTCCCATTTGTGCAATGAAATCATTAATTTGATCAACAATGGTTCTATTTTGACTCTAGTTAATTTTCCCAAATGAAGTGAATTCCTTCATTGCATAGAAGAACATACAAAACAACACTGAACCAAATTTACACTATGCTCCCTTGGACTTTCTAATAGCTCCAAGATTTTCATTGATCTATCGCAACAAGAACTCTACAAGGTCATAGGTGTGGTCTTTCTTTACAAGCTTATTTGCCACATCCACTACTATGCAGGGTACACTATTTAACCTACTGGATTGATAAAACTTATTTGATATGATCCTTACAGAAAATTCTAGAAGGGGATCAGTTATGGTATCTATGGTCATACCTCTATTGTTCCATTCTGCACCTGTGTTCTTCTCAATTGTTTCCTTCTTTTCACTTCTTAATGTCTTTGGCTGATCTAGGGTTTGAAAACCTGTAACCCTATGAACCATTTTCTTAGTAATTTTGACTGGTCCTTGTTCTAACCAGAATGATCCGTCATGGATTCTGCTGAGTATTATGCATATCCACTCATTTTTTAATACGATTGGAAAAGCTAGGGCTTTGGTTAAACCCTTCTTTTCTATAACAGAAAACTCATCTTTCAGAATACCATTTTCACAGGGTTTGTCATAGGCATTAAAGATTTCCAAATCTCCTATGGCTCCTATTTTACAATTATAGCACTTTCTCACATCTTGAACCATAATGACTTTTTTAGGGATGGCAGATAGGGCACCAATGGGATCGCTTTTGTATGCAACTTCGGGTATAGGTCTAAACTCAAGTTGCTTAACCTTGTTGCTGACAAGTTGTATCTCATGGGTTACTATCCCTTGGGTTGTTTTTGAACTAGACACCATTTATATCTGAACTAGGGTTTAACGATTAAAGAAAAATTCTCAAACTATAAAACTCGGCACCTAAGGAAAATACCTAGATAAATGCTTAGGTCACTTGGGTAGATGTTGAATCGCTGGTTGAAAGCTTGAAAAATCACTCAGTTGTGCTCAAGGTAATCGCTCTTCATTTGGATGTCTCAAGAATGAATCAATTTTTACTTTTAAGCGACAAACAAAACTTTGTATTTAATGCATTTTTGTACCTACACCTATCCCTCAGTTTCCAAATATTTTTCAACTCGGCATCTACTTGGTAGCTATACTTACTTGACATCTACTTATTTTGTTAATAACTCAGCATCCAAGGCAGTTTCACTCAGCATCCAAAGACAACTTGGGATCATCTTTCAAGTTTAGTCTTAGTATCTTGTCTGATGCAAATTTATACTTTGCAGTGCTTCTTTATGGTTTTAGGGCTGATGTGTGATACTTCCTTATGTATCAGCCCTATAGGCTTATCTTGTGATTAGTTAGATGAGAAATGATCACTTGACCTCATGGGTGAAGTGAGCCTTTCATAGGATGTACTTGATCCATCATTTTTCTGCCATGTCTTCTTCATGTTTGTTCTTATGTGTTTCACATCAATCTTCTCTTTTCCCTTATTTACTTTAGTCTTGGGTGCCTTGGCCGTTGTTAGACAATTTCTACTGACATGTCTAGTTTTCAAGCAACTAAAGCAATTCTGGTTCAACCATCTTTTATAGTTACCTTTGAAATGTGTTCTTATGCAATTCTGGGGTATATGTCCATACTCTTGACAATAGTGACAATTGTACCTGGTGTTATAATCCCAATTGTAGTTACCTTCATTCTCTTTTGCTGGTTGATTTGATGTCAACATAGGCTTTGATCTACATTCAAATGCCCTATGTCCATATTTCTTGCAATTATGACAATGTCCATTAAATTTTTGTGTCCTTGGGACTTTGGATCTGCAATCTTGTGTCATATGTCCTTGCATGTTACATTTGTGATAGTAACTCTTGCTTTTGGATGTGTTTGGTTGATTGATCCTTCTACTCCTGCAAACATTAGCAGTATGTCCCCTTTTATTATAGTAATGACAAATAGGTTTAGAATCCTTACCTTTGTCACTTATTTTCTCAACACTTTTTGATGATTCACCAACTTTAGTGCTATTGTATCCAAGTCCTGATGTATCATGGGTGAATCTTGGGGATTTCAGCAACTATTCAAAGTACATTACGGCTTCACTTGACTTGTTTAGATTCTCTGCTACCTCTTTTTCTCTGTTCAATTCATTCATCATTTGTTCATTCTACATATTCAAAGTTGAGATCTGAATATCTTTCATATTGAGTTCATGATGAAGGTTCATCATTTGGGCAAGTGTATCTATTTGTATGTTTGACATCCTTGTTAATTCAATACATTTTTCTTCAAGTCTGTTTGCAAGATTTCTTTTTTCATCTTCCATCATGACTCTATCCTCAACTGCTCTTTTCTTTTGTTTAGTGATTTCACATAACATTATGGCCTATGATTCATGTTCCATCTTGAGAGATCTTATCTCTTCTACTTGAACTTTGTTTTTCTCCATCATTTCTGCTATTGTTGCATCAAACTCTTTAGTGTCTCCATTGGAAAACACTTGTGTGGTATCAATCTCCTTGTAGTGTATATCATTTTCAGCTATGGCTATCTCCTTTCTTCTTTTCAAAGATTTTCTTAATTCCACTCTAGCTTCCTCTAATTTTTGTAGAATGAGATGCACATCTATCACCTGATTCTCAATGATCTTTCCAAGTTTGAAAACTTCCATCTTTAGATCTTTTCCTCCAAGCTGTTAGGCTCCTTCTTGAGAGAACAATAGCTTTGTTACCAATTGTTGTAATATCTAATTGGAAAGAATGCTTCTGAGAGGGGGAAAGGGGGGGGGGGGGGGGGGAGTGAATCAGAAGTACTAACTTCTAACCTATTTTAAATCCTTAATAACATATCTTTGAAATGAACATGCATGCATATAAACATTAAGCAATTATGAGAAACAAATATGCATCACCACATAACACTTGAGATTTTGGTAACCCAGAAACCCTCTAGGAATAAGAAGGTAAAACTAGGGTGGGGATGATACCCACAAAAATTACTACAGCAATAATGTTAACCACTTCTGATGGTCTTCCCTGTTAAAGGCTTTACACTATATCAATAGTGACCTGGTTAAAGGTTTACAAACTCTTTACATGAAGTGTTACCCTATCAAAGGATTTAATCACCTATTTAAAGGATCTACAAAATAGCTGTTAAGCTAACCTATCATCATAGGATTTCCTTTCTAATACAATGACTAAAGAGTATTAGGTATAATAAACCTGATAGCTTATAATCCTTGATTGCTAAATATAGGCACTTGATCTACTTTCTGCTGACCTTGATCCTCTGAGATCTTATACTCGTTTGTATCCCCTACTTTTTTCTTGATTAATTGGATATTTAACTGTTGATCTCTTCCTCTAAGTCTTTTTATACTTCACTCTGAAAATAGTTTTCCTTCTACACCTTTGTCCCTCTTCATACAATGAGACTTAGTCTTCCTTATAAAGACATTCAAAGACTTAGGGTTAGATGTGGATCTACGATCCATATTGAATCTTTGTTTTTCACTCGTTCCTTATACTTCTATCATTGGTTGCATGCCTTCTCCATTTTTCTCATTGGCTGCATGTAGATTGCATAGGAAATATAAATGATTTGATCTTATCACTTAAATATTTCGATATTCATCATATGTCAGCCATGAAAACAGTTTACATATGAGTTTGTGAAGTTACAAACTCATATGTTGATTCTGAGTTACTCAGTACTTATTGCTTCCTAATGCTCGGCACCTTCTATAACTCGGATCCTATATCGTTCCTATCTTGCTCGGCATTGTTTATGACTTAGCACCTGAATATTTCTTGACACTTGTATCATACTCGACACCTGTGGTCACTTGGCGTTTGATCTTCACTTGGCACCTGAAGGCTACTTGGCACTTGAAGATCACTCAGCACCTGATGGCTTTCCTGACTTGACACAAGTTGTGGCTTGACATACATAGTGTACTCAGCTTTAATGTAGAAAGTGGTTAAGTGTGTTGGCACTCAAGTGTCAAAACCATTCTTAGTCTAACAAATGGGTCAAAGGGGATTGTAGGTTAGCCTACGACCCCATTCAACCCATATGATTAATCTTTTGAAGGTCATAACATGAAGATCATGGGGGATATCAATGAAACATTGAATGCTATAGGACAATGATATCAAGGTCTAGAATAACCTATATCATTTTGGGGAGATCATATTCTATTTGGATTTGGAACAATGATCTTGCTCAATGCCAAAACTTGTAATGTGTCTCAGTTCATTGGTAACTTTAAAACCACTAAACTTGGCATCAAATCATCAGTGTCATTGGTCCCAAATGAGTGGATAATCCTAGTGACACCATTTTTCTATCCATACAGAGCCTACAATATTCACAGCCACCCCATATTGAAGAGTCTCCAAGATGCTCTAAGTGCATTCATAAATCGATCTTTTGAGGGTTTTAACTTAGAACTTGTGTGGGGTATTGATGAAATTTTAAATGCTACAATATGGTGATGTTGAGTTCTACAATAACCTATCTCATTTAGTAGAGATCACATTTCATTTGGATTTGGCACAATGATCTCACTTGATGCTAAAACTTGCAGTGTGCCTCAGTTCATTGGTGCATTACTACATAACTTTGAAACCTCTGATCTTGGTATCAAATCATCAATGTCATTAGCAATAGATGGGTGGGTGAACCCTAGTGATACCCCTCTTCTAGTGGTGGAGAGCCTGCAACATTCGTGGCCAGCCCATACTAAAAAGTCTCCAAGATGCTCTAAGTATGTTTGGAGATCAATCTTCTGAGGGTCATAACTCAAAGCTCATGGGGGCTATCAATGAAATGTTAAATGCTATAGAATAGTTATATTGAGGTCTACAATAACCTAGTGACACTTAGTGACACCCCTATTTTGACCATAGATCCCCTATAACATTTGCAACTAGTACATATTGAAATGTCTTGTAAGACCAAAGATGGCCTCCTAATACAAAATTGGCCATGAATCTGGCTAATTGTAGACATCTTAAGTGATTGTAGAGATCATTTCATATTAAAAATTGCATCAAAATTTGAAAATAAAGGTTGTTAAAATGTTCTTCACAAGTTATTACATTTGAATCGAATATAACAAACATGATCAATATCAATGATATTACATAAACATGAACAGTACACATGATCCATAATAAATTGAGCAATACTATACTAAATAAATATGTATATTCTTGTGCACATAAATCAGAAATATATATATCAAAATACATGTATCCATAGAAAAATTATGCAAATATATATATATATATATATATCAAAGTTCATGTATCCATAGACAAGTTACGCAAAGATATATCAAAATACATAGATCCATATACAAAATGTGGATGATCATGCCATCAAAATGTGTATAACATTAATGTTTCTATATACATTGTGGCATATTCCATCTCAAAATGCCTCATGACACATCTTGTGACAACTATACTATCCTGTGTTGTTGGTGGATCATCAAAATGTAGCTTCTTCATTGAAATTATATGATTTTATGTATCTTACATTGAATTAATCAAATGCATAATGATCCTTATTTTAATTAAGATTTATAGTTTTAAACTTTCATCCTAAATACCTCTCTCATCTACCTCCTACGAGGGTCAGGAGTTCTCTCATATGTCCTCAGAAATGTTGGAACCTCATTGACCGTGTCTAATATATGTTCAAGTATGGTTGTCATATGTATTTAAAACTTAAACTATAACATTATAATACATATCATACTAAATTTATAACATATAATCAAGAATTCAAACTAAAACTTACCTCTTTTGACTCCTTTGGATATAATGGTTGCGTGAGAAAAGATACAAAACTCAGGCATCTAACCTCCTGCACATTAAGTGTTTCCTATGAGATAAAAAAAGCCTAGTTGTTAATATCATGGAAATAATTTTTTAATTTTTTTATGAAAATAAGGAAAATAAAAAATAAATGATAATTATACATATGATGGGGCTCTCATTATGAATGGAAATGCTAGAGCATCTGTGATGCTAAATCTATCTAGACTCACCACCAGTAGCCATGCCCTATACAATAAATAATGTACGTGTTAGATTGCTTCTAGGGTTAGATTGCTATTGTGGGTGTGTGTTGGTGTGTGTGTACGTGTGTTAAATTCAACACATGCACACACATACACTAGTCATTCAGCTGGTGCTTTGGTTTTAGTTATTTGGTTGGGTTTTTTAATATTTGTATGTTCAGTTTGACATTTGCGCAATCCATTATTTTTATTAAAAAATTCTTTTATAACGTGTGTGTGTGCATCGATATATATATATATACATACATACATATTTTTTATTTTTATTTTTCATTTTTTATTAGTTATTTTTTCCTCGTATTAGGTGTATATATTCTTTATATTTTTTCATAATTTACTCATTTATGTGTATGTATTTAGTTGATGCACTATATGCATATTTATATATAAATATAAATAATACTATATATATATATATATATATATATATATATATATATATATATATATATATATATATATATATATATATATATATATATATATATATATATATATATATATATATATTTGTTTGTTTACATCTATATAGATTTTCTTTTCCCTTCGCTGGTCCATATCTGCCCACATCTAATTCTCATCCATGTTTATGTATATGTGTCTATACATATATCGTGTCTAAAATAACACACACACATGCACATAACATTATATATATATATATATATATATCAAAAAATGATACACACATACACTCATTATATACTATATTTGCATGTGTTCTACCCAACACGTTATATTTATTCATGTTTTTGTCTTTAGACATGTTTATTCCTATTCATATTTTCAATTTCTTTATTTTATTATCATTATTTATTTGTATTTTTATTTTTACTGGTATTTTTAATTTTAATTCTAATTTTTATGTGGTTTGTTCTTAGGGTGGATGTTCATTTATATATTTATTTAGCAGTTTGTTCTTGTGGTGTTTTCTATGCTGTGTTATATGTATTTCCAACTTACTTTTTAGTAATTTATTTTCATTTTTATTCATTTTTTGACTTTTATTTTTGTTTTTTTTCTTTTTGTTCTTAGTGGGGACATGCATTTTTTGCCACATGCCCTACATCTGGCCATTTCTTTAGTTTCCTTTTCACTTCTCTTTTACTTGCTTCCCTTGTTGATTGGGAGTCTATCACTTAGGGTCTTCTATCCTACCATCTCCCCATTTGACTTTTTTGGTGTGCGTGCAATCCCCCTCCCTTAGTCCCTATATCTTTGAGTCTGTCAACTTCTGCAACCCATTTTGTTTGACATCTCTTGCTCTCTTCATCCTGATGATGGATCACTTGGTGTGATTCGAAACGTTGATGGTAAAAAATCTTTACACAATCGAATCCAGAAATATATCAATTTATTTAATAAATAATGTAGTTAAATTTCATTAGCACAAAAATTTCACAATAATGCATTAATATTTAATCACTTTCAAAGGACCTAATTATCTCTCCCTTGTCAATGGGTTAGGCCTCACGCCTTGCACTCTAGCCCCCACTGACAGGTGATACCCGTAAGAAAAAAGAAAGATTAGAAACCATATATGTTCCAATATCAAATAGAAAAATAATGAGAACACAACACAATGTATCATAGATGTCTCAAGGCCAAATGAAATAGCCAAGAGTGTGGCATTGTCAACCTATATGATCTCCTACTCAATCATCAACTAAACATGAATGAAGATCACATAAATGTATAAGAAAGTATGGGTTAAAATTATTCTATTATAAAGATTAATTTTAAATCACATATGTTGTAACAAAAAAATGTACCCATATACCAACATAGAAGGATCTCTTGGCTATGCATGCCCCTCCTCTCTCACGTCAAGGTGTGTAATCTATGTACCCATGTCTATTGTATCATCCTTCCCAAATAGAAACCGATACTCAAAAAGATCACCAATGGGACCCAGAAAAATATTCTTGCATATTATGAAAGTATGAGGCACACAAACATGTGATGAGCTTGTCAATGATGAACTCACCCCGACATCATCAACACGAGAAGGCAATACTGACCTACCTTGGGAAATCAATAGGCTACTCAACCTATCAATTGCTCTAATAGTCTAAGAGCTAGCCTTTGCAATGACATCAGGATGCTACACTAGAGGGGGCGAGACATCAGTAGGGGAGACAAAAGTGTCAACTTTTTTATGTTGGGCAAAGGGTCGATCTTGCAAAACTCCTCCTCCTACACTCATGTTGGGACTCATGCTTCAATAGTTCACCTTGAGGCCCACCACAAATTCAGTGTACAATTATCTAATGAAATAGAATGGCACCTCTAAATTTTTGTGTGGAGGTTTGTCAAAAACCATCCACCAATGATCCCAAATGTTCACACACTTAGCCTCATTTGTGCACCATTTAATTGATAATTTGGGCTTTGTGCAATCTAGTTTTTTACTAGTTTTTGAGTTTACAAAAAGGTTAACTATATCATCTTTACTTATGTTTAGGGTCACAACCTCATCATAGTCCAACCCATCAACAAATGTGGCATGCATTTTCTCATGCTAGTGAAGAGTAACATTGTGTTCATCGGTAACTATCTGAATATCATACACTATGTTGTTTAATGTTGATAACATGGGAGCCAATGGAGGTATAGTGTTATATGTGGCTTTCAAACCCCTTAGTTTGGTAAGATTTTCTTGTATCAAATCTTCAATCTAAGGAGGATTTTGAGTGGGTAGGGGATCATTTGGTGGATGGTTTTGAGGGGGTACTGGATTATTTTGCAGAATAGTGTTTCATGACTCAGTGTTATCAATATCATTTAGGTCATCCATGCCTATTAAATTGCAAAACCACATTTTAATTTTTTAATTAAAATAAAACAAATCCATAATTTCTATTAAAAAAAATAGAATTTTAAATATAATTCATTGAAAACCATCAAATAAAACCTAATTTTAAATTACGTTCTTTAAAAACCATCAAATAAGCAAAAAAAATAACTTACCTAAATTGTATATCCATTTTTATATCAAGTACCCAAACTAGGGATAAAAAGTAATGCCCAAACAATGGAAAATGATTGATTTTGATTGCTCTCTGGTTTTTTATTTTATTTCTAGTCGCAGATTTTAGGTATTTGATATCATATCGGATACCTGATATGATATTAGGTACATGATAATGGATTGGATACCCAATTAGGGTTGGTTTAACCTTTTTTCTTTGGTATCAGTATGGGTGGAAAAAAGTCATAGCAGATTTTGAAATGCAATTAGACATTTTAAAACTTCACTTTTTTCACATCGCCACTTTTTGGCACAGTATGATCTTGTGCATACCCTAATGCTAAAATTGTATCTATGACCTAATTAAAGGGGAGGAAATTTTTGACTAAGATAGGAGTAATCTTGTCTCCAGGATCTTGAGTTCATTTTTTATTTTTATAGTTTACTGCGATAAAAAAACAAAAAATTCAAGTTGGAGACCCAAGGTGTAAATGATGTTTTTATTGGTTCAAGGTTTGATCAAGATGATGATTCTTTATTATTATGGGCATTGTATCCACCTAGAAAAGGCCAAAACAAATTTATATAGATAAATCATTAACCATACGATGAGTCTTAGTAGCAATAAATTTATGAAGAAACCCTTAGAAGAATTGGTCAACTTGTTCCCTTTTTACCATCATCACACAACACAAGGTGGAAGAATAAATATAAAGATCCATTGAGGGATAACCAAAAAATGAACCATTAAATGCACATTATAAAAGTTGACATTGTTAGTTTCTTATTGAAGAAAATGTTTGCATAGTTACAGGATACTTAAACAATATTTAGGAAGCATATATAATGAACTTGGATAATAGTGTTTGTCATAAGAGAGTTAAGCATAGGTTAGAGAGGTTCCAACATGATACAAAACTCAATTTGTGTGAGGTTTGTGTGAAGAACGTAGGGATGAATTTAAAAATTTTAGAGATTCAATAAAGTTGGTATTTTCCACCATTCCTATATCAGAAGAGAGAACTTAAGGACATGGATAAATGCATCAAGAAATATCATAATATTCTTAGTATTTCTCTCGATGATGCCTAGGCTAATGGTTTGGAATTCAAAGACAGTACTAAACACATGGAATAGTTTGTCACTTCAGAGATTGTTGTTAGAGTTTTCATCAAGCACATAGATACCCATGCATTACCAAAGAAAATATAGCATATTGAGAAGTGCATACTAATCCTAGAAGATTAGCCCTTGTGTTTGATTGTCTAAAAAATTAAATTGTGTCATAAGATGTATTTTTGTATTATGTTAGTTTATTTGATAGTTAGGATTATTTTGTAATAGCATTTAGTGAAAGGGTATTCCCTTTCACCATGTAACTAAATTCAATTCTATATATAGAAGGTCATTTTGTATGTAAGAGATACAACACAATCTATATAAGTAGATAAGATAATACAAGCTTCAAGAAAATTAGAAGTATGCACAGTATAAATTTTTTTGGTTGAATTATCTAGAATACCAAATGGAAGGTTTCTCTACTTGTCCATGAACATTGTCTCTTTATTTTTCAATATAAATTAGTCGCCCTTTATTTTGGCAATTTATATTACATCTATCTAGGTTATTATTGTTCTTGATGATTTTTATTTTGATAAATAAATACCAATTGTGTAGTTTTGTATGGAAAAATTTTGATACATTTACAAATTGATTATTAGACTAAAATTGTGGTTGGCATGTTTCATTGTGTCTTAGTGGTCTTTGCAGTGAAAGTTAAATTCACTAGGACTATTTGTGAATTTTTCAAAGAAATAAAATCACAAAGAAGCCTTTAGGTGGATGGTAAGAGTGTCATCTCATCAAGTTATGCATGATATTATTTATCTCTAGGTTGTAACTACAAATTGTATATAAAGGCACTAGTCCAATTGGTCCTAATTTGATATTGTATAAGGAAATGTGATAGTTTTTTCAATGCAAGTATTGCACTTATTTCTTATACTCATTAAAACATGACTCATAAAAATGTATCTTCATAAGAAATATATTTACAAAGCATTATTTCAAAAGTAATTATATTAAAAGTACTTCTAAAGCATGTATCCAATAGTAATAATTCAAACTTGATCTATCTCAACAATCCATTACCAACTTGAAAGGATCATCAAAGAGTTCAATTCACTATTTAAAATCCTATGGTAGGAAGATTGACATAGAGGTAAAGGTCCAACCACATAGCTCTAGTGAACCCTAAAGTGCAAGGGAATTCAATAATTCACATTTATTAGTCAGAGAGTAGTGAGAAGTCCATAAGGGAAATGGAAATACTCTAGGATTTCTAATATGTGGTTTTGTGAACCAATAGAAGGATGTGAACAATGTTCTCTCCTCCATCTATGGGACTTTTACAAAAATAGTAACAAAATCTACATGACATCTTGAATTATTTGTAGAGGACTTAAATTTGGAAAGAGGCAAGGGAAGTTAGGATCAAGATCTCTCTTCAACTTTTATTCTCTCATCAAATAAATGTATTTCATTTGTATTTTATGAAAATGATCTTCAAAAGACCAATTTGTCATGATAAAAAATTCTTCATTAAATTGAAACAATTCATGATTGGACAAACCACAAGGAGATTGTAAGAATTTGGTATAGCTCTAATACCATGTAAGAATTTTGTATAGCTTTGAATGAAATGCCAAGATCTAGAAGCTCAGTAGATAGTACAAGAGGGACAAATAGTGATCAAATGAGAATCTCAATAATGATCAAGATGATAATGGATATTAGATTATTGGATATGAGATAATTGAATAAATACATCATAGAAGTGCTTGTATATACAAGAAACTAGAATGACTAGGAGTCAGCAAAAAGATAAACATCGCAACTAAGCACATGTTCACCAAGAGTGAATTATCCTGCATTGAGCATAGGAGTTTGTGCGAGGATGAGAGGATAAGTTTGCATAGGTGTATCTCATAAAGAGATGTTGTAGACACCATGTGCTCTAATAAGTTGCTAACTCTTGCGTTGTCAACAAGACAACTCATATGACTATGCATATTCCTAAGTGTCTACATCACAACTAATATAAAATGCATTTTCCTAAGTAAACTTAATTAAAGTGTAATAATAATTATTTATTTATACTAATAGAGATCAATTAAATTATGTAGAAATATTAAACACAATATAACTACTAAGGATTTGGAGAGAGGAAAGTGACATCAAAAAATAATTAAAAATAGACAAATTTTTAAAATGGACTTCTTACATTCAAGTGCCATACATGTCTACTTTATTACAATATTTAGTTAGAGAGCTTGGATCCAATTTAATTCTATGATTATAAACTCATTTATCAACTACTACATCTAGAGATTGATCAACTATAATATGTATGCATTACAAAACATAGCTCATCCACAATATCAAGAACATCCCTTAAAAATAATAAATGTATTACATGAAATAGGACTAGTCCCAGAATTATAAGGAACAAATTCCATAATATGCTTAATTTCTTATAGTCCTAGATTTAGGTCCACATATGATCCAGGGACATTTATAAATATGACACCAAAGATTCCAAATCATTGATCTCCATCACAAGATCAAAATCCACCAACAAACATAAAAATGGAAAGAACATGCTACCCAAGATAATATGAATCATAACTCAAGAAATAGTAAACCAAAAGAGCTACAAACCTAGGAATAAGAAATAGAGTAGGTCTAGATCACACTTTGAACATTGCAAGTACTACCATGATCAAACAAAAGACAACTAAAATTTTCAACAAAGTAGAAAACTAGAAAACTAACTACCAAACATATTTTGGTTCATGCATGATTTCCCAAAGTCCAAGATGATCCTACATTAGACACCTAGGGTTAATTAGGAAGTAATTTTTTAACTTTGATATGTGAGAGTAATCCAAAAATCCAACTTAGCCTAAGAAATCTATGAAGATTTCTCCACTAGTCTATCCTTTTATTTGATTAAATACTCCATATATTCCTTTCCTCCTTTTCTCCTTCCTACTCTTCTCCTTAATAATTGTTCGATGAATTCTACATTCTTTTTAGTATAATGGTACTTCACATTTGAATCTTCATTTTGATCTCCTATATCCTTATGATACTCATATACATCTACAATGTTGAATATCTAGATTCAAAATATTCACATTTTCTCAAAGATCAAATTTCTCATAATATTCCAAGTTTCAAATTTCCTTATCTTCAATTTTTCATAAGTGTTAGAAAGGCCAAGGTTTCCATTGCACCAAAATATCGACCTATCAAGGCTCAATACAACCAATAGTCTTATAGAACCATAGGAGGTTGTTAAACCATTTTGCAAATTTTGCAAGGGATGTTGGCCCACTACCAACAATCCCCCTCCCAATGTCACTCTTCTTGGCCTATGAGATTTGAACATGTGACCAAACTCTAATAGCAATTTTTATAAAGGTCAAGGTTGTTGTTGCACAAAAATATTGACATATTAATGCTTGATACAACCAATAGTCTTATAGAACCACAAAAGGTGATTAAGCCATGCCATAAATCCTATGAGCGATGTTGGCCCACTATGAACAATAAGTTCCTACTATAAATCTCCCTTTTGTCAAATGAATGATAACTTCATCTCCTACTATGAAATCCTTATGTCTCCTAGTTCTATCATTTATTTCTTTATATTTCTACTTGATTGCCTCCAAATGATTCTAAACTTTCTCATTTAAATCCTTCATTTAATTTGTGAATTATTTTTCTTTATCACTATGTTTATCCTCTGATTTCAAATCTTTTATCTCTAGAACTCTGTTAGGACTCATACCAACAAGTATCTCAAAAGGCATATTCCCTGTACACATACTTATTGAACTATTATATGCAATTTTTGTTTGTACTAAACCCAAATCCTAATTACAAAGCTTATCTCTAATTAGGCTTCTCAAAAAATTACCCAAACTCCTATGTGCTACCTCTATTTCTCCATTGGTCTAACAATGGAAAGTAGAACTAAACTTCAAATTAGTATCCAACTTCTTGCAAAGTATCCTCAAAATGTAACCAACAAATTTACCATTTCCATCTTAGACTATACTTCTTGGTAACTCATCTAATCTCACAACCTTCTTAAAGAATAGGTCTACTACATGGACTACGTATGATGTCTTCTTGCAAAAAATAAAATGTGACATTTTGGAAAATCCATCGACCACCATAAATATAGAATTATTATCCATTTGTGCTTACAATGAAATGTAGAGAATATAAAGGCACTCTAGATGACATGAAGAGTATAATTACATTGTGAAAAATGTAACAAAACTAACCCACAACTATGAATTTAGCTTAGACAACTACTACATCCAAAAAAGATTTTTAAGCATATTTTTATCTAATTTCAAATTTTGCAATAGAGACATGATTCTCACAATTGATGAAGATAACATTTCCTTCATCCTAATTATAAATCACAAAGTGTGATTTGAAACATTGAAGTAAAATAGTCTTACAGAATTGAATTTCAAAATACTCAACTAAGATTTTCTTAATTGAGAGTTCATTCCTTGGTAGTATTATAAAGATGTAACATTGTTGGTGTTACCACCAAGATTTATGTTTTTATTGGACTATTATCATTGTGAGTTGCATGCCATCACTAATCTAATATACGTGTAAGTAAGAACCTTTACATTAACATTATTAACTGAATGAACTCTAAACCTTCATTGAACTATAATGCTTATGGTTCATATTGTTTACTTTGATGCTTTTGTAATTCATTCCACATAACTTGAAATTAACTATGCTTAAGAACCTTATTGAGCTATTGTACTTGTAGTTCTAACTGTATTGTTCATTCATGTCTAAAATGAAATCGTCCAATTCTAGCCGCACCTTATTAAAGTCACCTTAAAAAACCCACTTACTAATATTTTGATGAATAGTTCTTTTTCTATTAATAAAATATTAAAGTTGAGGGTTTTATGATCAGTAGGATCCACTTACTAATATTAAAGAGTAATTTCTCATTTTCTTTAATCATACAATTAGATGTAACTAAAACACTTCAAAATTATCAAGAGACCCTGCTTTCCTTCAAACAAAATGCACTTTTGAACAAAATTGAAAAAATCGAAAATATGGCAGATTTATCTAGAATTGTCAGCATTTGTTCTTCATGATCTGCATGTTTTATAATCAAAAACAACAAAAATAAATAAAATAAATTACTTTATTTTTTAAAAGCTGAAAAAAAATTATGACTTTTGATGCATTATGTCTCCAAGATAGCTGACCCCATTATCAATCACCAACTATCATTTATTAATTTAAGATAAATTATTTGTTCAAGAATGTCTTAGTCTAAACCAGCAAGGGCACATGGAAAAAGCTCAAAACTCGATGCATCCCTTGGTCATCTAATATGGTGGTCTTGTAAGAATCCCAAAGCAATAAAATACAAAATATTTACATTTTGTTTTCCTATATGAAAAGTAATCTCATTCGCGAGGTAATTATTATTAAAAAGTAGAGCATTTTGAAAAAACGAAGTGCTAGAGTTTCCTTGAAATGGTGATGCATACGACAAGCTTACATAGGAAGATTATATAATAGAGTGTTTTGAGTGAGACAGAAAGACACGTTGCCTTCTGCCATTATTAATCACAGTAGCAGTGACAAAGTTTTATAAAGATTCATTTACCAATGTGTTTCCTGTCATCTGATCTCAGATTACTTCCTTCCCCCAACGAGCACCTTGTCTTTCTCTGCAGTAAATGTTGTTGGGATTCTCTTTGCCTTAAGCTATCGTGTCGCCACAACTGTACCTGGTCATTTAACTTCTCCATGTCTGTCCAGTTATGGAATATATTATTGCTAATCAATTATAGCAATGCAACCTTGTAGCACTTTCGTTTACTACATTAGATCCCCATTTTGAGCCATTATACAATTCCACTCAAAAATAGCTATTGAAGTGCTATAATAAGATCAAATAGCAAATGGGTGCCACACATCATTTCATGTATAAACATGTGTTCGTGAAGGTTATATAAGTAAAAAATTTGTATTTTTCTAATTTAGTATTCTATTTTTTTTATTAATGTTTGTATTTGGTATAGATTCTTATTGTCTTGCATGCTAAGAAGTGGTGATTAGTCAAACATTTATAGCGAAAGGCATTGACAATTGATGAGTTCTTTGATGGAACCTTGTCATCTCACATGTCTCACCCTAGTACTACCCCAAGAATTATATGCTTCCTTTTAATAGACTTCTCAACTTGTTTCCACACGATCTCCCTAGAAACTATTCCAAACTTTAATATAGTGATCCCTTCTCTCTTTTCTCAACATTATCTCACTTGTGTTCTCCTATTGCCAAAACTTATGATTGTTTATAACATTTCATTCCATGATGGATCTCACTACTTCACCCAAAAACACATTGTAACTCCATCAACAATACATCATGACTCCATGAACTAATGCATCATGACAACATCCAACAAGAAATCATGGCTCCATCTAGCAACACATTGCAACAAAGGAGGTAACCTTCAACAAACACCCTAATTCAAGAAGGACTAGAAATTGTAACTTATTTCAATTTCCTTTAATGGATACCTCGTCTTCTCCCCACATGATCTCTTGATGATCTCCTTGACACTCTAAACCCTCATGCACTTATTTCTATTGACTATCCTGAACTGCATCCAACTTATGTTCTTCATATTGCCTAGACTACTATTATGTGAAACAATGTCATACACAATTGATCTTATGACTCAATTCAATAGCACATTGCAAGTCCATCCAATAATACATTGCAAAAATGTCAGGACCTCCAAAAACCTTACTAATTTGAAAACAATTAAATGCAGAACAATTATCTTTGTTTCTTTTCTTATTGATGTTGATAAATTTTGGTTTAAAGATAAATATAATATCCATTTTTTTCATACAGTATATACTCTTCAACTATGATGCATGACTTTTTACAATAGGGAAATAAACTAGGAGAACAAAAGTTAGTTTATTGGTATTATTAAAGGCTTAGGAAATTACAAAAGGAAATTAGATCATCCTATAAGGACTTTCCCCATACACAAGTAATTACATAAACTAATGTTAAGGTACACACAATACCTATTACAAGTGTCTAATAATTACAATAATAAAATTCTATTCCATCATCCATAATCAATTCTTGTCAATCTATAATACATAATACACCATCCAGTCAACTCCTAGAAGAAATTATCCAAATGTCACATGATATAAACTAGCACAACATGAACCAAATTAACTATAAATCCCAAAGAAATCTCAAATCCAAGTCTTCCACAATGCCTTATGCTCACATAAAATGATTCCATCTCACCAAAAAATTATACTCAAAACACAATGATCACTATTGGCATAATTCCCTTCTACTAGCATACTACCAATCTTCACCAAAATAATTTTAACTCTCATAGATCAATATATAAATATATACAACCATAGACATAATATTTACACTCGCTCAAAAACATATATCCAAATTCACATACTTAATAATGTCATACATTTTCTATACTATTATGTCCAACAACTTGTAAAATCTAGAATCATAGTTTATCGAACTCATTACTAAAATATATTATGTTGACATCAGTGAAAAAACCTTAATGTCAACATCCCATACAAAAATGATTCCAACCAACAATATCCCCAATATCCAACATACTCATCAATCTCCCCCTTTGGAATTCATGACAACATATGTGTGAAAATTTATCAATCCAAATGTAGTATCTCAGTACAACTTTCTGAATACCCTCAATAGAAACTCCCCCTAAAATAGTAGGAGGTTTATCACAAATCTCTTGCTCTTTGACATCAATGGAAAAGGGTGTCCATTAATGTCAAATTCTAATTTATTTATTTTTATAAATAGTCCCTTTTCTATTAATGATAATATTAAAGTTACATATTGAAAAAAAAAATGGGTTAGGGATACAATGATCACTTTACAAGAGTTCACACAACAAAGTCAGAAAGCTAACAACTATTCATAGAAAAAAAATATAAATTACCCTCAGGGAGCTAAAATAGTGCCAGTCAAGGGAGGTGGATCATGGTGATTGTCACAACTCCAAACATTAGCAGGGTTGGTGGGTGGATCAAGAGGATCCCAACAACATCTTTTTCTTTCTCTTCTTCTTGCTCCACTCTTGGAGGAAAGATTGCCAACTCTAGGTGGGGAAATGACTACTTTAGATCTCTACTAGAAGAAGGCCATCCAGAGGAAAAAAATGGCAGTAGAAGGAGTAACTGGGAATTAGCCAGAAACCCACCTCAAAGAGGCTGAGTATTGATATTTTCCATCAAAAGAACTGCTAGGGGAGTGATAGGGACCCTAGGAATGTGTTTTCAGGGAGCATCAAGTAGAGAAACATAACCCCTATTGATGGCTACAAGGAAACATTTGGTTCATGGAAGCAAAATCTGGCAACACCTGGGCAACTGTACATTACCCCAATGATTAAAGAAAATCATATAGGTGGGCAACCTCAAGAGCTACCTTGTTAGCTTGTACTTGGATCTATATCATTACATTGTTACATATGTAGGCTTTAGTATACATAGAGACATTTATATCTAGAAAGTTGTGAGTGAAAAGAACAACATTCCTATCCTTCCAAAAAGTGAAAAGAATCTCCATCCTTAAATAATGCCAAATCTAGGTATATGTGCCAAGAAAATGGCTTTGGCCTAAAAGCCTTGAAAAATCATGAATCTAGAGCCAATAATGATGGGCTTTGTGGAAAAACCAAAAACATGTGTTAGAAAGAATTGATTTTCTTGTAGAAGGGACAAAGAGGGTTAGGAATACCCAAGTGCTTAAGCCAAGGACCCAAAGGCAATCCCTGGAATGTAACAAACCAAGAAAAGTATGAAATCTTTATCTCAGTGATGGCATTCCAAATAGTCTTAAACATGTATCTCCAATTCTACTACGAAGATTGGAGGCATCTATTGATCTCATATTGGTTTTGACAAGTGAGTGTCAACACATTTAAGCCATTTCCTTAGTTCATGTCAAACTAGTAATGCATGCTTAGTATATGTAAATATTAGACCATGTTGAGTTGCAATGAATGTCGAGTCACTCATGTCCCGAGTCACTTAAGTGACGAGCAGATAGACCATGCTGAGTGATTCAAGTGCCAAGTAAATAGTAGATGCCGAGCAGTTCAAGTGCTAAGTCAAAAGCAAAAATACAATGTATGTCAAGCATCATAGACTTTATATGATGAGTGACACAGTTTGGACATATTTTTTTGTAATGGCACAAACAACTATATAAACCATTTTCAAGCTGACCTAAGGATAGATTTTGATCTTTTGGAGATAAGGACGAATCTATACGTGGATGCCCTATGCAATTACATGCAACCAATAGAAAATGGGAAGGTTTAAGTGGCAAAATGGATGAATCTTAGTCATAGATTCATACCTAACCCTAATCCACCTAAGTCTTCTTAAAGATGATGGAGCCCTAAATTCTTAACAATGAAAGAATAGTGTAACAAGGGGTAAATGATCAAATTTGAAGGACAAACAAGATAGTTTTATAGAGCATTCATGGTGACTTAGTAGTAAGAGTGAATTACAGAATTAGTTAAGTGAAGAACAGAGGATAGAGAAGGATAAAACATTGATACATCATATCGTAAAGAATCAACCAGAGATTGGATAGAGGTGATCTATTATTAGGCAAGCAAGTACTAACTGCAGGATCTATGCTAAGACATTTTGACAAGTGATTTTAGTTAAATCTCTTAACAGAGTAGTCTTAACAGGATGTATGAAATCCTTTAACATGATGCTTACTTAATTGTAAGTTGAAGTCCTCTAACCAGGCACACTTTTAATAGGGTATTGAAATCCTCTAACAAGGTGGTACTTAATAGTCTTTGTAAGCCTTTAACACGGCAAGCCTTTCATTGGGCAGACCATGATTTATGGTCAAACCATTGTAACCTTAATTGGATACACTTTATTGCTATAGTAGTAAAGATTTTTGGGTGTCATCCCCACCCTAGTTTTACCTTTTCATTTGGAGGGTTTTTTGGGTGATCATATTTGGTGTTAAGTGTGTGTGTGTGTGTTTGATTACATGATTACATGATTGATGCATAAGTTTACTCCTTTCCCACTTGTAATTCCAATAGCATCAATATTGGTTGAGATTATCATCCATAGGAAAGTGTGGCACTAGCTAGAGGTATCCCATCTTGGGCTTGTAATTAAAAGAGTAGTACACATATATCACTTCCATTCCTTCCATCATGGCTTGATTGGTTGAATACCCAATGTGTGGAGCATATGAGAAGAAATAACATGGACCATTAGCTGAAAATTTTGACAATCTAGATGAGTCAAAATGAAGTTGGACCTATATATGTTCCCATGTTTAGAGGCTTGTGATAAATTTATAGAACAATCTTTGGGAGTCTTAATGTTATGCTTGAAAAGAAATGTAGTGCACTTGCACCCTAGAGTTTACCAAGTGGAAATCATTGTAATACAAAAAGAAGAGACCAAAAAATATTGTGTTGGTTCATAGATAGCCCATCCCTAAATCTATCACCCACCCAACAAATCCATGGATTGATGGCTTCTGAAGCTCTCCAGATGTTTTTAACATCAAAAGCACCCTAGATTTGCATTTGTTCTGGCATGATGAGAAGGTTTTGAAGCCCAATCTCCTTTCAAGAAATTCTATTGACTAGGAATCTAGAAGAAATACAATGTACAAGGAGGATTTTCTAGGATTCATCTCAAGTGAGAACATGAATGAACCATTCAACACATAAAGAAGTATATTGTTTCTAAGTGGAAATAAGGGCAAGGCCTCCAAAATCCTTAAGAAGACAATGGTACTCCCAAGTGACTCTATGAAAATCATGATAATTAGATCCTAACCCCGTCCAAAACCTTGGAACAAATATAGAATTTACCATCCAAAGAAAGAGACTTTGTGAGCCAGTAGTCCAACTTTTTTGATATCTTGGTAAACACAGTGTTCCATAGGTCCACAACTAAGGCCTAGAAGGAAAAGAGGATTCCCAAGAAATAGAAAATATTTCCATGTTGAATCCATTTGTAGTTATATTGAAAAAGCCAAGGTGGAGTAGGAAGAAATGATTGCATTTAACACAAAGTTTTGTGTTATTAAATGGTGGACCTAGAAGAAAAGAAAAATGAGTGAAGACATTGAAGAGAAATAGAAACATTTTCCTCATCCTCAATGAGAGTGAGAAATGAGTCATCAACAAAGTGGCCATTAATAAGCTGAATAGGTGATTCAAAAAAGGAAATACCTTTGACGTAGTTAGAGGAGATGGGATTGGTGAGATGATATCTATACCCTTTAGTAATAGGAACATACAAAGCTATAGTGAGAGGCCATCCCTATTAGATGGACCTGAAGAGACCAAAGGCCTTAGATTGACTATCTTTGATGGTAATTGAAAAAGAATTTCCCCCAAAGAGCATTTCAACCATTTAGAGAAAGACTGGACCAAATCCTAATGCTTGAAGAATGAAAGGACATTCAATATGGTCATAAGCCTTGGAAAAATGGATTTTACTACTTAGACCTATGAGCCCATTATATAACTTCCCAAATAAAAATGATGTTATCAATGATATATCTTGATTTGATGAAACTAGTTTAGTCTGGGGGCACAATCAAAGGCAAAAGATGGAAATTTTTGAGAACTAAGCCTTTAGCTAGGATTTTGTATGAGACATTCAATAAGATGTTAGGCCTCTAGTTGTAAATGTATTCAAGGTATCTAGCTTTAGGTATGAATTTAATGTTTTCTTTTTTGATAATATTGCGGAGGTATTTAGTCTAGAAAGCTTCAAGTTGAAATTTATGGAGATCGGCCCCAATGGAATGCCACAAAGCTTTGTAAAATACACATGGGAAGCCATCACACCCAGGATCCTTGTCATCTACTATAGAGAATATGGCTTCCTTGAGGTTATTAAAGGTATTCATTTTCTCGCAAAAATCACATTGCTCAAGTGCAAGTTGTTTTGGAGTCACAACATTGTAGTTCTTCAAGGCTTGGTCCATGTTGACTAAATTTTGCTACAATGTAAACACCTTCTCATAGTGTTTGAAAAAACATTGAATAATTTCATGAAACTTAGAGAGGATTTATCGATGTTACTTAAGTATTTTGATCCCTAGAGAGGTATGATGAGCTCTAAGGATCTGGAAGAATTCCTTAGAAGCTTGGCCTCCAACTTCAAGCCAGTGGAGATGAGCTATAATCTCAACACCCATGGAAGCATAATCAACATCCATTTTCTTTTGGTGATAGATATTTAAAAGGAAAAGTTGTAGGTTTGAATAAAATGGATTAAAGGCCAAGGCCTCAAAGGCCACATGTAGGCCTTTGGTAGTGGAATCATAAGACTTCTTGTAGTAGAGAGAAACTTGTCTACCATAGATGTAAAGAAGTCATGTCAAATGGAAGATATCACCATTTCACCATTGAATCTATCCAATGTGGGTGTGGGACCAAGGTTCTAAATTCTAGATATGCAAAATATGAGCCATAGTGGAGTCATGACTCAGAAGTGACAATTGAGAAAACTTAGCATCTTAGAAGGATGCCTCTAGGCTAGTTTCCAAGTAATAGTAAATATCATGAGATAGTGGTCTGATAAATTTGCATGATGTAGAGGAATGATAGGTGATTCTCTTTCTTTGAAAAAAGAGAAAAAATATTGTGCAAATATTACCACATGATCAAGCCTCTTAAAAAATCTTGTCAAAACTAACTCTAAAATTAGACCAAGCATGCAAAACCCTGCCATTATGGAAGTGGTGAGTATTGGGATCAAAAGGCACAACTTATCACACATGTTATAATAATCTTTTCATTCTCTAGTTTTCCAACAAAAAATTAAAATCCTATCTTTGTTAGAATCTAGCTCGACCATATAGAAATTCCCACAAACTACCCAAGTGATAGGTGGTAGAAAATTCATCAACCAATGCCATAGTTGTGATCTTTCAACAATGTCATTGGGAGCATAAACATTAACTATACCAAAGGAATGATTATTGAAGGACAAAAAAATCCATATAATTTATTGAATGGGGTTAGAACCATGAGAAATAACAGAAGAAATTAAACAAAGGGAGAGGAAAGTAACCACACCACCTTTTCCAGCTTCATGTTGGGAAGAAAAAAGCATTGTCTAGCCAAATAACATGACAAACATTAGTGAACAAGACCCTTGAAATTTTAACAACATAGAGACATAAAAATATCTAGGAACCCAAGTCAGCATCTTGTGTCATTCACATAGTACTTGTGAGGAAGGTCTATAAAACCTTGCACATTCCATGGGAGAATATTCATGAAAAAAATTATTGCATGTCATCCTCATCCCCAAGAGAGGAGAAACTATTGTACAAAAAGGATTTGGTTTTGAAGCTAGGAGAAGAATATTTGCCAAAGATTATTCTCTACTTCTTAGAGCCACCTTCTGCATATTCTCCACTGCCATCTAGGTTGCAAGATGTTTGCAAAGGAAAGGAATCAATCATAGAAGCCACTTGTGAAGTGTAGACCTAAGTAGGGTGAAAGACACTCACATACACAACCATCCACTATCCAAAAGTGTTTTAAATGGGCAGTGGTAGAAGAGGCATCATTGGTGTGACTAGCATAGCAATGAAAGTCACCAAAACAATTTCTAGCAAAGGCTAGATAAAAGAATACACTAGATGTTTTAAAGGTGGGGAAGTATTACCCTTGTTCACTACATTTATCCACTCATCTTTTTTTCCATTCTCTGTAGCCTTATCCTGCATCTCCTTAGTAGGAGTCATCTTGTGAGGTGCAACCAACAAGAATTCCTTGATCTTATACTTGGATGATTGACACTAATAACAAGTTTTAGGCAGCGTCAAATAAAGCACCTTCTAAGTGAAGGTATGAGCCCTAGCCTGGATGTCAATAGTTTCTTCAAGATTGCAAGAAAGGTTGACTTCAATGTAAACCATCCTTTGAGGGAGAGCATTGAAAAAAAAAATGTTTGGTTCTATGTACACCACCTTTTCAAGGGTTTGTGCAATGGCATGGATAAATGAACAAAAAGGCATAGGGAGAGTCACTTTATTTTCTTATCATTTTCAACAAAGAAGTTTTGGGACCAACAATGAAAAACAAGTAATAAAAACCTAATTGTCCAAGGGATATGGTTGAAAGCCACATCAGCCTAGCAAGGGTTTGCAAACCAAAATAATAAAAATCATTTGGTGAGGCTTTGAATTCCTTCAAGTCAGACCCCATGAGGAGTCCAGGCCTTGGATACCCATTATTTTATTTATTTTTTTGTTTGATAATTGATATTTTCAATATCATCAAATTGAGATGATTGAACTAATTGATTAAGTACTAGATTGATTAACTTTCCTAGGATCAATCAATTCAAACGCATATAGAGTTCTAAAAAGGAAATAAATTAGATCTAAGACATAAGATGAGGAATGAGAAAGTGACTCGCCTTAAAGATGGATAGCACAAGACACCTTCATCCTCAAAAACTTGATGAGTAGCAACTATAACATAGAAACTGATTGCAAATCTAGAATTATAAAAGGAAAACCAAAAAATCCTAAAAAGTACTGATCTCTACATACAAGTTGACCTTGTTGACCTATAATGCCCCAAGGTGGGGAGGAATAGTAGCACCCTATGGGTTGCTCATGGGGCACATGTAGGTATAAGACCAATTAGTCTTAGTTTTCTAGAAATCTCCCAACTATAGATTTTGAAATCTGAGTTTGCAATTTTGATATCCTATTCCTCTACACAAGAAAATTTGATTTCTTTTGTTTTGGTGGGGGTGGGGGGTTTCCTTGGTCGAACCTTAAACTAAGGAATAAACCTTGAAATTGAAATTAAATTATAAGGTAAATACTATAAAATAGTAGAACAAGATCTAATAATGAGGAATATAACTACCATTATAGATGCAATTGAGTTTAATATGCAATTAAGTATGTTTAAGTAATAGGATTGAATCAACACAAAGAAACCAAAAGGAAACTATGTAATACAAAGCCTCATGATGTAAAATCTTGTGATATGTCTTAATGAATATTTGAAGAACTTAAGGAGTGAGTAGAAGATCCCCTCCTTAGTATTAAAACTCAACTACCACCTTAATGGAAGAAGCTTTATGAGATCTTTATGTATATCTTTAAAAAAATTTCTTGATATCCCATGCATGAATGATGATTATTATGTTTAATGATAAAATTAAAAATGTCCAAGCTCCCTTGTATTCAATTTTTTAGGATAAAAAATAAAGAAAGTTGATTAGGAAACAAAATCAAACAATTTAAACACCCAAGACAACATGGGTCCTAAGACCAAAATCCCTCTAAGTATAGGTAGATATGTTGAACCTATGTCATAGGGTATCTTAAGGAATGATAATCCCAAGGTATTGGGGAAAGTGCAAAAAGAAGGGAGAAATGATGAAAGCACTAGAAGATATGGCCAAAAATGTGATAAAATATCACCTATGAGGGATGTGCATAAACCTAAGAAATGCCCTAGAGATCGGAGAAAGATTAAAAGAAGATTAAGGGTCCAAAACCACACTAAGAAGATACAAAAGGTCTCAAAATAATTATAAGATATTCCATTTTAATATGGTACCTATAGTATTGGTTATTATAATATATTATTGTGTTTATGGTCTTAATCTTGGCTGACTTAATTTTATGTTAATATATTGTATAAAAGGATAAGAATATTTTGTATTAACAAGTGATGGATGATATGATGAGTCTATGAGATTTGAAGGTGTGTAATCATGTTATTTGTTTGATTTTGAGTATAGACATGAGTGGAATTTTAATTAAATAGAGAGTTGATGTAGTTCATTAGAGTTGTGATGGAATATCAAAGATACTTTCAGTTAGCTCATAGTAAAGTGGATTATTCTCCATAATTGATTGTTTTCCATTCCAAGGTTGTTTCCCTTTTTATATTCTTAGGGTTTTTTCTTTCTTGTGTGTGCTTAAGAAGCGAGATCTAGGAAGTGATTCTTAATGCATGTGCATTCCTATTGTATTTAGTATGGTGTTTATTCTAGTACATTATTTAATAATTTTGATCTAAAATCTGATTACAAAGTTTCCACATAGAAAAATATATTTATGAACTATGGCAGTGTTTCTTTCTTTCATTTTATGCCTACTTTTGAGCTCTAAGATGTTTTGGTAGTTTATGGTTTTATGGATCAAGTTTTATTGCACAACATTATTCACCCCCTAGTTGTTAGTGTTTCCTTGGTATTCCTAAAAAGATGGTCATCTAATCCAATAAGAATGCTAAGATAGATTCTTGATTTAATTCTCCTTCTATGATATTGATTTCTTACATCGATCTTTCAAAATTGTGGGTGAGGCAAGATTTATCTTTCAAAACTTCACCTTAAATCCATGACCCATATGAAGGAATTTTCACATCAAAATCTAGTGTAATATGCCTTTTAGAAATAATATATTCTTTCTTTACCCATGCTTTTTCAATTTCCTTTCTTATTTTTTCAATCAGTTCCTTTACCCTTATTGTCATTTCTTATTTTACTTGATTCAATTGATTCATTTCTTCTTACTCCATCATCATTATATCTATAATTTCTATGGATATAATGAGAATTATTGCATTTGTAACATATATAAAATTTGGATTTTGATACCTCTAATTAGTTTGGTTTGATCCTAGTTTGAATTTCTTTCTTGAAACAAGTGGTATGATTCTACTCATAGATTTATTTTTATTTACTTTGCATTCATTTTATTTATGCAAAATCACTCTCACTATAAAATCTAGAAGAGGATTAGTTACAGTATCAATATTCATACTCCTCTTATTCCATTTGGCTTCTATATTCTTTTCAATGATCTCTTTGGAATCACTATCCAGGGTCTTAGGCTGATCTAGGGTTGGGAAACCTATAACCCTATGCACTATCCTTTTTGTAATCTTCATTGGTCCTATTTCTAACCACAAACATTCATTGTGAATTCTACTGATGACAATCCATATCCATTCAGTTTTGAAACTTGTAGGGTAAAGTAGGGCATTGGTCAAACCCTTTTTCTCAACTATTTGGAATTCATCCTTCAGAATTTTGTTTTCACATAGTTTGTCATAGGCTTGGAATATCTCAAGATCTCCTACTGCTCCTATCTTGTAGTTATAACACTTCCTCACATCTTGTACCATGACAACTTTTGGTGGCATAATGGATAATGCACCAGTTGGATCATTTCTATAGCTGACTTTAGGGATTGGCCTAAACTCGGGTTGTTTTACCTCATTACTAACTAACTGGACCTCATGACCTTCCTTTCCTTTGGGGTTTCTTGAACTAGAAGCCCTTATACCAAACTAGAGTTTTAATGTATTAAAAAATTTAACACTGTGTAGCTCAGCACTTGATAAATACCTTAGATCATTGAAATGTATGCTGAATCACTGTTGAGATCGATGCAAATGGCTTCAAAGTAGTTGTATGACTGCTCCTACTCTTTTCCCATCTTTTCTCTGTGTTTGAATGATGTGAAAATAATCAAAATTTGACCTTATACCTATCAAACCCTAGCATTAAATTCTTAGTGCATACAGTTGTAAACTCAGCACTTGAAGGTTTCACCATGACTTCGCTCCCATTGTATTTTATTTACTGGGCTCCAACCATCAACTCGGTCACTATTAGAAACTCAGCATCCACTAGAGCTTTACTTAGAATCTGAGGATAGTTTGGCAGTATTTGCAAAAACTTCAATATTTGACTTGGCATCTTTGCTCATGCAGATTTCTTCCTTGTAGTACTTCTTTGTCTTGGAACTAATGTATGATATAACTTTGTATATCAATCCCATACACCTATTCTTGCTTAGTTGGATGAGATGTGATCACTTGACCTCATGGGTGAAGTGATCCCTCTATTTGATGTGCTACACTCATCTTTCTTCTTCCAAGTCTTGTTCATTGGCCCTCTTATTTGTTCAGCATCAACCCTCTCTTTTCCTTCGTTGACTTCTATCTTGGGTGCTTTTGACTTTTTCTAGCAATTCCTACTGATATGACCAGTCTTCAAGCAACTAAAACATTTAGTTTGACTTAACCATCTACTATAATTCCCTCTAAAATGTGTCCTTATGCAATTTTTAGGAATGTGTCCATACTCCTAACAATAGTGACAGCTATACCTAGGGTTGTAATCCTAGTTGTAGTGATGACCATGGTTGTTTCCTTTTATAGGTTGATTAGGTGTCCACATAGGCTTTGATCTGCATTCAAATGCTTTATGTCCATACTTTTTGTAGTTGTAGTAGTGACCCTCAAATCCTGGTGTCCTCATGGTCTTGGTTCTACATTCATGTGCGCGATGTCCTTTTTTTTGCACTTGAGACAAAAGCTTGCATTTTTAGGCTTGTCATGCTGATGACTGTTCTTGCTCCTGCATACATTAGAGATATGTCCTTTGTTACTCCTTTCTTCTAGTAGCCTTGGATGATTCTCCTTTCTTAGTGTTGGTGTTTTCTTGCTCCTGCATACATTAGAGATATGTCCTTTGTTACTCCTTTCTTCTAGTAGCCTTGGATAATTCTCCTTGCTTAGTGTTGGTGTAACCAAGTCCCGAAGTATCATTACTAGCCTTTGGTGATTTCAGTAGTTTCTCAAAGTACTTGATAGCCTCATTGGGTTTGTTGAAGCTTTCTACTATCTCCTTGTCTCTTTTCAATTCATTCTACAATTGCTCATTTTGCATTCTCAAGGTGGAAATCTCAATGTCTTTCATATTCAACTCATGATGAGCATTCATCATCTAGCTTGAGGTATCAAGCTGCATGTTTGAGATTCTTTCAAACTCAATTGTCTTCTCCTCCAGTCTATTGGTAAGATTTCTCTTGTCATGTTCTATCATGACCTTGTCTTTAATGGCACTCTTCTTTTTTCCAGTCACTTCAAAAAGCATTATGGCTTGTGACTCTTGTTCAAGCTTAAGTATTTTGATTTCTTTAGCTTGTGCTCTATTTTTCTCCATCATTTATGCTATTGTTGCATCAAATTCCTTGGAATCTCCATTGGAAAACACTTGTGTGGTATCAATGTCCTTGTAGTGTATATCATTTTCAGCTATGGCTATATCCTTCCTTCTTTTTAAGGACTTTCTCAATTCGTCATTGGCTTCCTCCAATTTGTGTAAAGCGAGATGCACATCAATCACCTAATTGTCTATGATCTTCCCAAGTTTGAAGACTTCCATCTTCATATCTTTTCTCTAAGGTATTAGGCTTCTCCTTGTGAGAACCTACACTCTCATACCAGTTGTTGAAATATTCAAAATGGGAAGAGTACTTCTAAGAGTGGGGGGTGAATCAGAAGTACCACACTTTTGACCTTTTCAAATCCCTTAAAACAAATAACTGAAAGTAAACTACATGCATGTAAACATATTAAATAAAAATAAAACACATGCATCAACATACATAACACCAGATTTGGTAACCTAAAAACCCTCCAAGAATAAGAAGGTAAAACTGGGATGGGGATAATACCCACAAAAATCACTGTAGCAATAATTGTTTGACCACTTCTAATGGTCTACCCTATTAAAGGCCTGCCCTGTTAAAGGCTTTACACTATGTCAATAGTGACCTGGTTAAAGGATTTACAAAAAATTTACATGAAGTGTCACCTTATTAAAGGATTTAGTCACCTCTTCAAAGGATGTACAAAATAGAAATAGTTGTTAAGCTAACCTATTATCTAATACAATGGCTAGAGAGTATTAGAAATATTCTAACCCGATTGCTTACAATCTTCAAATGCTTATTTCAAGCACTTGATCTTCTCATTCTGATATGATCCTTGCTTGATCTAATATCTTTTCATATCCCTTGCTTTGTTCTAATCAACTGGATATTTAATTGCTACTCAATTAACTAAGTCTATGATGCCCCTGCTATTTGCCATGTTTTGCATTTTTTTCTTATCTTCTTAGCAACTTCCTTTTTACTTCTTCAGCAACATAAAATCATGGGGTCTAAGCCTTCTTACAAGACTTCGTAGACTTAGGGTTAGGTATGGATCTACAATCCATATTGAATGTTGAGTTCCTGCTCATTCCTTGCATTTTTCTCATTGGTTGCATACCTTCTCCATTTTTTTTGATTGGTTGCATGTTAATTGCATAGGAAATATAAAAGATTCATTCTTATCCTTATCATCCTTCGAAATCCTTCTATGTTGGCTCAAAAAGTAGTTTACATCTGAGTTTGTGAGGGCACAAACTCATATGTTGATTATGTGTTACTCGACACATGTTGGACTACTAATGCTCGACACATATAATATCATGCTTTGCTTGACACCTATTGCATTCTATCTTGCTCGACACATGTATGACTTTGGCTCACTTAGTATATGAAACATTCTAACTTGCTCAGCATCAATTATGACTCAACACCTATATATCACTCGGCACCTTTATAATGCTCAACACCTAAAGTCACTCGGCACTTGTTGGAATTCTGACTCGACACATACTATAGATTGGCATACATAGCATACTCGGCTTCAATATAAATAGTGGTTAAGTGTATTGATACTCAAATGTCAAAACCATTTTAAGACCAACACAATCAAGAAAGAGGCAAAAATAAGATGAAACACTAGTAAAGTACAGAGATGTAATCATGGGATTAGATATTGGTTCCCACTATAATGCCAATATAGATATGATAAGTTAATTGACACAACTCATCAAGATCATTGACATTGAAAATGTTGCAACTGAAATTGTTGAAGAGAAATAGAAAGAAAAGCTCATAAGCCTAATTGAGCAACAATCTAGACTTAGAAAAGTGAAGGACACTATGGTAGAAGTCTTAAAGGATATTTCACCAATCTTACAGAAAGCGATAGATTCTCCAACATACATGCCTAACCTAGAAAGCACTATGAAGAAATCTCAATAGGAAATGATGCAAAAATAGAATTATTTTGATGTTATAACTGGTTCTATAATAGAATACACTTGACAGATATAGGAAAAGGTACATCTGGTCAACAAGATCAAGGATAAACAAGATAAAACACTCTAAATATCTTAGAATTGTAATTATTTCTATTTCCACTAGTGGGAATCATACAAGAGCATGTCAAATATGCAGAGGTTCAATTGGTTGAAGGCCCAATGAATTAATTGGCTAAACTTGAGGACCATTTGGTGGATATGTAAGCCAAGACACTTTCTCTCAAAAAACTTCATACCTCATGGTGAGCACAACTAGAAAGTGTCCAAGCCTATTACCAGTGATTGTTATGACCCCAAAAATTATAGTATTTTTCATTGATGATAAAAAGGGGGAGAATGAAAAAAATGGAGTTGGGGGGATTTAAACAAAGGGAGATACTAAGTAAAGGAGGAGAACCAGACAAGGGAAGACTTTATGTGAGATAAGGAGGGAGAAAAATATAAAGGGGGAGTAAAACACAAGAAGTTGGAGGGAATAAGGGAGAAGAAGCATACACATAGGGAGAATAGTGAAGAAGAGGGGAAGGAAAAAAATTGTATTCTTGACTAAGTCCACACATCGATGAAGTTTCTATTAGTATCATTGAAGGAATAAAGAAAGTAAGGTTGAAGATCAAATCAAGATTCTTTCCATCAATACTAAAGGGGGAGAATTTTGGACTTAAAAGTCTCAATGGCATGAATAAAGGTGACTCATGATGCTAACAATTAGCACACTAAGGTGTTTTCATTGATTCATAACTAGTGAAAGGAGGAAGTAATGTGCATACTATCTCATGACTATCAATAGACATCTACACTGATCAAATCAAATGAGAAGCTAAGAACAAGGTGAGATGCAAAGAAAGGAAATATGTCAAGTAAAAATCAACATGATAAGTCGCCATCGATGTTACACAATAGTGGGACATGCATTGTACCATGATGCAATTGAAGTCCAGATGGGACACCAAAAAGAAGAAAGGATAGAGGCTATATCTAGGCCTATATTAGTACTAGAAGAGCTAGCATTCTAGACCCTACTAAGTAGGTGTCATGGGTTTCCCATGAATAACTCAAAAATGTGATTCAAATTTTTAATGCATCAACTTTGGCCAAGATGTTTTGGGGTTTCAGCATCTAGAAGAATGTAAACATATATAGTTTGAAAACTTTTCTATTAAAAGGTGGAGTGCTAGAAATATGTAGAATAATTTTGAAGTATTTTGTATAAGTGGATCAAAAATAGAACATATGAGCTACTACAAACTGGTGAATTATAGATAGGGAAAAGTAGAGAAGTGAGATCCAAGACTGTAAAAGAAGATCAAGACATCTTCAAAGTATACATTGGATATATACAAGGAAAGGTGTGCCACATATTTAGATCAATCTTTTGATTTATTTCTTAACATTATAATCATTTGTAAGCTCTTGAGAAAGTGTGCTTTAGTAGCAACTTTCTATCTATGGTAAAATGCTAATGGGTATATTACTCCGACTATGGTTTTCATCCTCTCATCAAGGGTTTCCACATATAAAATTGGTGTCACTTGATGTACATTTTTGTGTGTCAGATTGTATTTTTTCATCTTAGTTATATTATCATTGTATTATTAGTTAAGTGGTTAGTATCTATTTTTCTTGGAATATTAGTTTAGTAGACTGCTTGGAGAATTTGTTGATTCACCCCTCCTCTTAGTACTAGTTGGGACAAATAGCAATTAGCCATGTTAAAGGTTTAGTACAAAAGGGGTGAATGCATAAGAATTCAATCTTACATCCTAGAGCACACTTCTTGTATATAAAATTATTGGGCTACAACCTAATTGATTATGATATAAGGGCTACAACCCCAAAATGGACACCAAAACAAGAATTCAAAAAGCAAGCCAAATAGTGGCATTGCTTATGCCTATATAGTTCCCAATAAGTGAAATCCAATCAGACTAACCTTAGTAATATTCCTTTTCCCATATTTAGTGTGTCATCTACACATCATCAAGTTCTCCTTTTCTATTACTTGTCAAATCAATCATAGAATCAATCTCTTATATCCAATCTCAAGAACAAGACTTGTGCAAGTCTTCTCCAATAGAAAAATATATAGCATATAGAACATATTATAATCCAACACTCAAAAATTTATGCCAACCTATATCAAAGGTGTATAGGATGTGATAAGGTTGGCTCAAATAAAATTTATTATCAAAAAAATGGACAATCAGTCTAATATGATCATTGATCGTTCCAATAAAACTTTTTCTTTGCATAAATAGTTAGCTATCAACTTGATACTCAAGTAATTATATCTTTCATAAAATTTAACATCATAACCTTCGATCATAGGAGTATATGCATCATAGCCTTTATAGTCACCATGTAACTATGCAATGCAAGATTCTATAGATTTTTTTCACATCGATCCAAAAATGAATCTAGTAAATTGCCATGTATACTCATACTTAGATAAATTCATCAAGTGAACTTTGGTAAATCCAAAATCTAATAGGTGGAAAAGATAGTAGAATCTAGTTTTCATCAATGAAAACATGAAAAAAATGTCTCTATCTATGTCACTTACCAACAATATAGCATGTGGAAATGGCTCTTTTGCTAAAATAAAGTGTAATTCCTTAACTTTAAGTAATAACTTATTAATGACTAGGCACATTTAAGTGGAAAAACATGACCTTTATTAGTAGTCATGTTTATATTTTCTCTAATTGGCTTCCCACTAAGACTTGTAATGAGTAACTATCTCAATTTATTTTAAAGTTTTCTTTGATCAAATGGAATAAGTGTATTTAGGTTAATGGTTTTATTTTTTATTTAATTTATCATCTTGAGTAAATTATTCTTTTGTATGGGAATTTTTGTATTTAGTAGCTTAATCTATCCATGTATTCATTGAAACCTTGGCCTCAAATCTATAGATTTTTGGTGACACCCATTAGATTTGCATTATTAATTATAATTAGAGTCATATCTACTTATTTATGGTCCGTAAAATCTCCACCTCAAACCTCTAACAATTCATTGAATATTAGAAAGCCCTCTAGTTAACATTTCACTATATTTCCTTTGAAAACCATCTAGTGTACTTTTAGATCCTATTCCTCCCGCTTAGCCTTTTTCTTGATTAGAAATGACATTGTACCTTCTTTCCTTCAATTTCATCCTCTCTCAATATTTGACTTATAAATCTTAGGATGGTGTTCAATCTCAACTGATATTCTTGAAATAGCTTCACTTTAAACTCCCTATTAGTAATCAACATTATCTTCTATTTTCCAAACCCATGTTTCCCCATTATGAGACCTCAAACATTTTTTATTACCATCTCCCATGAAACTTTATACTTTGCCCACTCTTCCCTTCCTACCATTTTCCTTGCTCAAATCCTTGACCATGCAACCTACTTGGCTTAGGACACATGAACATTATGAAGATATTTGTGTTTCTCATACTCATCTCATGAATCTATGGGATGTCACACCTATTGTTTCTAGTAGTTTAATTCTTCTCTCCACTACCCAATGGCATCAAGAATCATCTATGTTTCTTAAAACATCATATTTGGATTCTTTTGGTCTTCTTTTTGGATCTTTAAACTCTCTTAGACATCTTGAAAACTCTCTAGGAACTTCTTGATTATCTTAGACATTTCTTTGGCTCTTTGGTCATCCTACATTTTTCTCTCTCTTATTTTCATCACTCACTAGGTTGATCTTATCTTTATCTCACTGAGCTCCAAATTATGTTGACCCTAAAGGTAATCTTGATATTTTCTATTAGTGAAAAATACCTAGTCATTCACAAGGTAGATTTGGTTGGTTAAAACCATGATCGAGCCACAATAAAGGTTGAGCTACATAAAGAAGATATGCAAAAGTTCAATATGTTCCTAGCAGTATGCAGTCGTTGAACATTCATTGGTTGTCAATACATCCATAAGGAAACACATCATACAAGGTGAGTGATATATAAGTTGAGAAATTTAGAGAGAAAATATTTTAGGTTGAGTGTAGATATGTTGTGGATCAATAGGAAGAGCCAAGCATGACCGAGCATTAGAGGTTGTACGTGCCGAGTTATGTAGTTTGTGTATACAAGGTGAAATGACACAAAATCTTATGTAAACCATTTTTCTAATCTTGAAATGTGATTCTACAATAAGGAGGTAATTATGCTTTTAATTTTGTATCACTAATCCTCATCTAGTATGAAGAATCAATCAAAAAATTGGAAAGCTTAAGCAACAAAAGGGATGAATGAGAATCGTTGATTTCAATCTAGAAGTTTCCTAAGATGATTATTTAAGTGGAGTTTATAGGTTGAATATATAATTCATGTTGAAATAGTGTCTATATGTGAAGCTGAAGGAGAATCAGTGAGTTGTGAAGGACAACAAGCAATCAAGCAATGTAGTGAGGAGTTATTGCATATCAAAAATAGTGAGGTGATTAGATATTAGAAAGAGAATATCCATTATCATCAATTTAGTGTAGACTGAAGGATCAAGGTACTACATTCTAATTATTGTATCAAGTGATTCTCTTAATAGGGTGGTCCTAATAGACCTATAGTAAATATCTTAATAGAGTACTGTTACCACATTTTGTTTGCCCCGCCAAATTTCAAAATTTGAATGTTACCCCGCCCAACGGTCACCTCCCTGATTACTAATATTTTAACACCCACGAAGATATCAAAATTACCTAAGTTTTGAACCTTATGATATTTTTACGCCTCACAAGTTCTTCGCCGTCAGATCAAGGCCGATCAATGGTCATCGCCATCTCGCTATGATGAAGTTGTGTGAGGGTTACGATGGCGACATAGCGACTGGTCAACGCATGTTTGGTGGGTCTAGCTTGCAAGGCAGAGGATGGCGCCTATCAAAAAAGGTGTACCGACGATGGTGAGTCAGCATGTTCGGTAGCAAGGCTTGGCGGGCCGAAGAAGATAAACGACGAGGTTTCAGGAAAGCGGTTGGGTTACGTCAGGTACTTCATCTGCCCAGTTGGCAGAGTCTGGTGTCATGGAGGCAAATCAGAGGGAACCACGTGCACCGGATCTTCAGTTCAGCCAGCATAGAGATGAGTCTTCACGATCATTAGATCTGCAGAGATCTACGGCTGGCGCTATCTCGCCATTAGAAATTGCTCAAGAGATAACATTGGCGACGTAGCGACAGGGCGCCACTTGTCCTGGTGGGACCGTATTTCATGCCGCCAATGCAGTAGGGATTAAACGACCGACATACCAACAAGGAAGTGCCACATGTACCACGGGCCCAGCAAATTATGAGGGGTGCCAAAAATGATGGGCCCGGGGTAAGGACAGTGTGGAGTATGACGAGTCTTCACGATCGTCAGATCAAGGCCGATCGATGGTCGTCGCCACTTCGCTATGGGTAAGTCACTCAAGGTTTATGTTGGTGACACAGCGCCTTGTTGACACGTGTCTCGCTGGCTCAGTCAGAAAGGACGGTCGGTGGCTGGTGGTTAATGTAATCGTCACAGTTAATATTAATATCTGCAAGGGTGGCGCAGTTAGTTCGATGATGAAAGGTCAACCACGAAAGACTTCCCTAGGTGGCAGAACGAAGAAAGGTGATTGGCCCGCATGACCCAGCTGGCTCGTATAGCCTATTTGACTTGCTTCAACCCTGTTGATTCATGAACCAAGAAGCAAAGATAATCAAGGTTATCTTGCGATCTAATCTTTGCGATCAATTTTGACCTACCAGAAATGAATGCAAGGCATAAGGAAACACTCCACCGTCTCAGTCGATCCATCTACTGTGTCAGGATCATTCATTAGCACCGTTTCTGTCTACTCGAGGCATTCCTTCAGTCAAATATCTGATTTTGTACTTCAAAACCATGCTTGAGTGTGATCTTTGATCAGATATTTTGGGGTTCAATGGTAGTAGTTGAGCAGTTAATGCAGAATCATTTCCCTAAGTTATGCCTGAACTATAAAGGCAATTTTGTAATCTTTTCCAAGGGTCGACTCTTTCTGATTTCTCTGATATTGCTCTGCAACTCTCATCGTAACATTCCCTGTGCCCTTGAATTGAATGATTCTCTATTTTATCTCCTTCAGCCATTAATGTGTATGTGCATCCCTTTTCGCCTCTCATTGGTGTATTGTCGAGATCTGTAACCTGCATACTGTATCTATTTTTGCCTACCGAATAATATATAAGTGAGATTCCTCTTTCCTTGTGTTATTCAGTTTGCTTCTTGATCTGCATGAGGTTATTAGATCAAAACAAGCCTGTATGTATATATCCTTAGTTTCATTCTGGTTCAATAGTGCATATATGGGCAGAAATGGGTCTGAACACTCTATTTTGGTGCATCACCTCCATAGTTTAGGTAGGGTAGAGTTTTTTTCTGCATCTCCTTCTTCCCCTTTTCCTTTCGAGAGTAGTTAGGTGCGCCCTGATAGTAAGAGGAAGCCGGCCTTCTCCAGAGACTCAACCTCGCAGTTCAAGTCCCACAGCTTGGAGGTTGTTTCCATGTTTCACTAGGTTGTCCTCACGCATAGGCCCGAGACAAGGGTGCAAACCTAAGTGACAACAAGTACTCAGTTAATTATGAAGTTAAATCCTTTTGTAAAGGTAGACTTAATAGTCTTAAATGATTTTAATAGAGAAAATCCCTCATAGGGTAGATCATCACAAGTGATCAAATTGTCTCCCTAATAGACATTTTTTACTATAGTATTGAAGATTTTTTGGGTGTTATCCCCACCATGGTTTTACCTTCATATTGGAGGGTTTTTGCATTGCGAAAAACTTGTGTCATGATTTATTTACTTGTTATGTGTTTTGTTCACATTAGTGGATGCTAAATATGTTATTACATGATATTGTGTAGATGAGGTTAATGAGGTGTGTGGTGAATTGTGTTTCATATGGTTAATTTTTTGAAATGGTAAAAGTTTTTGGAGATCATGATTCACCCCTCTCGACATCTCACTTTCCCATTAGATTTCCAAAAATTGGTATCAGAGCATAGATCTCTTAGTAAGAAGTTTAACCACTTGAGAGTCAAAGGTCTTGGAGATGGAAGCCTAAAAACTGGGAAAGGTGATTGAAAATCATAAGCTTGATTTGCATTTTACATCAGAACAAGTTAAGGTTGCAAAGGAGGTATTGGGGAAATCTTTGAAAAAATGGAAGGAGATGACAATCTAGCAAAATGAAATACAATACCACAAAGAAAGAATTTGATGCAGGAGCATCCTAGGGTAGTTAGCAATCTTGCATGTTGGAGGGATTTTTTCTTTGGAGTCAAGGACTCGCTCACCAAAGGAATGGTTCTTAGTCATTACTAGGTGTAGTGTTAGTTGAGGAGCTCCATCATTGAAGGGGCTTGATCATTGAAGAAGCTTAGCATATACTATTTCTTGGCATATACTATTTCTCGGCATGTAGTTTGTTTCTCAGCAATGCTTGAAGGAGCTTGGTAGTGTGGATTGTGGGATGGATTTCTCATGGATTTGTTTAGCTGACTCGGTGCATTTATTGTGTGAGGATTGAGATCATGACATGGATTGACCATGGGAGTTTGTGTGAACCTATTTGGGGTCTTGGTTATTTTTCCTAGGTGTATTTAATGAATGTTGTAAGCCTTCTAAGGAATTTGGTATTTAATATATTTTGTACATCAACTTGTGGATCAACATGTATTTAATGTAAGGGTTTCTTTAATTTTTAACTTCCTAGGATGACTTGTGGCTTGGTTGGGTATAAGGGGTCTTGTGGAGTCTTAAGTAATATCATCTAGCTTGGAGAAGAGGGTTTGGAGGAGGAGCAAAGTTTGAGAAGAGCTAGTAGCTTGGGCTTGGGAAACAAGGGGATTGCTTGGTGGGTAAGTGCATAAAGTTGTGGTGCCAAAAGGGGGGTATAAGTGGCCACTTATTTCTGAAATAAAAAATTTCTAAACTTGGACAAAAATTTGAAGATAGTTATGCTAAAAAATTAAAAATATGACAAAAAAAGTAGCAGTCCTTTGAATCTAGTTTCTAACTACTTTTTTTTTCAAAATGATTTAGTTTTAGGCCCTCAAAAAAGGGGGCTATAGAAAGTGGTACTATTTTTTCAGAAAAAAGACATAACATAGTGCAAAGTACCCTTGAAAATTTTAACCCTTTTTTTCAAGTTCTTTAATTGCTTTGGTCAAAAGTTACCTAACACCATGTAGTTTATCCTAGGATTTTTGGGTAATTTTATAATGTGTATTTTTTTATGAATGTTGTAAGTGGACACATCCCAAAAATGTGAAATATTTGTGTGCTCCCCCTAGAAATTATTGAAAACTAATCCAAAATCAAAACTTGATTTTTTCAAAGTATGTAGAATGGAGTCTAGTTTCTAAAAAATTAACTTCTTGTGAAATTTGAGGAATGGACTAAAATCTACACCCTAATTTGTACATGTTGGTTTTTGAGAGAAAATGGACATGCATTCAAAAGAAATTATAGTTGAAAGGCTTGAGATAGTATGAATTCGAAATAAATTATATGGTTATATAGCTAAAATAGAGATTTACAATATCATGTAACTTGATTTTATCGATGCTCAACCACAAGGAAACTTGAAGGAGAGCACAGAAGAAAATTCAAGCATTTTTGTATGCTTGTTGCAAACCATGTCTCAGACCAATTTAGAGCCTCCAAACCTTTGGGTTGGATCCCCAAGGAAAATCCAAGCCTTAGGCTTTGTGGTATCCAATGCTTTATATAAATATATATATATATATATATATATAGTTTTATCGAGTAGTCAAAGTTGAGTTTTCAGGCATATTGGTGCCCACTATTTTAAGGGCCCCCAAACAGATTATTGTAAGGGCCCCCCCACTATTCTAAAGGGGATTATTGTAAGGTAAGGTAAGGTAAGGATAAGGTCGCAACTAGAATTGTAGGTAGGCCAATGAGTAGGTAGGGCAATCAAGGGGCATGTTACGTAGATAGTTGAGATTCTTCGAGGTAGAATATTGAAAATGCAATGATTGCTATGTCAAATCGGTGTGCCCGTGCATCGAATAGTTTTCAATGGAATCCTGTCATTGGAGTGCAAGTGGTCACCAGTGCTGTTGAGTTCATATCGCCAAGGTCCAATCACATCCCGTTAGTGATTGATATATATATATATATATTGTGTGTGTGTGTGTGTGTGTGTGTGTGTGTGCAATAGTGCATACACACTATAGTATGTGCGCTCTATTTAAAGTGTTTTTTAAATTCAAGGCTTAAATAACACATACATGCTATAGTGCATATGCACTTTTTAAGCCTTTTATTTCAATAGAGAGGATGGATAGGGAGAGATTGAATGAGAGAGGTAGAGAGGGAGAAAGAGAGAGTTGAGACTAAGAGAGAGTAGAGGATGGGGAGAGAGTAGGGGATAAGATGTAGAGTTAGAAGAGAGGATTGAGAGAGAAGGCTAGAGAGATAGAAGGGAATGGGGAAAGAGCATGGGATGGGATGTAGGGAGAGTAAGAGAGAGTAGGGAATGGAGAGGGAGAAAGGGAGGAGAGTGAGATAAATAGAGATAGAGCTCAAGAGAGTGGGGGAGAGAGGGAGAGAGAGAGGGGTAGGGAGAGAGGGAGGGAGACATAGAGAGAGAGGGGGTAGGGGTTATTGTTGATTTATATCATTTCTAATAGCACATACATGCTATGGAGAATCCCATAGAGTGTATACACTATAGTGTGTATGCGTTATGGTCTAGGCTCCACAAGCCTAAGCCCAGGCCATAGCACATGCGCACTATTGAAATTTTGAAAAATTAAAGAGGTGTCATCTTTTTGGCACCACAACTTGGTGGATTCACCTTGGTGGCTTGTGAGCACAAGTTTATATCTTTCGTAGAGGTTTCTACTAGAGTGTTGTGGTGCTACAAATCTGTACTAGCTAGGGTGCAGATTGGATCTTGATGGATCTTGTAGAACTATTACATGCTTTATATTTGGTCATCACCAGGAAGGCCTTATAGCCCAACACATTTCATGTAATCTGTTATTTTATGAATAAAGAGTTGTGTTTGGTATTAGATCTTATATCTTCTATTGTATTTCTGATGTGTCGTTATTTGTTGCATCTAGATTTGAAGGTTATTTCTACACATGTTAGAAGTATGGTCACAAGGCACAACATTATAGATCTAATGCAAAACATAGTTGGACACCTAAAATTCAAGGCAATACAATTAGGCAAGGTAATGCAATAAACTAGGATTACAACACTTGGGTCACTTGTCAATTATATGGAAGGTATGGACATATTGTACCAAATTGTGCAAGAACACATTTCAAAGGAAGATTTGGAAATTGGAAGAACTTTGATATGGTATGCTTTCACTATCAGAAAGTCAGACATGTAAGAAAAGACTATAGGAACCTAGCATCAACACCCAATGATTAAGAGATCAATGGAAAAGAAAAAATTAGTGTTGAAGAAGTAAGATATCAAATGAATCAAACCTAGAAGAAGAAATCTAAAGGAAGCAATAGTCCAAATTGTTAATCTCATTTTGGTTTTGAAATTATAGTCACAAAACACTTAGTCATTATTTAGCAAAGAATGGTGTAAGCCGAGTACATAGTGCATGCCAAGTGATCAGAGCAAGCTAAGCAATCAGCACGAGCCAAGTGATCAAAGCATGTTGAGCATAATTTTTTAGATAGTATATGCCATGTAATATGATTAGTCAGTGTTGAGCACTGGCATGTGTCAAGCAGATAGTATGTGCTGAGTCACTTCAGTGCCAAGTAGTCTATATATGTCAAGTGACTTGGGTGCCAAGCAATAGCTAGTGCTAAGTTCTATAGGAGCTGAATAACAACATTTAGAGTACAATGAAGGCCAAGCATCAGAGCCTATTGATGTCAAATGAACAGTGAATGACATAGATTTTTGTTATAGCACAAACTTCTATGTAAACCATTTTTGGCTGAAATAATCATCAATTTACGATTATAAGAGATAAGTATGGAGTTATATTATGAATCCCTATGCAATGCATGCAACCAATTAGATCAAGGGAAGCATTAGACAGAAATATGGATCAACCACAGTCATTTATTTTGACCTAATCCATCTCCACCAATGTTTATTTAAGGAAGGTAAACCCTAAGAAATTTATCAATGCATGAGGAGATGCATGCTAAGAGTTGAGAAGGAATTCATGGCGGCTATGACAAAGTTATGCAAAGCAGAATCATTCTAAGAGGAACAGAGATAGACAGTGAGAGGTTTAGAAAGGATAGATTTGATAAGAAGGATCAAGAAAAAACTAGTAAAGAGGAGATCTGACATCAAGCAGAAAGGTATTAATAGAAGATCAGGTGTTGAATCATTCTAACAAGTGATACAGAGTAAATCTCTCAACCAAGTAGTCCTAATTGGTTGTTGTAAATCTCTTAACTGAGTGTTTACTTAATTGTGAGTTAAAATCCTTTATCAAGGTGAGACATAATAGTCTTTGTAAGCCTTTAACAAGGTAGACCTCTCACACAGTGGATCATAGTTTATGGTGAAAACTTTGTAGCCATAATTGGCCACACTTTACAACTATAGTAGTGAAGATTTGTGGGTGTCATCCAGACCCCAGTTTTACCTTCTCCTTGGAGGGTTTCTAGGTATTCAAAATCTTATCTGTTATGTGTTGATTTACTTTATGCTATGGATGTGATGTGTGGTTAGTTATTTCAGTTTACATGCAAAGTTATGAGATGGATGTATGGTGAATTGTTTTTAAGGACTAACTTAAAAAAAGAAATATGGAATGATATTTCAAATTGCCAACTTATACATCAATTCCTAAGATTGAAAGAATGAGAGTCTAAATGATCATAAGATTAGATGGATAAGAAAAAAATGTAAGTATGATGAAGAATTGGTAATGTCAACTGAGTAAATGTTTAGATATCAAGTTGCAAAGACAATAATGGTTGAGTGTCAGTATTGAAGGTTAAAATTGTTAAGTGGTAGAGAAAATTTCTTAATAATGAACAAGTCATGGTTTTGGCTAAATGTAAATTGAAGTGTTACTATCGAGTTTCACATTAGTGGTTGAGACATTCATTTATTGTACCTACTCTAGGTATGGACCATTACTAAGGCCTTAAAATCACATTTTCAAATTATATAGAAAATTTTATCATTCATTTTTATTAGTTCACATTTGAGGTTTGGAGAGAGAATTGAGTCTAAATGATTTCTATGCATGGTTGAGAAAGTTTGAGAAGATCTTAGTGTGTGTAATCGACATTGGAAGTAGATTTGTAAGTAGTTGTGCAGTGACCGAGTAACATAGAATTTTGTGATCAAACCCTAGTCAAGATTATGACATCCATCTCATCAATTATAGAGAAGAAGATGGAATTGAAGACATCAAAGATTAGCAGTGTTGAATTGGTTAGGAATGAAGTATGTAAACCACCAAAATTTAAGGCATATCCTGAAATTGTGGTGAAGGGATATCCTCCTAGAGCCCTATCCTCAATCTTGTGGAGATTTATTTTGATTCATAATGTACAGTCATGTTATATGTGCAAGATTGGTGAGGTTGGCAATTTTGAATTGAGAAGTGTGTATGAGAAGTTGTGTCTAAATGAGAGATTGAAGGATGAACATAAGCATATTGCCAAGAAAGGGATCACACATGCCTTGAAATTCTCTAAAGTTTATAACATGGATTGGATTAAGATTATACTGAGCTAAGTTCACAATATGCAATTGTGGTTGGAAGGAGAACCAATTGAGATCATGAGACAAATTATTCACTGATTAACTGGCTATCATGTTATGGATAAGGTGAAAACTATTTGATGGAAGAGAAAGGAGACTATTGAGACTAACACAATAGAAAAATGGAATAACCACATAATGACAATTCCAACCATTAAAGATGCAGAGATTATTTTTTCAGTTAGGGTTATTGCACATAAGTTTTATCAGTCTAACTAACTGGACAATGTTTTCTACATGGCCATGGATGTTGTGTGGAAGATTGTAAAGAAGGATCATAGTTATGATCTTGCTGACCTACAGGTGAAGAAATTGGTTGAGAACCTTGAGAACATCGAGAAGGAAAATAATAGTATGTGTAAATTTGGTTCTCTACTTATCTATGTTTTCATTTATGTTCAAAATTATTTCTCTACCATTGGAAATGTAACATGGAGTAAGAAGAAACCTGTTGCACAAAAAATCAATGAATTTATTAATCAATTAGGTGATAATTTTGAAAAGGTCATGGATGGAAATTTTGAGGAGTTTAAGTAGAAGATGAAGAATAGGACAAGGATCCCCAAATCCATAGTGGACAAGTACTATGATGACATATATTTCCTAGCTGACATAGAGAAAACATACATCTAGGCAGTTAGCCCTAGAATTGTATGGTTAAGACCATTACCATATGAAATCAACATGCTACTGTATTTATCATAGCTTTATTGGATGGGCCTATTGATAAAGACATCGAGCCATTCAATAGATATAAAGTAACCAAGGTAAAAATCATAATGGAGATAAATGTTCCAAAGATTAATAAGAAGAGGAAAGGAATGATAGAAATCCTAGAGAGAATATTTGGTAAAGGTACAAAACATGAGAAACCATTGTAGATCATCAAGGGAAATGGTGAAGACATGTCAAGTGATGAAGAGGAAGGAAATGAACAAGAAGAGGTGGAAGGAAAAGGAAAGGAAATAGTGTCTACTGAGCCATCAAGAAGCAAAAGAAAAAAGGTGGTCACAATGCTTGTCCCTACAACACAAAGAGTTACAAGGAAAAAGAAAAGGGCATCTATTGCAAGAGTGGTTGAGCCCAAGAAAGAAGTAGCTAAAGTTACTAAGCTTGATAAAGGCAAGATCCTAGAAAAGAGGAAAAACATCATGGAAGAGGCTAAGACAAGTAAACCCATAAAGAAGTAGAGGAGAAAGATTATAATGCCAAAAGATGACAATGATGATGATGAAGAAAAGATCGAGTTAGATGATACCAGTCATTTCAGAATTGTAGTACATAAGCCACCCTACAAAACTAATGAATTTTGTGATAATATTAGGGGGAGTGTGGGTATGGTAGGATTTAAGTATGTAAAGTATGATAAATTGCACACAACAGATAAGCTCAAGGTTGAAGAAGTAGTTCTTGATATGATGGAAAATTTCAAATATACACTATTAACTAGGTAACTTGATATATAATGAATTGTATTGTAAGATAGATGAAAGATGGAAATATGCATTCAAGGCTGAGTAACAAGTTAGAAAGGAAGACTTTCCCATACTATGCTAGAAATAAGTGAGAAACAAATTTATAAAGCTATGAGTGATTACAATAAAAAAATTATTCCTAAAAGAAGAGCATTCTTGATTTTGAAAAGAAAAGTAGAAAATGTAGTTGAAGAAAGTAAAATCATATGGAAGAACATTTATGGACTAATTCTAGAGGATGAGCAAAAAGATGAGGATCAAAAAGATGAACTAGAAAATGTAGAGTTGGATAATATAGAGGACATCAATCATGACACTATTCAACAATATGAAGGAAAAATTGACATAATTGTAATTGAACATGAACCAGAGGTTATCCTAGCTAAGGATGTGACACGTGAAGAAATTTCATGTCTAAACCTAAAAGAAAGAGAGATAGGTTTACCAATCTAGAGAAGAAAGAGGAAGCTCCATGATCCAAGTCAGCTCATGTGATCTTGTTGAATCCAAATGCTATGATAAAACAAGTGAAGGATTATTCAAAGATTGATACATAAGTGAGCACACAATAGGTAGATTCAAAACTTGTTATTTCTACTATTCCTATTGTTTCACGTAGTCTAGATGTTATTCAAGGTGATGTAAATGTTAGTGTAGTTTTTTATTTTTCCTTTTTTGCTAGGTTTTTCCTACACTTTTTAATAATCTCGCTTAGGTTAATAAAGCATGTCTTATTAGGTGAATGGTTGTGAGGTGTCACCTTCTTACATGTGAGCATCCATTAGCTATCTTGGGAAGATACTTTGCTATCTTTAGCCCGATAGATGGTTGCTCCTCATTGGTTGGTGTTGACACCTCCTCCCTCTTCCTAGCCTATATAAGCATGCTACCTGGCTTGTATTTGCATCTCTTATTTTTGCATCCTCTTAATGCTATTTTGCTTCAAGCATTTGCATTACTCTCTTGGAGACTAACTCTATGATGCTATTTTGATTTTGTATCATTTGCATTCATAGTTTAGATATTTACTCTTTGCACTAGTTTTCTGGGTTATTAATCTTATCAGATTCTAACATGGTATCAGAGCTTTTTCTATGTGCAAGAGTAGATTTGAGTTTCCTTATTTGAGAGATTCGGGGGGGGGGGGGGCAAATAAACTTTATTGTAGTTTTTTGAAAAACAAAGTATGCTCTTCTCTTGCATCTTTGGATGATCCTGAGAATCAGAAAAGTTTTGACAAAAACAGTTTTTTTCTGGGGTTTCAATCTCAAATTTGACAACCAACTTGCATATTTGGAGTTTTCAATCAGTTTTGCAGGTTCCAGCATGCCATTGATGGACTTAAGAAGCTGATCCAGCATTTGCATGTCATATTTTGGTTGCTGGGGTCGTTTTCTGATTTTTGGAGCCATTTTTTACTGTTAAAAGCGTCTGATTTACACTACAGAAACATCTTTTGTTCATCAGCAAAAAAAATGCTTTCTGGGTTTTGTTCGCAGCCCCGAAAAACCATCTGGGTATCTTTTAGATTTTGCATGCAAGTTGTATATTTTTCAGAATCGAGCATGCAAAGCTACAGCCATACCCCTCTCCGTTGGCAGCCGCAGATCTGAATACAGTTTTCAAATGTCTCGTTCTTGCTCATACGAACTCCGATTTTGATGATTCTTCTTATGAACTTGGCTATTTTTTTGTGCTCTATCCACTAATGGAGTTAGTTTTTGATTTTCATGCATGAATTCTTAAGAAATTGCAGATTCTCAGCCGTGACTGTGCACAGTTCTCGTTTTGAAAACTTCGGAGGATCATAACTTTCTCATACGACCTCGTATCGAGGCAATTCTTTTTTTGAAAGTGCATGATTTTTCGAGTAGATCGCAGTGGTGCTATTTTTTTTCTCGATTATTGTGCCCAAGTTTCACTTTTAGCATATGCTCTTCATGAGGGTTTGTAATGCATTGAAATCAAGACCACTAAACATCTCTTTCTAGTGGTAATTGTAAATGCACTAAAATAAAGTGTCAAATCATATTTCTTTGGGGGGGGTTCTTTGATTGAGTAAAAAAGGGGGGGGTTTCTTTTCTCTCTCTCTTTTGAGAAATCTTATGTACATGGGTACCTCATCAGGCTTGACTTGCCGGGACCCATTTCTACATCCACCTAAGCTTCGCTTATGGGGGGGTGTTAGTGTAGGTTTTTATTTTTCCTTTTTTGCTAGGTTTTTCCTACACTTTTTAATAATCTCGCTTAGGTTAATAAAGCATGTCTTATTAGGTGAATGGTTGTGAGGTGTCACCTTCCTACATGTGAGCATCCATTAGCTATCTTGGGAAGATACTTTGCTATCTTTAGCCCGATAGATGGTTGCTCCTCATTGGTTGGTGTTGACACCTCCTCCCTCTTCCTAGCCTATATAAGCATGCTACCTGGCTTGTATTTGCATCTCTTATTTTTGCATCCTCTTAATGCTATTTTGCTTCAAGCATTTGCATTACTCTCTTGGAGACTAACTCTATGATGCTATTTTGATTTTGTATCATTTGCATTCATAGTTTAGATATTTACTCTTTGCACTAGTTTTCTGGGTTATTAATCTTATCAGATTCTAACATGGTATCAGAGCTTTTTCTATGTGCAAGAGTAGATTTTAGTTTCCTTATTTGAGAGATTCGGGGGGGGGGGCAAATAAACTTTATTGTAGTTTTTTGAAAAACAAAGTATGCTCTTCTCTTGCATCTTTGGATGATCCTGAGAATCAGAAAAGTTTTGACAAAAACAGTTTTTTTCTGGGGTTTCAATCTCAAATTTGACAACCAACTTGCATATTTGGAGTTTTCAATCAGTTTTGCAGGTTCCAGCATGCCATTGATGGACTTAAGAAGCTGATCCAGCATTTGCATGTCATATTTTGGTTGATGGGGTCGTTTTTTGATTTTTGGAGCCATTTTTTACTGTTAAAAGCGTCTGATTTACACTACAGCAACATCTTCTGTTCATCAGCAAAAAAAACGCTTTCTGGGTTTTGTTCGCAGCCCCGAAAAACCATCTGAGTATCTTTTAGATTTTGATTGCAAGTTGTATATTTTTCAGAATCGAGCATGCAAAGCTACAGCCATACCCCTCTCCGTTGGCAGCCGCAGATCTGAATGCAATTTTCAAATGTCTCGTTCTTGCTCATACGGACTCCGATTTTGATGATTCTTGTTATGAACTTGGCTATTTTTTTGTGCTCTATCCACTAACAGAGTTAGTTTTTGATTTTCATGCATGAATTCTTAAGAAATTGCAGATTCTCAGCCGTGACTGTGCACAGTTCTCGTTTTGAAAACTTCGGAGGATCATAACTTTCTCATACGACCTCGTATCGAGGCAATTCTTTTTTTGAAAGTGCATGATTTTTCGAGTAGATCGCAGTGGTGCTATTTGTTTTCTCGATTATTGTGCCCAAATTTCACTTTTAGCATATGCTCTTCATGAGGGTTTGTAATGCATTGAAATCAAGACCACTAAACATCTCTTTCTAGTGGTAATTGTAAATGCACTAAAATAAAGTGCCAAATCATATTTCTTTGGGGGGGTTTCTTTGATTGAGTAAAAAAGGGGGGGTTTCTTTTCTCTCTCTCTTTTGAGAAATCTTATGTACATGGGTACCTCATCAGGCTTGACTTGCCGGGACCCATTTCTACATCCACCTAAGCTTCGCTTATGGGGGGGTGTTAGTGTAGTTTTTTATTTTTCCTTTTTTGCTAGGTTTTTCCTACACTTTTTAATAATCTCGCTTAGGTTAATAAAGCATGTCTTATTAGGTGAATGGTTGTGAGGTGTCACCTTCCTACATGTGAGCATCCATTAGCTATCTTGGGAAGATACTTTGCTATCTTTAGCCCGATAGATGGTTGCTCCTCATTGGTTGGTGTTGACACCTCCTCCCTCTTCCTAGCCTATATAAGCATGCTACCTGGCTTGTATTTGCATCTCTTATTTTTGCATCCTCTTAATGCTATTTTGCTTCAAGCATTTGCATTACTCTCTTGGAGACTAACTCTATGATGCTATTTTGATTTTGTATCATTTGCATTCATAGTTTAGATATTTACTCTTTGCACTAGTTTTCTGGGTTATTAATCTTATCAGATTCTAACATGGTATCAGAGCTTTTTCTATGTGCAAGAGTAGATTTTAGTTTCCTTATTTGAGAGATTCGGGGGGGGGCAAATAAACTTTATTGTAGTTTTTTGAAAAACAAAGTATGCTCTTCTCTTGCATCTTTGGATGATCCTGAGAATCAGAAAAGTTTTGACAAAAACAGTTTTTTTCTGGGGTTTCAATCTCAAATTTGACAACCAACTTGCATATTTGGAGTTTTCAATCAGTTTTGCAGGTTCCAGCATGCCATTGATGGACTTAAGAAGCTGATCCAGCATTTGCATGTCATATTTTGGTTGCTGGGGTCATTTTTTGATTTTTGGAGCCGTTTTTTACTGTTAAAAGCGTCTGATTTACACTACAGCAACATCTTCTGTTCATCAGCAAAAAAAATGCTTTCTGGGTTTTGTTCGCAGCCCCGAAAAACCATCTGAGTATCTTTTAGATTTTGATTGCAAGTTGTATATTTTTTAGAATCGAGCATGCAAAGCTACAGCCATACCCCTCTCCGTTGGCAACCGCAGATCTGAATGCAGTTTTCAAATGTCTCGTTCTTGCTCATACGGACTCCGATTTTGATGATTCTTGTTATGAACTTGGCTATTTTTTTGTGCTCTATCCACTAATGGAGTTAGTTTTTGATTTTCATGCATGAATTCTTAAGAAATTGCAGATTCTCAGCCGTGACTGTGCACAGTTCTCGTTTTGAAAACTTCGGAGGATCATAACTTTCTCATACAACCTCGTATCGAGGCAATTCTTTTTTTGAAAGTGCATGATTTTTCGAGTAGATCGCAGTGGTGCTATTAGTTTTCTCGATTATTGTGCCCAAGTTTCACTTTTAGCATATGCTCTTCATGAGGGTTTGTAATGCATTGAAATCAAGACCACTAAACATCTCTTTCTAGTGGTAATTGTAAATGCACTAAAATAAAGTGCCAAATCATATTTCTTTGGGGGGGGTTCTTTGATTGAGTAAAAAAGGGGGGGTTTCTTTTCTCTCTCTCTTTTGAGAAATCTTATGTACATGGGTACCTCATCAGGCTTGACTTGCCGGGACCCATTTCTACATCCACCTAAGCTTCGCTTATGGGGGGGTGTTAGTGTAGTTTTTTATTTTTCCTTTTTTGCTAGGTTTTTCCTACACTTTTTAATAATCTCGCTTAGGTTAATAAAGCATGTCTTATTAGGTGAATGGTTGTGAGGTGTCACCTTCCTACATGTGAGCATCCATTAGCTATCTTGAGAAGATACTTTTCTATCTTTAGCCCGATAGATGGTTGCTCCTCATTGGTTGGTGTTGACACCTCCTCCCTCTTCCTAGCCTATATAAGCATGCTACCTGGCTTGTATTTGCATCTCTTATTTTTGCATCCTCTTAATGCTATTTTGCTTCAAGCATTTGCATTACTCTCTTGGAGACTAACTCTATGATGCTATTTTGATTTTGTATCATTTGCATTCATAGTTTAGATATTTACTCTTTGCACTAGTTTTCTGGGTTATTAATCTTTTCAGATTCTAACAGTAAATGCAAGTCAAGTTGGGCAACAGAGTCAGCTGGCTAATGAAGGTGAAAGGCAAGAACTGAAGGATGATGTCAAAGAGGACAACAATAATAATGTTAATATAGATAGCAAGAAAGATAGAAAGAGTCAAGATGACAAAGAAGATCAATCTTCTATTGGTGATAGACCAATTACCTTAGGACCTCTAAGTGAGGGAGAAAAAGAGGTTGGATAATAGAGTTCTACTACTGAGCTCAAAATTGATGATGGCAAGGACAATAAGAATGAATCCGAACAACATACTACTAAGAATTTGGAAGTCCATACAAAAGGACTAAAACAAACAATGTTGATTTGGAGCACTCCAAATTCCAAAGGAAATAAGTTGAAGAGAAAGATGAAGTAGTTTCCACAGACCATGAAGGGTAAACTGGTCACTCTTGATGAAGACATTATGATTCCTAATTGGGACACGTATAGTTTAAGTGTTGAACAAATGAGGACACTTAGTGATTTTCTAGATAGAAAGACCAAGCAAGAGGAGATGAGGAGAGAGCATCAATAGAGATGGATATTAAATGGTATTGGAGATATATTTGTTGAGACTATTGATGTAGAAAACTAGGATAAAAAATCCCTCATCATAGAACAATTGATTAAAATTATAGAGAAACTCAATGACCTAGACATAGACAAACAAGAAAAATCCATGCAGTGGTCAGAAAGAAAGTTTGAGAACAAAGTGTTGGAGAAAGTAGCAACTAAGATTGCCCATTAAAAGGTTGAACTCTCCACTCTTGTTATTGATTTGGAACAGTTAGTAAAGAATACAAACACATTGTTTGCTAAAATATGTAATGCCCTAGGAATTACAAAAGAAATCAAGGTGAAGATGGATAAGATTGATTCAAACCTACTAAAGAATGCTAAATATCATAAAATCAATCCAAGTTCTAGTTCAATATATTTTTCTAAGATCAGATTTTTGTAGGGTAAGCAATATAAATTGTTACATGAAGAATGTTGTTGGAATTGGGCCAGTGTCCCTTACAAGATTCACAACATGGCTTAACTAGCTCCAGTGGTTCTATAAGACTATTAGTTGTATTGAGCATTGATAGGTCAATCTTTTGGTGTAACAACAACCATGGATTTTCTAACAATTGGTATATGAGCTTGGTCATAGGTTCAAATCTTGCAAGCTATGGCAAGTGACATTGGGAGGGGGACTATGGTAGTAGGCCAACATCCAATTACAGGATTCATGACATGGCTTAACCACCTATTGTGGTTCTATAAGACTATTGGTTGTATTAGGCATTGATAGGTTGAAGTTTTGGTGCAACAACAACTCTAGCCTTTCTAACAAATGCAACATCGGATCAAAGGTCACATCTATTCAATCATTGTTAATACTTCATTTGGAGGTGATGTAAAGACATTTATACATTGCAAAGGACCTTAATCAAATTAAAAATTGTCTATGTACATGATAATATGGTAGATTTAGTAGCTAGATTAGAGATAGAGAGACAAGTTCTTGAGACACTCAAGAATAATTGGTACAAAACAATGGCTATTATCTTGAGATTGCAAAACTCAGTTTTTAATGAATTTGGTATAATCCCATGTCCACAGTTGAATGACACTACTTGACATAAGTGACAAAAACAAAGGGGGAAATGAGTAAGATCAAGTATGAAGGGGAAATGTAAATGTAATGTATATGATGATTGAAACACAAGGGGGAATGGATATAAATGGATGTACACATGTTGTACTGGAGTAATAAGGAGATTTATTTTATTGATCTATTACTAAACAAAAGGATTTTGGAAAATATTTTTAAAATGATCGAGCTATAAGTATGGAGCACACCCTAAGGGGGAGCTAAATTTTTGAAGATGTTGTTATGTTAGATTTTGATCATGATAAGTTTTTTGCCACTAATGCCAAAGGGGGAGATTGTTAACCCTAAAGACAATCTTGATATTGTCTATTGTGCAAAACACTTAGTCATAATTCACAAGGTAGATTTGGTCAGTCAACACTACGATCGAATCTCAATAAAGGTCGAGCTACAAAGAGAAGATGTGCACAAGTTCAATATGTGTTGAGTAACATGTAGTCCTCGAGCATTCAATGGTTGCTGAGATATCCAAAAGGAAACACATCATACAAGTCAAGTGCTATATAAGTTGAGCGATTCAAAGAGAAAATAGTTTAAGCCAAGCATACTATATGTCAAGAATCAACAGGAAGAACCAAGCATGATCGAGTGTCAGTAGTTGTATGTGCAAAGCTATGTAGTTTTTGTATGAGTATGAAACCATTTTTTATGAGGATGAAACATGTTTTTTATGAGTATGAAACATGATCGAGGAGGTAATTACATCTATAATTTTGTATCAATAATCCCTATGCAATATTAAGAACCAATCAGAAAATTAAAAAGCTTAAGTGGTAAAAAGGATGAATTAGAACCATTGATTTCAATCTAGAAGTTTCCTAGGATGGTTATTTCACCAGTCTTTATATGTTGAATATGTTGTTGCGATTTGAAGGAATGTGTGTATGTGAAGAGAAAGGGGAATTAGTGATTTGTGAAGGACTAAGGCTATCAAGTAGTATAGTGAGGAGTTATTGCAAATCAGTCATAGTGAGGTGATTAGATATTGGAAAGAGAATATTTGTTATCGAGAATTTAGTGCAAACCAAAGGATCAATGTACTATTACATTCTAATCAGTATATCAAGTGAATCTCTTAATAGAGTGGTCCTAATAGACCTATTGTAAATATCCTAATAAAGTACTCAGTTAATTGTGAAGTTAAATCTTTTTGTAAAGGTAGACTTAATAGTCTTATATGCTTTTAACAGAGAAGACCCCTCATATGGTAGATCACCAGAGGTGATCAAATTGTAGCCCTTACATGCACTTTCTTACTGTAGTAGTGAAGATTTTGTGGGTGTCATCCCCACCACAAGTTTACCTTCACATTGGAGGGTTTCCAGATTACCAAAATCTTGTGTCAGAGTTGTTTACTTGTTTATATGTTTTGTTCATGTTAGCAGATATTAAATATGTTATTACATGATGTGAGGTTAATGAGGTGTTTGGTGAATTATGTTTAGTATGGTTAATGTGTTGAAGTGGTAAAAGTTTTTGGAGATCCTAAGTCACCCCATCCTTCGCAGCATCTCACTTTCCCACTAGATCTCCAACAACTTCTTGGTCTTGAAGGGGACTTGTTTCATACTTATTTCATCTCATTGAAATACCATATCATATCATCTTGGGTAGACTATTATTTATCTATTATCATCTATCTATTATTGACTATCCATTTTCTATCTATCTAGCTATCTATCTTAGTTGTCCATGGAGGTGGTAACACCGAAATTGGGTTTAGACTTTGGCAGATCTCTTAAACAAGTAGTCCGAACATTTTTTATTTTTCATTTTTGGGTAAGTTTCAAATGAGAAGGTAATAAGTGATCTTGACAGTCTCCTACCTCTAGGTTATAAGATCTTCTCTTTTCTCTTATTTAGAATGGTAGCTTTATAGTTTATTTGTACATTACATTACTTGTAGTTAGTTGAGCTTCATTTATGTATAGTTAGTTATAAGTATCTAACCTTTTTGGTTTTTGGTTTTCATACTATGTCCATATAGGACACACACACATGGCATTGGTATCTTGCATCTATGCTAAAGTCCATGAGTTAATGGAGCCGATTGGTCAATCTTGACTATATGTCACCTATTTTTAATAGTCAAAATACTTTTATATATTAGTATCATAAAGTTACTTATTGTTTATTTACCTCATGTTAGAGCCATTTATGTTTCAAGTTGTATCAAGTTAACTAATTTTCTTGATTACTCTAGCTTACTAGAATGCTAATTTAGTGAGGTGACATTATAGTCCATTTGTCCTCTTAGAATGTCATTAATCTTGAGAGATACAAATTTCCTTCTTCATAATATATACCATTCACTCACAATTAATAGATATCGAATCTAAGCAAGATGACTTATCAACAAACATGAACAATGAAGCTTCACTAGTTTATGGGATGCCCATCATTATTGCATTCAAAATATTTAAACTATTATAAATCACATGTCTAATATTTCTACCATTTGACTAGATATAAATGACTTCAATCAATAGTTTTTCGAAACAAATTCATCTCCTTCCCATATTTTTGTGTTTATTTTAATTCTATAAATAGTACTAACTATTCTCAAACACCTTATGATTCACAACCAAAAACAAGCTTTCAAGTAGAAAAATCAATAAAGCTATTTAAGAAGAAACTTAAAAAAAATTCGAAAGGTTGTATATGAATCCAAAAACTTTCTAAATCTAGCAGTTCGTAGAAGAAAATGAGGTTTAAATAAATCTACCATTGACCATATGGAGCAAGTGGCTGGTGAGGGAACTTTAGTAGTGTCCCCACGATTCATGGTGAAGTCATGAATATTTCGTGTTTTGCGTTGGAATTTAGTGTTGTTAGGTAGGTTTGAAGTTAGAATAACGAACGCAAATCGAGCAATTTGTTTCCGTGGGTGTTTTTCGAAATCTACGGATTCCTATGGGCGGGCAAATCCTGAAACTGTACCTGCACCATAGATTTTGAAATGATGGAAAAAGCCATTTAGGTAGTGTCGGTGGCTCCTCTCTCAATAGCTGCCTACAAACCTTCCAAACATAAAGTAGTTTTGTTCTCGGAATCCTAGTTATTTGACATTTTTATTATTTATTTTGAGAATTCTTATTTCTTTTAAAAGCAATTAATATTTGTCATTCCATACTTTACTTTTTTAAAATATTTTTTATAGAAATGTTAATTTTATCTTTTTCCATATAAAATAAATAAATATAAATTGATTTAAACTAGTCCTATTAATATTCCAAAATTTAGTAATTTATTTATAATTTCATATTAATAAATAAACTAAAATAATATAAAATATATATTAAAGTTTGAAAATCAAAGATAATCATGAAATTTGAATATTTATGTTTTTCGTAAAGACTTTTAATATGATTACATATTTCATGTAATTTTATATGAAGTTGATTCATTTTCTTAGCTTCCATCTAAGTTTTGTATGTTTTCTTCTATTTTATAGTGCCATGTCTCCCTAGAGAAATTTTTTATATTAACTGGTAGCAAAACAAGGGTGTTATCACTTACAAAATGACAATTGAAATGTGTAAAAAAAAGCTAACAACACAATGAACATATCAGCCTCCAAAACTACCACCAAATGGAAATAACAAATTATATGTTGTAACTAATATCATATAGTCTACCAACGAAGAAGGTCTAACAACACACTTTAAGTAAACAAATTATTCCCCTTCTAAAAAGGAATTAATTAAACCTAAGAAACAAAGTATTGAAAAAAAGTTCTTATTGGAACCAAAGTCTAGTTTACTAGAAAATACCAAAAATAGGGGGAAAAAAATGCTTCTAAGTTCTTGAAGGCCAAAGGTACTAAGAACAAAGATCAACCAAATTTTATGTCACATCTTGACTGATATAGAACTTGACCTTAGTTATTTTTAAGGAACTCAAAAGGTTCCTTGTAGTATCCTTCAATCTGCAACATTTCCAAGCATCGTACTCTACATCAAACATTGGAAAGTTATAGAATTGTGCATAACATGGAGGTTGAACTTGGATATAAATCCGACTTCCTTCCCATATCAAGAATATTAGTTTCTAATTTTCCAAGCTCGTTCTTTATCTTAGTCAATTTAGTAGTTAAGCTCTAGCAGTTAGTGTGAATGGGCATACCAATAGCCAAGTTAACATTCTCCTCCTCCAACTCCATATCCCTAATAAGATTGTTCAGCTCAATGTTTATGCTATCAAAAATGTGGGTTGGTCTGTTAGTTGTTGACTTCATGGAGATATCAATAATCTTCATTTGACCTCCACTACCATAAACTGTAAACTCTTTCCCATCTTTCCCTATAATCTTCCCATTCCCTTGGCCCTCCTCTTCCTCCTTAGCTTTCATAGCCAATTTTTTTTAATTTTAAACCTTTATTAGTCCAATTTGTCACCAACTTATGGGACCTTCAAGGCTTACTATTATATGTTGTAGCTTCATCTTCTTCCCCACTTAACACTCCTTGAATAGAGGATGTTTCCTGCAGTGCAGAGCAGAGGTTCTTCTTTTTCCTTTTATAACTTGTAGTCAAGGGTTTGGAATTTTGTTTTGTTTAACATTGCACAATTTTGTGGCAATTACAATTGGATTGGGGGTTTTGGGGGTCCTTGACCTAGAAAGAATCTTGAGGGCACAAGGGTGGTGGATACACTTCTTACTTAGAACACATGCATTAATAACGTTGTCATCCAAGGACAAATTATGAGTTAGAGGTTTCAAAACCAACAATGGTTTTGGGAGGAAAAGGGGATAAATGAAAGGTGTACAACCTATAAATCAACCCTTAATGCAAATGAATGAGAATTTTGTCCTTAGTTTGGGTTTTTCTATCACTTCCATGACCAAGATCTATGAGATTAAGTATGAAAAATGGGAAGGATATAAGATTATGGTTCTTAAAGGGATTTAGAAGTGGCATATGATAATAATAGTAAACTTTGAATTGTACTTCTAAAGTGAAATATTTCATCATCATAAGATAAATCTAGTTCCATGGTGGGGTTAGTTGCTCCCCTTCATATCTTCCCTACATCTTAACCAGAGCATCATTTCCTTTGAAAAAATTGTTAAGGCTATCATTAACCACCACTTACTAGATTTCCTTCCATTTCCTATCCTTACAATGAAACCTAGATTAATTTTCTATCACCTCTCACTTATTTGAAAGGAAATTACCCTTGCGATAACCTTCTTATCCTCCCAAGAGGTGGTAAATTGCATTGATAAACCCTTATCAAAGCCACTAACAAACTCTATAGACTCATAGACTCCCCTTCCATAAAGATATATCACAAAGTGGTATCATTTTAAAAATCACTAGGCTTACCTAAATGATGTAGGCATGATCCTCACTCATCACTTGGAAATTAAAAAAAGAGGATTATCAAACAAGCCCACTCTAGATGTAAACTTGCAAAATCAAATACAGTTAAAGAAATGTGGCATTTGATCCCTATAGTTAAAAAGGAAATTTAAGCCTTGCTTACCAACTTCGATATAATAATTGACCCATCTTCCAAAAGAATCAAACTTGTGTAAATTTTAACCTATTCACCTCATTGTATAGTTTATTTATAACTTTACAAGAGTAATTAATATTTAAATAGTTGCATATTATCATCTAATGATGAAATATCATCATCATTGGATCCATACTTAGGTTTTCATTGTTTACATAATTCATCTCCCAGAACATAGGCATATTATTGTTATAAAAATGTTTTTTTATCCCACTTCTCTCAGCTAGTCCACATCCCCAAGATGCCTTTGCATGCCTTCCAACCCCAATTCCAATTCTAATTCAAAGTTATAATAAAGTTTTCCTACTTCATCCTACTTAGAATAAAACCCCAACAAATTCATGTCCAATATATATGCTTGTACACAACATAATGTACATGAACCAAATAAAGATGTCACTCATTAGAATTGATAGTTGAGATCTCTTCTTTTAGGAAAATGTGGATGCAAATTGGAAGGGATTCTTGTTGGGATATTGTTAGGATTTTTGTAGAAGATTGCATAATATGTGTTGGCATTAATGTTTTATCATTGATGTGAACATATTTAGTTTTCTTGGCAGTGTTCTTAGTTCTCTCAGTTGAGAGATTATATCAATATTATTTCTTTATTATGTATAAGATCTTATGCAATTAAACATGGTTGCACGAATGTATATAGATGATCATTGTTAGATAACATAAGATATTATGATTTAAGTGAGATATAATGTGTGATTAGAAACTCGTTACTAGCCTTTTTTGGTTATTTTTGTAATGATAGTGTTGTAATATTTAGACCAACTATGGATCTCTTATGCAATATTTTATATTGTTAAGTTGGTGGTGTGTTTAGGACTTGGATATGTGTCCTCAGCTAGAGTGGTTCATTGCTTGGAGACTATCAAGCTATTTTTTCTTTTATCAAAAAGTTTCTTAAGTGATGTTTATGATGAAGACTACAGAGTTATTTGTAGATTCTAAGGAAAAGATATTGTTTTTGATGTGGCATTCCACCATGTTTGTTATTGTTTCTTACTAATTTCCTATTATTTTTGTTGGTTCACATTGTGTTATGTGATCAAATTCAAAACATTTCATGTAGCAAATTGAAGTGTTCTTGGCCAACTTGGCAATGTAGTGTGTTGCAATGGATCTTGATTATGGTCTTGGATCATGACATGTTGGAGGTTATTTTTTTGAGTCCTATATATGTCTTAATCAACATGTCTTAGATAATAGTGGTTATTGTAATTCTTTTTTTTAAAATTAAGGTCACGATTAAGGTTGACCTTGTTTATGTTGATGTAGTGTATATAAAGATGAAATCATTTATGATTTATGGAAGTGATGGATGATGCAATGAGTATATGATATGTAAAGGTGTATGGACGTGCTATACTAGAGATCAAGAGAAGAGGTATGAGTGGAAGCTATTGAGACAAAGTTTATGTACATTGTTGGAACTATATTGTATATAAGATGTTATCAGCCATTTTATAACTCAATGGGTTTTTGTCCACACTGGATTGTAGTCCATCTCATGGTTATTTCCCTTATTGTGATCTTAGGGTTGTTTCCCTTGTGTAACTCTGAGTAGTGAGCTCTAGGAAGTGTCTTTGAATGCATGCATAGTCTCATTCTACCTTTAATAGTGTATATGTACTACTACATTATCTAGTGGATTTGACCCTAAACATTGTTTTTTCTTAACAAGGTTTCCACATAAAATAAATCGTGTTATGTGTTATGTGCTATGGTGTATCTATATTCTATGCATTAATGTTTATCTTTTAGTGCTAAGTTGTTGTGGTGGCAAATTGTTTAAAGCATCAATTTTAATCACACAACTTATTTACCACGTATTTCCTTGTTATTACTTCCAAGTTCTTCTTCCTCCAACTTCTCAAACCTTTTATACCATATCCAATCATAATCATGGCATGAGCTACCACCTTACCTTCCTAAAAGATGTGATTAATATCAAAGAGTTCCAATATAGGGAGGACTTTGTGAATATCCACCACATTTCGTTTAATAAACCAACTGGCTTGAGAGATGCCTTCAACAATATCAATAATGAGTTTAAAATTCTCCTTTATTGATAAAACCCTAAATTTGATTAAGAGAACAATTCTAAGACCCTAATGTATTCTCATTCCTTTAGCTTCATTGTTTGTATTAATTTGAATCTTTCTACTCTAATCTTCCATCACCTCTCTAAAATCTATTCTAATCACCCCCCTAAAGCAACATTGCATTGAGTTCATCTTGCAGTCCCATCAAAATTTTGATGCATGAGCACCTAAGGTGTAAGACAAATCTTGCACACCCAAAAATATAGTCTATTTTATCAATAAAGGTTATCTTTTCGTAAAGTTACTATTTTTGAAAAAAATAAATATTTTTATAAAGTTGTTCATTTGAGGAAAATGTATTCCAATTGCTTCCCTAGAAGTTCAATTTGGTCATAAAAGTCTATCAGTAAAGTTTCATTATGGGATCAAGTCTTCTTTTGAAGATATTGAAATTTTAGCTTTGGTGAGGTAGTACAAAAACTTTGAACTCGATTTTGAAGGCTTTAGAGGATTTGAAAAGGGGTCAAACTTTGGTTGGGGTCAACTATCTCAAAATGGAAGCAACCATCATTTCAGACCTTTAAGCTCCCACCCTTTAATGATTTTATGGACCATGGAAGCATTTGTGCTCATTCTATTTTTCTCTCTTGCTCAAATTCTCCTTTTTGGGTTTCATCAGTATTTTTTTGAGACCTTGGGATTTCCCCCTTTTACAATAACCTTGGTATAGGTGAACCTGGTGTTGATCAAATAAGTAAGATTGACAAATGAGTGTCAACACACTTAACCATTTTTCACCATATGTGCCGAGTTACAAATAGTGTTGAGTAACATAGGAAGTCAATAGGTGTCGAGTAACATAGGAAGTTAATAGGTGCCGAGTAACACAAGAATTCTATCGGTGTCGATTGACACAATAATTCTATAGGAGCTGAGTAACTAGGAAACACAGTGGATGCCGAGCAATCTAGAATAGATGGTGTCGAGCATCAGTATTACTTTATGTGCCGAGCAATGCAGGATTAGCATGAAAGTTTGTGCAATTGCAAACCATGATGTGAAATGGTTATGCATGACTCATGATAGGATAAAAGGATAAGATCAAATCCTCCCAACCACCTATGCAGTCCTCATGCAACCAATCAGAAAATTAGAGACTGCATGCAGCCAATGGGTGAATTTCAAGGGTTTGAGCGGGAACACTTGAATCAAGAACGCATAATGAACCACTAATCCATATAAGGGAGTCTTGATGCCATTGAAAAATGCGAGAAAAAAAGAAGAAGAAGAAGGAAAAGTAGAGCTTATTATTAAGGTTGTTGTAGAACATTTGGTGTCAAAGATTTAGTGGAAAGGACGACATTTACACATCTAGTTGATTAGAATAGAATAAGGAACACAATTAGCATATCAGATCTAGCAAAGATCAGTTATAGAAGAGTAGATCAAGAACCTGAGATCAACATTAGAGATTGCATTAAATTAGGTGTATTATTCTAATACTCTCTTACAATTGTATTAGGAATTTGGAAATCCTATTGAGTTAGGTGGGTTTAACAGCCTTATGCAAATCCTTTAATAGGGTGACACTTCATGTAAAGTGTTTATAAGTCCTTTCAATAGGTCACATCTGATAGTGTGTAAAGCCTTTAACAGGGCAGGCCTTTAATAGGGCAAACCATCAAAAGTGGTTGAAATCAATTGCTGCAATAATTTTGTGGGCGTCATCCCCACCCCAGTTTTACCTTATTCCTGGAGGGCTTCTGGGTCACCAAAATCTCAAGTGTTATGTGGTGATGCATGTTTGCTTCTCATAATTTTTTAATGTTTATATGCATGCATGTTAATTTCAATTATATGTTATTAAGGATTTAAAACAAGTGAAAAGGTCAGTACTTTTGATTCACCCCCCCAAACCCCCCCCCGCCCCCCCCTTCTTAGAAGCACTCTTCCCATTAAGACATTCCAACACCTGGTTGACCTATAATAGTATAGGTCAACTAGGTTGACCTATCCCTTAGCCAATTTTGATCTAGAGGCCAATTTTATCGTAGGGAATTAAATTACAAATTTGAGTGATCCCATCGACTTTCTTTCTTTTTTAATCCCAAAAACTAGTATTAAAGGATGCCCAAGTACCTCATTTTCACATCCATATGCACAAATACAAGCTCTCAAGAATAGTTAAAGACACTCACAATTGAAAATTTAAGGTATTTGCATTATGTATTTCAAGTATTCAATGTGTTCTCAAGATTCTAGGAAATTTATGAGCATTTTCTCTTCAATATCTAGCATATTTTTGGACATCAAGGGAGGAGATCTACATTTTGTCATTCATCATCTTATTCTTCTTTTGTGCAAATCTACATCCATGTCTCCCTAATTTGGTGTTGGTGAGATCCATTGCATTTGTGGATATTTTCCATATCCTTCATTAAAGAGTTAACAACAATAACATTCAAGTATTACAAAATTCTTATTGACAAGGATTTCATCAAGGTGAATATTTACATTTTTTTCACTTCTTTACATGTTTTTACATACATGTGTCTTTTAAGATTAATTCCTAAATGGGGGAAAGTGACCAAGGTAATCCCCTCCCCCCCCACCCAAAAAATATCATTTTTATTGTGTGCGGGAATAGGGCATCAAAATAGTGAATCTAGATTTGGAAAGTATCATTCATAAACTTCAGGAAAAATCTAAATTGACTTGGTTTCTCTTCTCTGGGAACATGTCCATCATCCTATAAACCTACTAGTAGATGTCACCTGAATCGACATATACCTAGAGATCTGAGGTTTTTTGGGTTTTCTTATTTTTTAGAAGTTCTACCAAATTCTCTTCACAATAGGCTACTCAAGTGGATAAAAAATATAATTAAATTATCAAGTGTAAAAACCTCACCTGAATAGGTCTACAATGATAAATATGGAAAAAATGATTGAATTTATTTTTGGCAAGATGTTTGGTTGAGAGATAAAACTTTAAGCATAAAGCTAAAATTAAGGGACCTATATGATATTGTAAGGATTTTATTTAACTCTCAAGTCACTGATTATATCTCCCCACTAAAATCCTAGAAGGATATGATTCAATGTCATTAGACCAAATCATACATATTTTAAAAAGATAAATATTTATAAATGATGTTGGAGAAGTTGAGAATTCCTCCATTTCAAAGGGAATAAAACTTCATTTGGAGTGAAGAACCATAGGGATAATTTTTTTTAAAGTTAATCTACAACATGTCATTTAGAGAAGGGCATTCTTTAGGATGGTGGAGAAATATTTGGAACCTCATTTGATTCTTGAAGTAAATTTCTTTTAAAGGACTAAAGAGCATGTTAAAATCCTAACATGAGATAACTTGAGCAAGAGGGGTTTAAAATTTCCAATAGATTATGCTTTGTAAGAAAGAGGAAGGATATATTTCCCCCTATTTGACTTTAGTGTACCTATTTTCTTGAAATATGACATTTGGTACTGATGAAACTTGGGATGGAATAAAATAACACTATTCAATAATTAGTCATTGAAAGGAGAGGATCTAGTCATAACTCTACCATCAAAAAAATTGGAGGTGAATCTCCCAACTTGGAAAGAGGTTTGTTGAAATAAAGAAATGACATGATTTTTAAGGAGGTGGAAAGCATACTAAGTAAAATTTTAGAGTCAGTTTCTATAATTTTCTTAAGAATTTTTTACTATTTGTAAGTTCCTACTCATTCCCTATACCTCCTTTTATGATAAGATGGAAATAAGCTAGGAGTTATTTGACGCCTATGCTAGATTTGAAAAATCTAAGATAATGGTGAGGAGGAACACCAACTTGAAACTACCAAATCTAGGATAGTACTAGTAGAATTTTGATGGTCTTTCAAAAAGGAATAACATTGGCATAGGCTGTGTCATAAGGTCTAGTTGGGGAAATTACTGTTTTATTAATTTGTAATATGGATGGTCACACAAATAATCAATCATAAGGGATGAACTTGTTATGGGGAATTCATTTTTCCATTTCAATTTGAATGAATAATTTGGCTATTGAAGGCAATTTGAAGCTAGTAATTTATGTTGTCAAAGGCCTTACCAAATCTAATTAGTTAATAGAAGGAATTATTGCAGACATTTGGAAAATCTTACTTTGATTGATCTTTTTGTTATTGATCATTCTTACATAGAAGGAAATATGGTGGTTGATGTAATAACAACTCTAGGAATTGAATTTAAGGTTCTTATATGTTAGAGAAATATTGATTTTGTTCCATCAAATATAATAACTCATATAAGGGTAGAGAATAATTAAATTAATAATCATATGAGGTGTAAAAGTTTATGCTATTGATTTACCCTACTTTATCTTGGACTAAAATTTTCTTGCTATATAAATATTATAATTTTCTTTAAAAACCATTCCTTTGATATAATTTACATATTTATTGATGTCAATCTAGTTGAATACATAACATTGGGAAAAAAGACTTTTTTTTAATATAGATGGAAGAGATAATAAAGTTTTAAAAAATAGGGTACACGTAAATAATACAAGATTCCCTTCCCTCCTTGTATCGCAAACATGCATGTGTGTTCACACAACTCCCTCACCACCCACACATACATTTAATTAAAAATTAAATTATTATTTTTCATACCTTGACCATTAAATAAAGTATTGATTTGTCATTTTATGGTAATTCAAAGTTCAACATATGATCATTTATGTTTTCAAATATGTTTATGAAACTTCCCTTAAATATCTTTGTGATAATTTCTAATATCATCATATTTGTTAGATGTATATATATATATATATTGATTTGTCATTTTATGGTAATTCAAAGTTCAACATATGATCATTTATGTTTTCAAATATGTTTATGAAACTTCCCTTAAATATCTTTGTGATAATTTCTAATATCATCATATTTGTTATATATATATATATATATATATATATATATATATATATATATTGCCATTTTTTTGTCATCTTACATGATTAATGGAATTTAGAATTCTCTATTTCATTGAATATATTGAAAACTAACATTTGAATAATGAATCCAATTTTAGTTGTATTGTGAAGAAGGAAGATTGTCATGATAATCTATTTCTTTTAGTTGTCATTTTGTGAAAGGAGTTTAGATTCATAATTTAAGACATAGATAACTTTCAAAATCATCATATTTGCTAGATGATAAAAAACATGGCAATTTTTATAATTTATATTTATATTTATTTATATAATTTTACATATAAAATATTCAATTCTACTTGAATAAAAAATATACAAGAAAATGAAACCATTTTTAAAAATAAAAATACCCATTCTTTTAATATTTTTAAAACTAATCACTCTCTATAAAATAATATTCTCAAGAATCTTTTTGAAATTTATTTTAAAATACTATTTTCATCGTTACTTTCTCTTAAGAAGGATGTGTAGCCTAAAGTAATATAAATTTATATTCTTCTACTAAGTACCAAAATATAAATAAACCATTACAAGTCATTAAATACTTATAAAATCTAAAAATTGAAATAAAATCATTATATCAAAACTCTTCCAAAAATAAATAAAGTTCAAAAAAATTCCAAGAAAAAGCAAGGAACCCTTTGTTTAAATGAGAGTCCAATTCCTTTAATAAGTTGTTAAAGTAATCATTTTCAATGAAATTATAGCTCTCAAAACTTTCTCTAGACATCTTTAAGAGTACTCTATTCATCCTTCCTTTTAACAAGCTCTTTAAAGAAATTAAATAAATCACTAGACACTAATAGAGACATAATTTTTTTTTTAAAAGTAAATAAATAAGGCCATTAATTTCGTTAGTAATAATATTTTTCCCTTTTTAAAAAATTTCTTCAAAATATAAAAGCTAAGAGAGGGTAGAACACTAAATTAATTGATTTAGAAAATAAAACAATAAAATCTTTACTTGATAAATAATTTTCTAAATTAATAATTTTTTTATGAAACTATAGTCTTGAAAACTTTTGAAATTTCTTATTTCATTAAAACTACTATATTTCATCCCTTCTATCTCTAATGACACACCAAAAGATGGAAATCCAACCTTCAAAATCATTTTGAGATCTTTCTGAAATTACTTTATTCTACCCCTTCTTTGATAACACACTAAAATAAGCAATTCTTAAAACATGTGCAATTTTCACTCTTTAAATAAGTGAATTAATTGTAATAAATTAAATACAAAAAAAATTAGAAATAAAAAAATAAAATGCTAAAAACTCTAACCCTTATTTAGTGGTGAAGTTGAATAGTTCCACTTCTAAATGAGCCCACTAGGAGTCTTCTTTAGAGAAAATCTTTGACATAATAGGAGATTAGGTCCACATGCTTCCATTTAAAAACTTTGAAACATAATTAAAAATCCCCCCAAAGTAGTCAAGAAAGAGAAAATGAGCTTCCATTAAAAAACTTTGAAACAAAATAAAAATATTCTCCCAAAATAGTCCCAAAAGAGAAAAGATGCAAAAAGGACCTTAAAAATATTTTTGAAATCTCTTTAAGACAATTATATTCCACCCCTTCCCTAATAACAGACTAAAATAAGAAATTTCTAAAATACATAATTTCCAACCTTTTAATAAGTCAAATAATTGCAATAAATTAAATATTGAAAATAAAATGTTAGTGAATTTGAACAATTCTAATATTTGAGCCCACCAAGAATCTAGTCTTCCTAGTAAAGACTTTAACATCATGAGAGATGTGTTAGATATAGGAATTACTAGGAGGGAGTGATTCAGTAATCTACAAATTTTAGTTGCCAACAGGATATTATTTATTACTTTGAACCATACATAAGAAAGTAAACAAGTAATGTTGAACAGTAACAATAACCATGCACAAAGATAACTCATAACACCATATTTTGTTAACTAGGGAAACCCTAGCCAAGGGAAAATCCCAGTGGGGATGATATCCACTAGATAATATACTGATATATATGTTCCTTGTTAGAGGATGGACCCTATTAGGAGTCAATGAACAAGTTCAGTACAGAGAGTCCTTGTTAGGAGACTTTGAATCCATGTTAGGAGTTTTAGTATAGTAGATGCAAGATGAGCCCACTACCCAAACATGCACTTCCAATTACAAGAAGAGCTCACTCCCCAAACAAGTAATTAGTCTTAAGGTATAAAGGTGTTATAACTTCCTTCTTGACTGATCTCTGACCTTAGCTTGATCTCGAATCACAAAATCAAGAACTCAAAACTTTGCATATATCACTTTCTAGGAAAGTTTACATATCACTTATTACAATACAATTACACACATCTTTTTGCGAGATGTCCTTTGCATAAATACCATGCCTTTTTTGGAAATATAGATGAAGTAACTGAGAGGGGAGGGGTGAATCAGTTACCAACAAAACAATTCCAAAAATTCCTTTGATGTCTTTACTTACTGCTGATACTCGATAAATAGTGCAGGAATACTGTAACTTGGTAGATTAACTAATTACTGATCATCTAACATTCATAGTTATTATTATGCTTGCAAAGGTTAAAATAAATGAACACAAGAGACACTAGATTTAATGTGGAAACCCAATATGGAAAAAACCACCAAGTAACTAGTCACCAATTTTCACTCTTCTGAAGTGAGCCCTGTTAGGAGCCAACCCTGTTAAAGGTTACAATTCACACTGTTAGGTGTGACCTTGTTAGAGGATTTAATCACCCTGTTAGGAGTGGCCTAGTTAGAGGTCTTTAGAACAATTCAACTGAATTGTCACCTTGTTAGAGGATTTACAAAATAGTTGTTAAACCAACTCTATAAAGAGATTTTGGATTCACTATTACAATGATTAGAAAGAAATAATGAAGTGACTTGAATGATATGCAACTTATTTTTTGCTAATTACAGATCTTTGTTCAGCTTCACTGGATCCTTATAGATTGAATACAACTTTGCAGCTCCAGCAGGATATCTAATCCTTCATTAGAATTCGCTCAATATTCACTTATTCCATCCTCATCCATATACTCATACTCACACACTCAAATTCACAACTTGAATATCTATATATATACCTTTCAGATTATCAATTCAGCTCAAATATATGTTACAACAACTGAAAAAATCATTACATCAGTTGGCTACACTTATTTTACAAAGCAATTGAACTTAGTATCAAAATAATAAAATCCTTTACTAGCTGACCCAGCTCCGTAACCACTACTCCATAATGGTTTTCTAGTGTTAACCAAGTGAGGCTCGGTAAACACTGCAAACCCTGCAAAAATCCTTTGGAGACTAAGTGAACTTGGTTAGCACCGACCTTCCTTTGCTGTCCTTGTGAGCTCGGTAGAAACTGATTTCCTTTGATGCCCGAGTGAGCTTGGTAAACATTGACTTTTCTTCATTAACCTTGGGAACTCAGTTAACACTAAATTTCTGCTACAAAATCCTTTGATGCCTGAGTGAGCTTGGTAAAAATTAACTTTTCTTCATTAACCTTAGGAGCTCAGTTAACACTAACTTTCTGCTACAAAATCCTTTGATGCTCGAGTGAGCTTGGTAAGAATTGACTTTACTATGTAATTTTTAGGAACATTCAGTAGGCACTGTACATTGCTTTGCTTATCATCTGAGCTTGGTAGACTCTATCTGATGACTAATATGACATTTGTGTAACATCAAACACAATACACAATTAACAATTGTATCCAACAATCTCCCTCTTTGGCATTGATGGCAACACAACATGTCATAGCAGAATGAAATTTTAAAACAAGTCTAACAAGTCTTTTCCTATCAAAACAACTTTCTCTATTAGATAGAAAAATCTCCCTCTTTCAGTAATCTCCCTCTGTGAAGGAATTTCATAGCAAACTTTTCTTCTCAAACAAATTTCAGAAAGATATGATAGTAAAACTCTCCCTCTTTGACAACACATGCCAAAGACAACACAACTCAAATAAATTTTAATGTACCTTTAGTACTATTTCATATGCAACATTCCCTGATTATGCTGCATCAACTGATAGATCTTCAACTTGGTATGCATTGATGCATCACTAAAACTTCATTTTAGTGAACTTCAGATAGGGGAGTGACCCCTAACTTACCTCTTAGATACAAGAATGCATCCTTAGGTAATGGTTTTGTGAATATGTCAGCAATTTGTTCCTTTGTATGGACATATTCTAATATAATCTCCTTATCTTGCACCAATTCTTTGACAAAGTGATATTTTATTGCAATGTGCTTGGTTTTGGAATGCATCACTGGATTCTTAGATATGTTGATTGCACTTGTATTATCACAGAACATAACAATTGGTTCTTTGATTTCTACCTTCATGCCTTCCAACAACTATTTAAACCAAACAATATTAGAACAATTTACTATAGCAGCAACATACTCTGCCTCTGCTGTAGATTGGGATGTACAATTTTTCTTTTTGCTTGTCCAAGAAACCAACATTTTTCCAAGAAAGAATGCTCCTCCACTTGTACTTTTTCCATCATCAAGGTTTCTTACCCAATCAGCATTAGTAAACACTTTCAAATCCAGATTACCTCCAAATTTCTACCATAAACCATAATCTTCAGTTCCTTTCAAATATCTCATTATTCTTTTGATTGCCATCATGTGATTTTCTCTTGGTTTTTCTCAAAATCTTGCTACAATACCAACTGCAAGGGCAATATCTGGTCTAGTATGGACTACATACTACAACTTTCCAATCATAGATCTATATAATGTTTGATCTACTTCTTTTGATTCATCTTCCTTGGTAAGTTTTAATCCAGTACACATAGGAGTCCCAACTGGTTTACAATCTTCCATACCAAACTTTTTCAATATCTCTTTGATGTATTTTGATTGAGTGATGTAGAAACCATTTTTATTCTATTGAATTTGAAGACCAACAAAGAATTTGATTTCACCAAACATAGACATTTCAAATTCTTTCTTCATTTGTTTTGAAAATTCTTTGCAAAGATCATCATTCCCTGTGAAAACAATATCATCTACAAATATTTCTACCAAGACAATCTTATTATCTGGTCCTTCCTTTATATACAAGCTACTGTTATCATTAGTTCTTATAAAACCAATCTGAATAAGATAGTTATGCAATCTTTCATACCATGCTCTAGGAGCTTGTTTCAGACCATACAATGCCTTGTGTAATTTGCAGACCATGTTCATTTATCTGGATCAACAAAACCTTTAGGTTGTTCAATGTAAACCTCTTCATCCAGTATACCATTGAGGAATGCTGACTTGACATCCATTTGATAAACTTTGAATCTTTTGTGAGTAGCATATGCAAGTAAGGTTCTGACTCCTTCTAATCTTGCAATAGGAGCAAAAGTTTCTCCATAGTCTATTCCTTCTTCTTGAGCATATCCTTTGCATACTAGTCTAGCTTTGTTTCTTGATACCTTACCATCTTCAATCAACTTGTTTCTGAATATCCACTTAGTTCCAATCACATTTTTATCTTTAGGCCTGGGTACAAGAGTCCATGTCTTGTTTTTCTCTATCTGCTCTATTTCTTCATTCATAGCCTCAATCCAACTATCATTTCCCAATGCATCTTTGATATTTCTAGGTTCAAAATCAACAAGTAAACAAGTACCTTTCACCTTACTTCTTGTCATGGTTCCTTCAGATTTGTCTCCAATGATCTGATCTATTGAATGATGTCTCTTGACATATTTTACTAATACAAGTTCCTTGCCTTTTGAATGAATTTTATTGTTATTCTCTTGCATTTCAATTTTAGGTTATGGCTGTTCTGGCTCGGTAGATTTTGGCTCGGGTCCTTTAGACTCGGTAGACACTTGCTTGGTAGCATCTGAATGTAACTCGGGTTGCTGTAGCTCGGTTTGAACTTCCTATAACTCAGTTACTGATGACTTAGGAGTAGAAGATTCATAATTGACTAGTACTGTATCAGGTTCAGTGAAAACAAACTTTCTATAATCTTCTAGTTTCCTTTTGCTTTCTTTTTCAGTCCTTTCTACAAACTCATCAACTTTCACATGTACACTTTCTATGACTTTGTAAGTAGACAAGTTCAAACATCTATATGCTTTACTTTTGCAGGAGTATCCCAAAAATATTCCTTCATCACCTTTTACATCAAATTTCCTTTCCTAGATTCTTTCAAAATGTAACATTTACTTCCAAATACTTTTAGATAACTTACATTAGGTTTATAGCCATACCATAGCTCATAGGGATTTTTGAATGAGTTCTTTTTTAGCTGTAGTCGGTTCAAGGTATGAACTGTAGTGCTGATAGCTTCCTTCCAGTATTTGATAGCAATGTTCTTTTCAATCATTAAGGTTCTTGCACAATCCATGATAGATCTGTTCCTCCTTTCACCTATTCCATTTTTTTTCAGGAGTTCTAGGGGCTAATACCTATCTTTTGATTCCTCTTTCAATGCAAAAGTTATTGAACTCATGTGAAATGAATTCTCCACCTCTGTCTGACCTCAAGCATTTCAATCTTTTCACTATTTCCTTTTCTACTCTGGCCAAATATCATTTGAATTTCCCAAATGCTTCTGATTTGTTCCTTAGATATATGACAGTCATCATTCTTGAGTAATCATCAACAAAAAGAATGAAGAAATTTTCTTCGGTATAGCTTTCAATTCCAATGGGTCCACATAAATCAGTATGCACAATTTCTAATATATCTTCAGACAGAAAGTTTTTACTTTTAAAACTAGTCTTTCCCATTTTACCAATCTGACAATTTTTGCATAGACTGACCTTAGGTTTCTTTATGTTAGAAATGCCTCTTACTTTCTTGAATTTTCTTATCTTCACCAAATTATCAAAATTGACATGACACAACCTTTTATGCCATAACCAACTTTATTCAACTTGAGCAATAAAACATGAACATTCATTAAGTTCAAGATAAAATAAGTTACCTTTTGTTTGATTGCTTGATCCAATCAGTTTTCCTTTGTCATCCAACAGTCTTGCTTTTCCATTCATGAATTCTACTTTGAATCCATCATTGAGTAATTGTGCCACACTCAAAAAATTATTCTTTAGTCCTTCTACCCAATAGGCATTATCACATATAAGTTCTTTGGTTAGAGAGATTCTTCCTCTTCCTTTTATACAACAAGGTTCATTGTTACCAAATCTTACACTACCACCATCATAGTTTTCAAAGTATTCAAACTTAGTTTTATCACTAGTCATGTGATAAGAACAACCACTATCTATGATCCATGTATCATTTTTGCTCATATGAGAAATGAGTGCCATTTCCTCATCATTATCATATTCATCTTTCACAACAATGTAGACAATTTCATCTTCTTCTTCATCATTAGAATCATTAGAATCTTTAGCCATAAAACATGTTTTCTTACCTTTGTCCTTGAATGATTTGAAGTCTTTCTTGCTATTGTACTTGTAATCTTTCTTCTCATCTTTTTTCTGCTTGTTTGGGCACCTAGCAGCAATATGACCAATTTTTTCACATGAAAAATAGACTAGAGGAACTTTACCTTTATATTTTCCTCTACCTTTAGAATATTTTCTTGCTATTAGAGCTTCAATCACCTCAAGATCACTGTCTGAACTTTGGTTTGATTCATTTTCACTTCCTGACTAAGATTCCTTTTTCTTTTTACTTTTCTCCTTGAGTGAAAGCTTGGCTTCAAATTCTGATTCAATGTTTTTGGAAGTTGGAACATAGTTGTCAAAGTTGTCTAGTTCAAACGTAGTTAATCTTCCAACTATGGCCTCTAGATTTATCTTGTGATTTGCTTCACATCTTCTTTCTTGAATTGTAGAAACTCTGATTGCATAAATGGGAAGTAGAGTTCTAAGAACTTTACTTATTACTATCTCCTCCAGATGCTTTGATTGCACTGACACATGCTTTGACTCTTTCAACATATTTTGCAATGTTTTCATCCTCTCTCATCCTCATCTGATCAAATTTTCCTCTCAGACTTTCTACTTTGGCTCTTCTTACATTATTATCTCCTCCATATATTTCTTTCAGTTTTTCCCACATTTCAAAGGAAGATTTGCAGTCCTTAATGTCATCAAATTCTTCATAACTTAGAGTAGATGCTATATCTATCATCATAATGTTGTGGGTTTTCTTTTCAGAAATATCATTGATAGATAGTGTACCAGATGGTTCTGCATATTTTTTATCAAGATATTTTAGTCTTGTATCTCCAATAGAAGCTAGATGAAGTCTCATCAACCCTTGCCATGATGAGAAGTTGTCCCTGTTAAGTCTTAGAATTTCTCTCTTATAAGACATCCTAATCTTTGGCTTAAATCCTTTAAATCTTATCCTGTAAGCACCAAAAGTTCTGATACCAATTGTTGGAAATATAGATGAAGTAACTAAGAGGGGAGGGGTGAATCAGTTACCAAAAAAACAATTCCAAAAATCCCTTTGATGTCTTTACGTACTATTGATACTCGATAAACAGTGAAGGAATAATGTAACTCAGTAGATTAACTAATTACTTATCATCTAACATTCATAGTTATTATTATGCTTGCAAAGGTTAAAATAAATGAACACAAGAGACACCAAATTTAATATGGAAATCCAATACAGGAAAAACCACCAAGTAACTAGTCACCAATTTTCACTCTTCTAAAGTGAATCCTATTAGGAGCCAACCTTGTTAAAGGTTACAATTCACACTGTTAGGTGTGACCTTGTTAGAGTATTTAATCACCCTGTTAGGAGTGGCTTGGTTAGAGGTCTTTAGAACAATTCAACTAAACTGTCACCTTGTTAGAGGATTTACAAAATAGCTGTTAAACCAACTCTATAAAGAGATTCTGGATTCACTGTTACAATGATTAGAAAGCAACAATGAAGTGACCTAAATGATAGGCAACTTATCTTTTGCTGATTACAGATCTATGTTCAGCTTCACTGGATCCTTACAGATTGAATACAACTTTGTAGCTCCAGCAGGATATCTAATCCTTCATCAGAATTCGCTCAATATTCGCTTATTCCATCCTCATCCATATACTCATACTCACACACTCAAATTCACAACTTGAACATCTATATATATACCTTTCATATTATTAAGTCAGCTCAAATATACGTTACAACAATTGAAAAAATCATTACATCAATCAGTTATACTTATTGTACAAAGCAATTGAACAAATAATAAAATCCTTTGATGGCCGACCCAGCTCGGTAACCACTACTCCAGAATGGTTTTCTAGTGTTAACCAAGTGAGGCTCGTTAAACACTGCAAAAATCCTTTGGAGACCGAGTGAACTCGGTTAGCACCGACCTTCCTTTGCTGTCATTGTGAGCTCGGTAGAAAATAATTTCCTTTGATGCCTGAGTGAGCTTGGTAAACATTGACTTTTCTTCATTAACCTTGGGAGCTCGGTTAACACTAACTTTCTACTACAAAATCCTTTGATGCTCGAGTGAGCTCGGTAAACATTAACTTTTCTTCGTTAACCTTGGGAGCTTGGTTAACACTAACTTTCTGCTACAAAATCCTTTGATGCCCAAGTGGGCTCGGTAAGAACTGATTTACTGTGTAATGTTTAGAAACATTCGGTAGACACTATAAATTGCTTTACTGATCATCTGAGCTCGGTAGACTCTGTCTAATGATTGATATGACATTTGTGTAACATCAAAGATAATACACAATTAACAATTGTATCCAACAGCCTTTTGACAAATTGTTGCTAAGTCGGCTAAGACCATAATATAGTTTTCCAACTTAGAGTAAACATCTAGGATGTCGGCCCTAATTTGTCAAGTAATTATTTTGTAAAAAAAAGAATTCCTTTACCTCTAATTTTGATGTTTGGTAAATCTTGAATATCTTTTATCCATATAGTCCATCCTGATGTCTAAGGTTATACACATCATCATCAACATGTATACTATCACTATCTAACTTCACTTTTCATAATATGACATCATAAACATTTTGCATATAAAACAATATACTATTGAAAACCAATTTCATACTTAGAAAATCTTCTAGTACCAAAAGTTAAGTATCTTTATTTATGAGGTTGTCTACAAGCATGTACACCATGTGTTTCTATAACTGACAAAAATTACATATCTTCATTAGCAAATTGTTGAAAATCTCCCCCTTTGGCATTGATGGCAACAAAATAGGAAAAATTTGCTAAGTATCAAAAACTTGTCCAAAATATTATAGTATCAATACATTAATCATCTTTTGCAATTGATCCATCTTACACATGTTCCACCTTTCGATATGATTTTATACCTTATCTTACTTTTAATTTTTTTATGCATCTTCTCCCCCTTTGACATCAATGAAAAGATTAGAATGTCAAAAAAAATTGTTAAAACCATTCATCTGATGTCGAAAACTTTGTTCATCTACCTTAAGCTAATAACATCTTCATGCAATTGTCAAAACTTGCCTTTGGACTATTCAAACCTTTTACCCATGTGTCCTTGGCTATTTCAATAGAAGTGAGAGTTGCACATGAGGCATATGATGCAATCTCACTGCTTTGAGGTCAGAGTATAAGAAATTTGAATAGGTGTCCTTGGCTTTGACACATTCCTCCAACTATGTCTCCATAGTTGATATCTTCAGAGCAATAGACTCTTTGAATTTTGATAGTCTCTTCAAAATTTGTTCTTTCTCAAGTTCCAGTTTCTTGATATCACTGTGAACACTGACCACTTGTCCTTCAAAGTCATCAAATTTGTTGGAAGTTTGTTGTATCTAGCTTGTTAGAGCTTCTAGCTCACTCAGCTTTCCTTCAATCTTGCTGTCAAAATCCTTGGTCAACTTATGAGATAAAGTACACTTAATGTAAAATACCTTTCCATCTTATTGACATCTCCAAAGTTCCTTGATACAAGTATCAACTTAGCAAATCATTCTTGATATTCTGACAAATGGTACTAAATAGATTAGCATCATGAGAAATCTGGGCCTTGGACTCTACAACATTCGACAAATTTGTAAATTCCTCATCAAAAGACTTTAACATTTCTTGTGCCCTTTTTTTCGGATCTACATATGTATGCTTGATTGCCAAAGTACTATGTAATCTATAAGTTACCTCCATTAAGGTTCTTTGTAAAATCTTTACTTTTGTATTCTTCTCAATTAGTTTTGTTAGAGATGAAATCAAGTTAGTTTGATCATCATCATCACTTGTTAGGCTAGCAAGAAAAAGTGGACCTCCTTAGGTCTTCTCTCTTCTTTCTCTTTCTCCTCCTTTTCTTTTCTTTCCTTCTCTTTCTTTTCTTCCTCCTCTACTCTTTTCTTCTTTTCTTCCTCTACTCTCCTTTTCATTTCTTCTTCAAGAAATTTCTTCTTGGCTTCTTCGATATTTCTCTTTTTTGCCTCTAATTTCCTCTTTTCTTCTTCAATTTGTTTCAATTAATCTTGAATGACCTTGACCTGAGATTCAGGCTGATTGAAACTTTCAAAAGGGTTTGTATCATCAATGTTGATAGTAACATTGGTCTGGTCAATCTGCATAGTGTAACCACTTACTAACACTTCTAAATTTTTAGGTGCTGGTGTAGGTTTTGCCTTTGACTTTGTCATCATCTAAGTGGTAGCTACAGTTGTTTTACTCCTTATTGTATTCTTCTCACCTGCCATAAATAGAAATGGTCTCATATTGTTCCTCAAGTAGGGTGCTAGCTTGTTCAACAATTTCTTGACTTCTTCCTCATCATCTATTTTGCACATAATCCTTAACATAGACTTCCAAAGTTTCATATCCTCTTCCCAAGCTAGTGTTTTCTTCTCTATAAGTCTGTCATAGAATTTCTAATTTACTACACCTTTAATATCCTCAAGTTTCAGATTGTTAGCAATCATATATCTCATAGTAGAGATATCAACCTGATCTTTCTCAATATCATTATATAAATCATAAATTTTTTTCATCTGAACAAAGTTCCCTTCATTTGCAATGTCTGAGTTGATCTTCTCAATCTTTGGCTTCCAAGGTTTCCTTACATTTCTTGCTATCTATTTAGAAATAGGAACTTTTTCTGCCTATTTTACATCATGTTCTTCTTCTTCTTCTTTACTGGTTCCATGATTGTCAACAATGACTTCTATCTTTTTCCTCATCTAGTAGCCTATTGCTTGAATCTTTTAGTCTTGGTAGTCACAACTTCTACTAATCTTTTAGATTTTCCCTTTGGCTCACATGGTTGTTCAACTAATATTGCAACATATTGAATGCTCTATTCTGAAGGAGTTTCTGTAATTGACACACTAGATAATGGTTGCACATACATTATTCCTTGTTTCATTGTCTACCTAACTACCTATGACTCACTTTCTATCATACCAACCTCAGTTAGAGATTTCTTTATTGTTGTCTCAATCCTTTTGTGAGATGCTTTCTCTAAGTATGCTTGGTAAGTTGATTGGGTAATCTCTTCATATGTCTCAAATCTCTACTCAGCTTGGTCATTTATGGAGTTCAACAATAGATCATTATATCCAATTGCCACATCATCACTCAACTCATAACCCAAGGGATCAATAAATTTTTCCTATGGTTTTACTACTTGAATATGAGTTAAATCTATATCAATCATAACACATATATCAGTTTTGAATCTTTCTACAATTGTAGGTGCAATTATGAATCTTTGTTTCATCCCATTCTGAAATGTTTTCATGATCAAGTTTTTGTTGTCCAAGAGTTTTTTTATTGGATGTCTTCTAGATACATCTATAATCTTTTCCGTGGTACATCTCTCACTACCCATAATCTATGTAATTGATACATATGGAAATATGTTGTAACTAATATGTATGGAAATTTCTTAAGTACATGAAAGAATATATGATTGATCAATTAATGGAATCTAAATACACCATTCTTGGTCTTCTTGATTTTCTCTAAGTTTTCAAGGAGTTACACTCTAAGAATTTCACTTAGATTAACTTGTTCTTTCTCAACAAAAATCTTATAAGCTACATAGATGAATTTTGTTGATAATTCATCAATCTTAGAACTTGCACAAATAGAATAGGCAATGATTCTACTTAAGAATCTTACATCATCTTTTTTAATGGTATTAAGCACCATGACCTTCCCATTATAAACTGCCTTAGTGTAGCTCTCAACCTTTTTCTTGACTAGTTTCTCACCTATAGGTACATTGCCTTGTTTTGTAAGACCAGTTACCTCATGAATAAGGTTAGCTGAAATATCAATTACATTGTCTTCCACCCACAATTTTCCATCATGAATTCTACTTAGTATGATCTGAGTCCATTCTTTGTTGTCCAAATCTTGGTAGAAGTGATATTTGAATAGGTCCAGTTCTTTCAAATGTTCAAATCTGGGCTTTATTGACATATCATCATTAAAGACCATTTCCATATCTTTGTTCATATACTCACTCCCAATAGTTTCAAACTTGCTATTAAGATAACTTTGTACATCTTCCAAATACACTACGTTGTCCAGAGTAATAGATAATGTTGAATTAGGGTTTCCTTCTACGGGTTTCATGGAAACAACCTTCAATTCTAGTCTCTCCTTATTCTCAACACTATGAACTACTAACATATCCATGATTTTATCAAATATAAACTTTATCGAAGAAATTCTATAGAGAAATGACAAAATGCCTTTTTTCGAAATAGAGTTTAGTTCGAAATTGCCTTGTCAAGTCACTTCTAAGTGCTCTATGCTTCTAATGAGATCCCAATGAAGTGGTAATCAAGTTTTTACTTCATTTTATTCATTCAATATTAACTTACATTAATTTCATACTTTGTAAACACGAAAAAGATGTCAATTATGGGTAAGTGCACCAAGTTGTGGTGCCAAAAAGAGGGTATAAATGGACACCTTTTTCTTGAAATCAGCAATTTCTAAACTTCAACAAGAATTTGAAGATAGTTATGCTCAAAATTTTAAGATATGCCAAAAACAAAAGTCATAGTCCTTTGAATCTAGTTTCTAAACTACTAATTTTTTTTCAAAATGGTTTAGTTTTAGGTCCTCAAAAAAGGGGGCAAGAGAAAGTGGTACAATTTATTCCAAAAAAAATAACATAGTAAGAAGTGTGGCCCCCCTAAAATTTTAACTTTTTAAAAAAATTCTTTAATCACTTTGTTTAGAAGTTACTTAACACTATGTAGTTTATCCTAGATTTTTTGGGTAATTTTATAATGTATATTTTATTTTATATGAATTTTTTAACTAGACACATCCCAAAAATGTGAAATATTTGTGTGTTCTCCCTAGAAATGATTGAAAACTAATCTAAAATCAAAACTTATTTTTTTCAAAGTGTGTAGAATGGAGTATAGTTTCTAAAAAACTAAGTTGTTGCAAAATTCGATGAACGAGCTAAAATCTAGAGCCCAATTAGTACATGGTGGTTTTTGACAAAAAATGGACATACATTCAAAAGAAATTATAGATGAAAGGCTTGAATAGTTCAAATTAAAAATAAATTATATGGTTATATAGCTAACACAGAGACCTACAATGTCATGTAACTTGATCTTATCAATGCCCAACCATGAGGAATCTTGAAGGAGAGCACATAAGAAAAATAAATCATCTTTTGTATGTTTGCAGCAAAACATGTCTCAGACCTGTTTATAGACTTCAAACCTTTGGGTTGGATCTCCAAGGAAAAACCAAACGTTAGGCTTGGTTTAATGCAAAGCTTTGAATAGTGCATACACCCTATAGCATGTGTGCACTATAGCATGCACGTGTTATTTAAAGCTTTTTGAATTTGGGTCTCAATACCACGTGCGTGCTATAGTGCACATGCACTATAGTATGCATGCACTATTGAGACCTAAATAGTGCATAGAGAAGGAAGAAGAGACACAAAGAGAGAGAAAGAGAGAGGGGGGGATGGCTGTGTGTGTGTGTGAGAGAGAGAGAGATAGAGAGAAAGTAGGGGATGTGAGAGGGGGGAGAGAGAGTAGGGGATGGGAGAGAGAGGAAGTGTGAGAGAGAGTAGGGGTGGTAGAGAGATTACAAGATGGGAGAGAGAGAGTAGGTAGTGGGAGATAGAGTGGGAGAGGGAGAGTGAGAGAGAGGAGGATGGGAGTGCACGTGTGTGAAAGAGAGAGAGTAGGGAATGGGAGAGGGGGGAGAGAGAGAGTAGGGGATGGGGGAGAGAGAGAGAGAGTAGCCAGTGGGAGAGGGAGAGATATGGGGGATGGAAATGTGTGTAAGAGAGAGAGAGAGAGTAGGGGATGGGAGAGAGTGTGAAAATGTGAGAGAGAGTAGGGGGTGGCAGAGAGAGAGTAGAGAGGGATAGAGAGAGATTGTGTGAGAGAGAGAGTAGGCGGTAGGAGAGGGAGTGGGAGAGGGAGAGTGAGTGAGAGATAGAGTAGGGGATGGGAGATGAGAGAGAGGGGGGATGGGTGTGTGTGTGTGAAAGAAAGAGAGTAGGGAATGGGAGAGGGGAGAGAGAGATAGAGAGAGAGTAGGGGATGGGAGAGAAAGAGAGTAGGTAGTGGGAGAGGGAGAGAGAGGGGGGATGAGAGTGTGTGTAAGAGAGAGAGTAGGGGATGGGAGAGAGTGTTAGTGTGAGAGAGAGTAGGGGTGGTAGAGAGAGAGTGAGAGTAGGGGATGGGAGAGAGAGTAGAGAGGGAGAGAGTGAGAGAGAGATAGTAGGCGGTGGGAGAGGGAGTGGGAGGGAGATAGAGGGGGAGTGGGAGTATGTGTGAGAGATCTAGAGAGTAGGGGATGGGAGAGGAGAGAGAGAGGGGGGATGGGAGTGTGCATCTGTGAAAGAGAGAGTTTAGGGGATGGGAGAGGAGAGAGAGAGTAGGGGATGGGGGAGAGGGAGTAGGTAGTGGGAGAGGGGGAATGGGAATGTGTGTAAGAGAGATAGAGTAGCAGATGGGAGAGAGTGTGAGATTGTGAGAGAGAGGTGGGGGTGGCAGAGAGAGCTTGTATGGGATGGGAGAGAGAGAGAGTGAGAGTAGGGGATGGGAGAGAGTATGATAGAGAGTAGGGGATGAGAGAGAGAGTGAGAGTAGGGGATGGGAGAGACAAAATAGAGAGGGAGAGTACTTGAGAGAGAGAGATAGTAGGTGGTGTGAGAGGGAGTGGGAGAGGGAGAGAGAGAGGGGGGATGGGAGTGTGTGTGAAAAGTCTAGAGAGTAGGGGATGGGAGAGGAGAGTGAGGGGGGATTGGAGTGTGTGTGTCTATGAAAGAGAGGGAGTAGGGGATGGGAGAGGGGAGAGAGAGAGTAGGGGATGGGGGAGAGAGAGTACGCAGTGGGAGAGGGAGTGGGAGAGGGGGAGAGAGAGGGGGAATGGGAATGTGTGTAAGAGAGACAAAGTAGTGGATGGGAGAGTGTGTGAGAGAGAGGTGGGGTTGGCAGAGAGAGCTTGTATGGGATGGGTGAGAGAGAGAGTGAGAGTAGGGGATGGGAGAGAGAAAGTAGAGAGAGAGAGTACTTGAGAGAGAGATAGTAGGTGGTGTGAGAGGGAGTGGGAGAGGGAGAGAGAGGGGGGATGGGAGTGTGTGTGTCTATGAAAGAGAGAGAGTAGGGGATGGGAGAGGGGAGAGAGAGAGTAGGGGATGGGGGAGAGAGTAGGTGGTGGGAGAGGGACTGGGAGAGGGAGAGAGAGAGGGATAATGAGAATGTGTGTAAGAGAGAGAGTAGGGGATGGGAGAGAGTGTGAGAATGTGAGAGAGAGTAGGTAGTAGCAGAGAGAGTTCGTAAGGGATGGGAGAGAGAGAGCAGAGAGGGAGAGAGAGAACTTAAGAGAGAGATAATAGGTGGTGGGAGAGGGAGAGAGATAGGGGGGATGGGAGTGTGTGTGATAGATCTAGAGAGTAGGGGATGGGAGAGAAGAGAGAGAGGGGGGATAAGTGCATGTGTGTGTGTGTGTCTATGAAAGAGAGAGAGTAGGGGATGGGAGAGGGGAGAGAGAGAGTAGGGGATGGGAGAGGGGAGAGAGAGAGTAGGGGATGGGGAATAGATAGTAAGCAGTGGGAGAGTGAGAGAGAGTACGAGATGGGAGAGAGTGTGAGAGAGAGTAGGGAGAGGGAGAGAGAGGGGGATGGGAGTGTGTGTGATAAATCTAGAGAGTAGGGGATGGGAGAGAAGAGAGAGAGGGGGGATGGGAGTGTGTGTGTGTGTGTGTGTGTGTGTGTCTGCGAAAGAGAGAGAGTAGGGGATGGGAGAGAGTGTGAGAGTGTGAGAGAGAGTATGAGATGGGAGAGATAGAGTGAAAGGATGGGAGAGAGTGTGAGAGAGAGTAGGGGATGGAAGAGAGTGTGAGAGAGAGTTGGGGATGGGAGAGAGAGCAGAGAGGGAGAGAGAGTGTGAGAGAGATATAGTAGGTGATGGGAGAGGAAGTGGGAGAGGGGGAGAGAGAGGGGGGATGGGAGTGTGTGTGAGAGATCTAGAGAGTAGGGGAGGGATGGGAGAGGAGAGAGAGAGGGGGGATGGGAGTGTGTATCTATAAAAGAGAGAGTTTAGGGGATGGGAGAGAGAGAGAGAGAGTAGCAGATAGGAGAGAGAGAGTAGGTTGTGGCAGAGGGAGTGGGAGAGGGAGAGAGAGGGGGGATGGGAGTGTCTGTACGTAAGAGAGAGTAGGGGATGGGAGAGAGTGTGAGAGAGTGAGAGAGAGTAGGGGGTGGTAGAGAGAGAGAATGGGATGGGAGAGAGAGAGAGAGTGAGAGTAGCGAATGGGAGAGAGTGTGAGAGAAAGTAGGGGGATGGGAGAGAGAGAGTTTGTGAAGCAACTATCCTAGTCTTGAGTTTGTGAGGAGATGTTTTTGATTTTCCATGTTTAAGGCTACAAGCCTAGTCTTGAGTTTGTGAAGCAACTAGCCAATGAAAGTTGCATAGTTTGAATGTAATGTTGGATCCATGTTAGTTTGGACCTAAATAGACCCTTTTCATACTTGGAAGTCACCCCTGGTCCTTATTTTTATTTGTGGGGTATTGTGTCAAATAAGCCTTGTGATGCACTTATGAGCAACTAGTGATTAGTTGTCTTTGTGATAAGTTTTCCTTGTGATTGGGGATTCCTAGGAGTGGTTGGGTTGTGATAACCATACCATCTTATCAAGCACTTGTGATAGGTGTTTTGGGGCTGATTGGATTAACAATGACACTCATTGTTCCTTAACCTTTAGTGAAGAGGATTCTAGGAACCTTGTCCATTCGCACTACTTGTTCCATTGCATCAAAGTGGTATCAGAGCCATATCTCTTACTAAAGAGGAAGAAATACCTTTAAGGAGGAGCAATCTAAGGCTATAGACCTTGATCCATTTGTGATGATGTAAAAAGAGAAAAAAATGCATAAAATGTTGTCCTCTTACATAAAATACTGTCCTCTTGCATTTTTCTCCACATTTTTCCATAACATCAAGAAAATAAATTGAAGATTAGGATACCCATTTCACTCCTCTATAACATATGAAAAGATGAGGTATGGTTGTTTTGGACCAAGTCTCTGCTATTACACTATGGGCCACTTTTTAGGCATAAAAATGAGCAATATAGGTGATTTTTCAAGGAAAAAAACATTTTTATATTTCTTAGAAGGTTATAAAGGTCCTTAGGGTCATTAGATTAAGTTTTAGGCATCTAGGAGTTAAGATGTCAAAAATTGCGAAAAATTGCAAAAGTTGTCAAAGCAAAATTACAAAAATGCTGACAACTTTGTAGGAGTTTGGGAATTGGTGAAGGGATAAGTATTTGAAAATAAGTTATTTTACTATTTCTGAACTTTTTCCAATTCATAGAATTGGAATCAAGTGAAAAATGTACAAATTACAATTTTTTGTGCAAAGTTGCATTGTTGAAAGTTCTAAAAGTTGCTCAAATGTGTAACTTGGTGGAAAAAGGGTTGTGGGATTGAATTGCCTATTCCATTAGCTCTAAGTGGCTAGGTAAACCCTATCCCAAATCTCATCCTATCCCATTTAGTGCTCAAATTTTCTCAAGCACACTGAACCAAAACGTCCCTAAGGGTCACTAAATGCCATAGGATTGCAATCTTTGACGAGGCATATCTCAAACCTTGTGTGAGGTATGGATGTAATTCTAATTCTTATAGGACCGTGTTGTAGAGACCTACAATAACCTCTCTCGCTTTTTGGAGATCATACTCCATTTTGATTTTGTAACACCATCTCGGGTGATGCTGAAAGTTGTAGTATTGGCCAGTACAAAGTTGCCAACTGCCAAATCTCTCTCACCTTTTGTCATGGGATTAAACTGTGTACTCCGTTAGCTCTGAGTGGCTTGGTAAAACTTATCCCCAACCTCGTCCCATCTTGTTTAGCACTCGAATGTTCTCAGGCATGTCGAACATGAAATGTCCCTAAGGATCACTAAATGCCATAGGGCTGTGATCTTTGATGGGGCATATCTTAGAACTCATGAAAGGTATGGATGTGATTCTAGTTCCTATAGGACTATGTTGTGGAGACCTACAATAGCCTCTCTCACTTTTTAGAGATCATACTCCATTTTGATTTTGTGATGCCATCTCGGGTGATGCTGAAACTTGTATTGTTGGCCAGTACAAAGTTGCCAACTGGAAAATCTCTCTCACCTTTCATGATGGGATCAAACTGTCTACTCTATTAGCTTGGGTGGTTGGGTAAACCCTATCCCCAACCTAATCTTGTCCCATTCAGTTCTTGAACATTCTCAGGCATGCCGAACTGAAATGTCCCTAAGGGTCATTAAATGCCATAGGGCTACGATCTTTGATGGGGCATATCTCAGACCTCATGTGAGGTATGGATGTGATTCTAGTTCCTATAGAACTATGTTGTGGAGACATACAATATCCTCTCTCATTTTTTAGAGATCATACTCCATTTCGATTTTGCGATGCCATCTTAGGTGATGCTGAAACTTGTAGTGTTGGCCAGTACAAAGTTGCCAACTACCAAATCTCTCTTACCTTTCATCATGGGATCGAACTATCTATTTCGTTAGCTCCAAGTGGCTAGGTAAACCCTATCCCCAACCTCATCTCATCTCGTTCAACACTCAAACGTTCTCGAGCATGCTGAACTAGAACATCCCTGAGGGTCACTAAATGCCATAGAGTTGCAATCTTTGAGAGGCATATCTTAGAGCTCGTGCGAGGTATGGATGCAATTCAAGATTTTATAGGACTATGTTGTGAAGACCTACAATAACCTCTCTCACTTTTTGGATATCATACTCCATTTTGATTTTACAATGCCATCTTGGGTGATGCTGAAACTTGTAGTGTTGGCCAGTACAAAGTTGCCAACTGTCAAATCTCTCTCACCTTTCATCATGGGATCAAACTATCTACTCCGTTAGCTTTAGGTGGTTGGGTAAACCCTATCACCAACCTTATCCTATCCTGTTCAATGCTTGAACATTCTCAGGCACACTGAACCGAAACGTCCCTAAGGGTCACTAAATGCCATAGGACATCGATCTTTGATGGGGCATATCTTGGAGCTCATGTGAGGTATGGATGTGATTCAAATTCTCACTTTTTGGAGATCTTACTCTATTTTAATTTTGTGATGCCATCTCGAGTGATGCTAAAACTTGTAGTGTTGGCTAGTACAAAGTTGCCAACTGCCAAATCTCTTTCACCTTTCCTCCTGGGATCGAACTATCTATTCTATTAGCTCCGGGTGGCTAGGTAAACACTAGCCCCAACCTCTTCCTATCTTGTTGAGTTCTTGAACATTCTTGAGCATGCTGAACCAAAATGTACCTAACAAAGATAATGGCACATTAAGGGGCTTACAAGAGTTCATAAGTTTCTATTTATCTCCCCCACATTGAAAATATCATGGAGAAAACATGGTGTGATGTGTAGAAGGATAAGATTATAAAGGGCTCACAACTTTTCCTCCTTGTCATAACTCATGATCTTAAGGGTTTATTAGAGGTAGGCTTAATATGGAACATATTCTAATGTGCCATAGGTTTATAAGATTGTGTCAAAACTATCAAAGGAATGATAGAGATCACTATTTTGCATCATTATGAGGGTTTACAAAGGAATAATCAATGCATCATTATAGAGACAACGTTAATGATAATCAATGCATAAGGTAAGGGCATTATGAAGGAATGAGATCAAAGGAAAATATTCAAGGCAACAATAGTGAGTGTGATGAACAACTTTTTAAACCTTTGTAGTAGTTAGATCTTTGCCTCATTAATGTTTCATTAAATCTTGAGAATCCTATTATGTACACCCCATTTTTCAAAGTGCTAGGATCAACATAAGTGTAACATTAAAAATATTCATCCAAATTTGGGGTGGAAGTTGTGGAATTTTGTGGGAGCATGTTTGTCCGATTCTCATAAATAATGTGATGTCATCTTTTCCACTCACATTAGGGCTAAAGGTGGGTTGTATTTAGCATAGATCAAACACCAAGATAGTCTAGATTCAAAGAAATAGGAACTAGTTGCATCATAATTGTCTCAACATGATGCCATAAAAGTATTCCTCTTCAAGGTTCTTCTCCTCCTTAATTGCAACAAGTCCGAGTCCACAATTTGCTATGGGATGGATCATATTGTTGTTTCTGGGATAATATTTTGATATGCCCAAACATAATGAATGAATGATAATATCTCTTTGCATTTAGATAGGGAATTTGAAATTAAATTTCTCTATCTTGCCTTTAAGTAGTTCAAAATTGATTTCATTTATTTCTATTGATTTTGTAGCACATTTGAATTGTGGTAACTTTTTCAAAGGTAATTCTTACCATTTGGCAACACATATAAATACTTTACAATTCTTTAAAAAATGATGAAAAACTATTGATGACTAGACCTACCATATAAATTTTATATATTAATTTGTTAACAACAAGGAATTATTTTCTTTAATATTTCATCCTAACAAGTTGTTTTAGAAATCACATATTGTTGAATTGATTTCTTTATTATTTTTTTCACTGGCAATAATGTGCAAAAAGTTAGTATTAATACTAAATAGAATAAAACTAAAAAAAATACTTGTGTGTAATTTTAATCATTTTATAATATAAGAAAGTGTTACTTATATATATTTAGTTGGTCAAATTCATTTGGATTGGTTAATGGATTCATGTCGAGCTTCCAATTGTTGACCGATAGCCATTAAATGAGACCAAGCTAGTTAAAATTTTGTTGGGGATACTTTTGGAGGACTTTATGACATTATTGACACTCCCATCCCCAACTCATAAATAAGGAAAAATATGGAAAAGATGACATCATCTTGGGTTGAAGTAAAATCTCAAGAAGTGATGCACTTAATGAGCCATAAGAAACCTACATGTACATTTGCCAACTTATAATGAATGGTTGGATATAAAGGCTCCATACACTAGCCCAACAATGAAAGCCAAGGATGTAACTATGCATGTATTGGCACAATCTCACTGCGAGGATCCCAAGTATCTACTACTATTATTAATTTGGGCATCATTATATGATCCAGAATGTTATGAAGTACTGAAGAATGTAGTAACTTCTCCTATGTCTCTAGAAAATGTAGCATAGGTTCAGGGTCCCTTGGCTCCCAGGAATTTGTAGCAGCTATTCTCAGTACTATAAGATTAACTTCAATGAAGAGTTGAGAGTAATGAGTTGAAGAAGCAAGTTCTGCTTTTGTGTAAATGCCAAAATCACAAGGCTCGGTACCTTGCATAAGCCTTTTCCATAGTGGCATTACCTCTAAACCATGAAAAGGATGTTGAAATGGTTCCCAACCTTGATAGACTCTTATAAACAATGCCAGAGCTAAACATTATGCATAATAGAGAACATCTTATTTAGTGTAGTACAAGATTGAGTAATTCTACCTATAAAATTCTATCTTCTATAAGGTACAACATTGACCAATTGTGCATATAAGGAAATATATGCATTGGAATACATGTGAGTGCCCATTACAATTGGTATTCTATGATGGCAGATCTAACATATGGAATTAATAAAACCTTGAGAATCCTATTAGGCTCTAAATCATAACTAAACCTTGGAATTAATGTAATGTATTATTTTTAGTTTCAGATTTGTTATATGTTTGTAATAATAATTTATGATAAATTTTTAGATGCATAACATAGAAGGCAAGCTTTAAACATGAACAAGAAAATCATAAATCAATATGATAATGACATAAATTGCAAATGATAAATTTTTGGCTTTAATACTGATAAAATTTATTGCTGATCAATATTGTATCAAAAATTCAAATTGATTAGGTATTGAATTAAGCTTGATAAACAAATGATAGAGAAGAAAAACTTTTAAAATGAACAAGATCATAAATCATATGATGATGACATATTGGAAATGATAAACTTATGCTTGAACAGTGATAAAGTTTATTGTTAATCAATATTCTATCAAAGTTTCAAATTGATTAGGTATTGAATTTAATGTCATACATGAACATATCTAATTTAATATCATACACGAACATATCTAATTTAATGTCATACATGAACAAACATATAATATAAAATGATAACCAATAATGTCATGTACATTAACAAACACATAATATATTATGATAACCAATAATGTCGTACATGAAAAAACATATCATATATTAACCAATAATGTCATGCATCAAATAAATGTCATACATCAAATATAAAATGTCATTTATACATCAAATGTATATCGAATATGTCCACTAACATAAAATCCAACATATATGTCCACTGATACCTATACATGTACATGTCTATCAACTATATCTTCTCCTTCCCATGAGAGTAAGGAAACAAATCTCTAGAGGCCTTTGATCGTCGTGTAGAGGGAGATGGTGGCAATGATGGGGTCCTCCTCACATGCTTGCTTGTCCTCTTGTTGAGGCTCTTCTCTAACTTGAGATGATACAAAAAAAGTAGATATGAATCAATAATTATTATACATTGAAATCAAATATATGTACACATAAAATTAATTATTTTCTTACCACCATCATATAGTTGCTCTACAAGTCCACCTCGAAGGCTTGTGGACAATCAAGTGTGACAAGACCCTACAAAAATTGAATCAATATAATCACTTATAACTAACATTAGAAATTTTGATACTAACTATTATAAACAACAACTAAAACCAAGAAAATTCTTTCATACCTCAATCAATGGCTGTGAACTAGCCATAGTTGTAGTAACTCCATGATCGACGAACTATTGGAGATGAGGAGGTGTCTCTAATGTTAAGAGCTGCATGTCATACAATACACATCATATGTAAAATTAAACATGAAGCAAATATAATCAAATGAATTAAATTAGCATGAAACAAACGTACCTCTATGAAGCTTGTGTCACGTATAGGCTGGAAGTCTGTAGTGAATGTCTATCCTATAGAGAACTGATGCACATGCATAATTTTTTTTGTCAATCCTTCATATAATTACTTAATAAATATATGTATTCATTTAAATGATTAAATTGATACATACCTCTGGACTCATCAAGGGGACAAAAAATGGGGCCGGGCCATTGCTACTAGGCCTGCCAACAATTTGACCCTAAATTTTGAATAATGTCATTACATGCTAATTAATTAGTCATTAACTATAAATATAAAATGTGATAAAATTAGTTTATTATAGTTGTAATTTACTTGTGTGTCAATGCCAAATGTCCCATTCAGGAACTGATTAGTCACTAGCCCATCATCTGCACCATCTTCAGCATGAATGCAAAATGTGCATAAGGATTTGCATGATGTGCACATGTGATCGTGACATGCAAAAGGATCCTCCTCAACTAATGGACTCATGCAATGAATGAGGGTCTATGTCAAAGCTCTAATAGTCCCTAGAGCACTGGCCTCTACATGTTCCTTCACAACTAAAGGAATAGTCACATGCTCACCCTATGGCTTGACCATAGGTGCCCTAACTACATTAGGGTCACAACGTTCCCCGACCTCTCAAATGATGACCCCCCACCTCTACCCTAAGAGTCTAATATATCAAAATAATTGGGGATGTCCCCAAGGACAAACTCATAATACAATTTCCTTAAGAAATACATAGGGACCTCGTGATTATTGCAAGGAGGGGCATCAAAAACCATCCACCATGTATCCCAAAAAAATTTCTAATAGCATCATGTATGGACCAATGGATGGGGAACTGTTTAGTACCCTCTCTACTTGTATCTTGTTCACCAGGTTTTCTAAATAATGCACATATTCTACCTTTTGGTATATCATTTTTTTTTTAACATCTTGATATGATAATTTATTTGCATAATATCCTTTTTGTTCTTCCCTCTTAACCTGCCAAACATCTAACTGACCACTAATAAAAGCTATGTGGGTCTTAATAGATTCAAGGGATGATGCCAATTAAGCTCTCATTGGATTGGTTTGTCCATATTTTTTCAACCAACCAATGAGTCCTTCTAATCCAGTTTTGCCTCTTTCTATTTCATTTATTATATTTTCTTGTGTGCCAAGAGGAGGTCTTGAAATTGGTTTAGGTTACAAAATTTTTTGTTCTTCTTGTGGAGGGTTTTGGTTTTGACCTTCTTGGGGATTTGCTGGTTCATTATTGACATTTCCTGATAAGAAATCAATTGAAATCTAAATAAATAAACAAATTTTAAAAAATTTTGAAAAAAACCTAGAAAATAATATAAACAACATATCAAACAATGCAAAAAGAAAGTTAGATAACATATGGTGTGCTTGTGATCTCAAACTTCAATGACAAGGAGGCATATTGGCAAGGCAAGTGGCAAAAAACTTGTTTTGTTACAATCCACATACACGCTGTAGCAAGGAGAAATAGAAAAAAAGAGTTAAAATGAATTGGCTACGGGTATGTAACCCATTTATAAAAATTAGGTTTTTTTAAAAGTGCATACATGCTATAGCACGTATGCGCCATGACTTGGGTTACCTAAGCCATAGTGCATGCATGCTATAGCGTGTATGCACTATTTAAAATTAGAAAAAAAAAGGGTGTCACCTTTTTGGTACCACAACTTGGTGCACATACCCTTATATTCTAAAATCAAATATCTACTTGAAATCTTTGTTCAATCTTCAAATGCTACCCAAGGTTTACCATAGCTTCCTTGCATCATGACAATGCTCCAAGGAACTTCACTCCAAAAAATTCATTGTAAAAACATAGTTTTCATCTTCTACTATAGAATTAACTTTCTTTGTTATATTAGTAACTCTTAATTCCTCTATAACAAGTTTTGATAAGCTAAAAATTGTAAGTGATCTTAGCTATAATCTAAACTTATCTAGATACAGCTTTTTAGAACTTTGCTAACCATAGTTCGATCTCTAAACGAAGTTTCAAATTTTGGTGTGGTGATTAAAATTAATTCAACTTAGTTGAATCAAACTCAATTACTGACTTCAATTTTCCTATCTCTGCATCATCTAACTTTTCTTCAAAAATATTTAATCCCTTCACAAATGCCTCATTAAGTTCTTCTCGAAGTTCACTAACTATATTTCTTTGATCTTCATTATCTTTTCTAGTTTATGAGTTCCTTTCATGTTTCCTTCTATCATTTTTGATGTTTCTTCTATCGTTCCTTTTCTTTCCAAAGTTTCTTCCATTGTTCTTTCTATCTATGAAGTTTCTATCCATTCTACAATACCTTTTTTTATGTCCAAAGTTGTTACATAACTGACATACTAGAGTTTTGCTTCTAGGATTCTATTGATCAATAGGTGCATGACTATTCCAGGCTATGTGTCCAAAGTTGTTACACATATAACACATGATCTACCTTCTTTCTTCATAAGGTCTTCCTTTTGTCAATGTCCTCTCATTAGATCTTCTTTTATTTGTAGGATTAGTATTTCCACACATTCTACTATTCCTTCTATCATTATCATATTTAGGTTTCCTACAAGCAATTGCTTTATAACCCATACCATGAAAATTATGACAATAAAAATCTGTAACATGATTAAATGACTTATTTGTACAATCTCTTTTCATATGACCTATTTCATTACATGAAAAACACCTACCTCTAAATTCATACCTAGTTTTCTTAGGAGATTTAGCTTGCTTTGGTTCATCCAATATCTTAGCTTCCTTGTCTTGTCTAACTTCTTTAGGTTTATTAGAAGATTGACTAGATTCAATCGTATTATTAGATTTTTAGAGTAAATAATTAATTAATTATTAATTATTTATTCTATTTACTGAAGCTTACTTAGGTTAATGCATGTAGTTAATTATTGTAATGATGAGTTGTTGAAAACATAGGAGTTTGTTCCCTTCTAGCATGTTCCACCTTTTTATGGATGCTTAGTTATCAACCTTATCTTCTACCACTTTCCAACTTGTTCTAAAAACTTCCATGAGACCTTTATAGTTGGGCTCTCTCATTGTATCTCACATTCCATTTTTATTGTAAATATATTTTCCTATTTTTACAATATGTTCTCTGTCAAGTCCATTTAGGGTTTTTCTAAGCTCCACCTCTTCCTTCCTTGGTTTCCCTTTGACAAATTATTTGCATGTAGGTGATCTTGGTGAGCTATGGAGTTGGATTTCATCAACTCCTACATGGTATTAGAGCCTCCCTGCTACTTCTTCGATGAAATATTTTTGAAGCCACGATTCGAAGACACAAACCCTAGTTTGTTTATGCATTTTTCTTCAATCCGAGGGAAGAGCATTTTTTCATAGCACTTTGGGCCCAAACAAATGCTGCCATTGGATCTAGAAGGCTATTTATTGTCAGAATCCATATAAAATTTGTCAATTTTAGAGAGAGCTCTGAGAGGAAAAATTTTTTGGTTGTAGGGCTTGCCATATGGTCGTATGGATGGATTTAGTAGAGAAAAATAAATAAAAATAAAAATAGGATGCGCCACTATAGCACCACCCAGTGGCCACCACGGGACCACCCGTGCTTAGTCTGTGCTTTGCAAGATGCCGGGGCACCACCCACGTGATGCTTGAACAATACCTTAGCCTCTCCGCCACTCTTTTCGATGGCACCTCCTTTGTTCTTTTCTTAGACATGTGTTCTCTGCTCAGCCCTTGTGCTGGTTTAGCCACCTCCACTAGTTTAGCCACCTTTGCTCCACTCACCCAACAACATTATGCTATTATTATAATGCATCCTTGGTTCAATGGTTTGATAGTGTGAGCTATGTATTCAATGGTTGATCCTATATACAAGGCGATTGTAATGGCTGGCTACCTATGCATTTTGGTGTGATGGATCATCTACCATATAGACATGCTTGGTTTGTGCCTTCTTCTTCCATGGAGGTTCTTCAGATCAGTGGTTTCTTTCTGATGGAAAAATTTGTGGCTTCTTCATGCTTTAGTGATGCTCTTCATGATCACTTTTTGTTCCTATTTTAGGGGACATTCCTCTAGTTGGAGGCTTCTTCAGTTCTTCACTAGGTTCTTACCTCTTTTTGGGGGAGGGTTTTTCCCATGTGGTTTTCTCTCTTTCCTCATTTTTAGAGGTTGTATTTCTTTGCATTGTATGTGGGTACCTAGCATGACCTCATTATCAAGACCCATTTTGCATTTTCATCTTAGTTTTGTGAGCTTAAGGCATTCCCCTAAGTTGCACTTAAGAGGGGTGTTAGAGTAAATAATTAATTAATTATTTATTATTTATTCTATTTACTTAAGCTTACTTAGGTTAATGCATGTAGTTAATTATTGTAGTGATGAGTTGTTGACAACACAAGAGTTTGTTACCTTCTAGCATGTTCCACCTTTTTGTGGATGCTTAGTTGTCAATCTTATCTTCTACCACTTTCCAACTTGTTCTACAAGCTTCCATGAGGCTTTTATATTCGAGCTCTCTCATTGTATCTCACATTCTATTTTCATTGTAAATATATTTTCCTATTTTTGCAATATGTTCTCTGTCAAGTCTGTTTAGGGTTTTTCCAAGCTCCACCTCTTCCCTCCTTGGTTTCCCTTTGACAGGTTATTTGCATGCAGGTGATCTTGGTGAGCTGTGGAGTTGGATTTCATCAACTCCTACATAGATTTATCTTTTCCTTTTAGATCTAATCTATTTTTAGGTTTCTTTGCAGACATGTTAAATATATAACCAAGATCGGTCTTATCATAGGTAGGTCTCTATATTGACATTGAATCATCTAGTTTTTCTTTGCTAGAATAAAGCTTTTGAAGCTGTATTTTTCTTTGAGTTAGTTCACCTTTCACAATAGTGTTGTACTTTTGAAGTTCTTCATGATATGCTTTTAATTCTTTAAGCTTAGATGTCATATTTTTTAGATTGGCTCTAAGACATAAATTTTTAGTCTTCAAATTAGATTCAACTTTGCTAGGATCACTCTTCAAGCTTGACTTTAGATTGGTAATCTTCAATTCATGCTTCAAGATCTTGTAATCTATTTTCAACATTGAATATTCATCATCATCAACTTCAAATTCTATAGCTTTAGGATTGGATTTAAGATGTTCAATCTTGTTCTTCAGTTTTCCAATGTATACTTTGGAGTCTTCATATCTATCTCTCAAATTATCTCTTTCTTTATTAAGGAGATCAATCTATTTAAGTGCCTCTTCAAGGTTCTTCATCAATTGTTCCATATCCATAGGGATCTTACTCAAGCTATTAAGCCTCTTCTAAGTAAATGGGCTCTGATACCAATTGTTAGAAATAGGAATTACTGAGAGGGAGGGGGGAGGTGGCGTTGAATCATTAATCTAAATACTTTAGTCACCAACTGGATTTTATTTATTACTTTGAACCATACATAAGAAAGTAAACAAGTAATGTTGAATAGTAACAGTAACCATACACAAAGATAACTCATAACACCATATTTTGTTAATCAGGGAAACCCTAGCTAAGGGAAAACCCACTAGATAATATACAGATACATATGTTCCTTGGTAGAGGATGGACCCTGTTAGGAACCAATGAGAAAGTTTAGTATAGAGAGTCCCTGTTAGGAGACTTTGAATCCCTATTAGGAGATTCCAACCATGTTAGGAGTTGTAGTAGAGTAGATGCAATATGAGCCCACTGCCCAAACATGCACTTCCAATTACAAGAAGAGCTGATTGCCCAAATAAGTAATTAGTCTTTAGGTATAAAGGTGTTGTAACTTCCTTAGCTGATCTCTAGCCTCAGCTTGATCTTGGATCACAAAATTAGGTTCTTAAAACTTCACATATATTACTTCATAGAAAGTTTACATATCACTTATTACAATACAATTGCACACTTCTTTTCGCAAGATGTCCTTGCATAAATACCATGCCTTTTCACAAATTACTGCTAGGTAGGCTAAGACCATAATATACTTTTCCAACTTAGAGTAAACATCGAGGATGTTAGTTCTAATTGGTCAAGTAATTATTTTGTAAAAAAAAATAATTTCTTTACCTCCAATTCTGATGTTCGGTAAATCTTGAATATCTTTTATTTGTATAGTCTGTGCTGATGTTCGAGGTTATACACATAATCATCAACATGCATACTATCACCATCTAACTTCTCTTGTCATAATACGATGTCAGAAAATTTATGCATATAAAACAATATACTGTTGAAAACCAATTTCATACTTAGACAATTTTTTGGGTACCAAAAGCTAAGTATCTTTATTTTTGAGGTTGTCTACAAGCATGTACATCATGTGTTGCCATAAATGACAAAAATTACATATCTTCATTAGCCAATTATCAACAAGATGAGATCTCCATTTTAAAAAAAGGATCAAATCTTTTGACAACAAAAGGATTTTGCATTATGAGAGAAGAGGTAGGCAAGCCTCCATTAAAAATTCCTATTAAAAAAATTATAATAAAAAATTATAAATTCCTCCAAAATTGTTAAGAAAGAGAAAATATATAAATCCAACTTTAATAATCTTTGTAATTTTATTTTTTAAATCAAGGAGGTTCCTCTTCTACCCACCCAATAGTCTATTTTGGAGCGAGTGGGGTGAAACAAGTTCCCCTAGGGACGCACACACATGGCCATAAAATCTTTTTGTAATATTTTTAAGACTACTCTATTCCACCCCTTCCCTAAGTCCCCCTACACATGCCCATAAAATCTTTTTGAATTTTTTTTAAGACTACTCTATTTCACCCCTTCCCTAATAACAATCTAACATAAGAAATTCAATTTTCACACATATAATTTCTATCTTTTTAATATGTTACCAATTATAATAAGTTAAATACTATTAAAAATAAAAATGTTAAGTACTACATATCTATTAGTGAAGCTGAATAAATCTTCATGAATGGTTTTGACATCATAAGAGGTTGAAACAGGTGAATGTCCATAAAAAAATTCTATCAAACAATTAAAAATTCCCCCAAATAGATAAGAAAGAGCATGGAAGGCTGTATTAAGTTAAATATTCCCCCAAAATGGAGAAGTTAAGAGATGATTAGAGAATTAATTAAGTAATCACAAGAAGAGAATCAAATCCATTTTGACTCGTTGCATGCCAATGGGAAATGATTAGATGCAAATGGAATGAAAGGTGTCATGTTCATGGGGAGACAAAGACCTAGGTTTTAAAAGTAGAAAAATCCATGGTGAGTAGGTCAAATCTATAATCATGGTTTTGGGGGAATCTTCCATCTCAAAAACCCTAGTGGTATGGTACCCACAAAATGATGTACTTATATAAAAGTTCCTTGTAAAAGGATATGACCATGTTATGATAAAATTTGCTACAATTAGTACAAATGAGTCCCTATTAGAGGACTTTGAATCCCTATGAAGAGATTCTAGCCCTTTTAGGAGCAATAAGGAAGACAACTAAACCCACTGTCCAAATTGCTTTAGAATTGTTACACAAAAAAAATCTCTAGGATAAAATATCCCAAGTAGTGAACTAACTAATATAGAAATTTTGTTTCCAATATATATCCTTTGAAGTTCTCAATCCAATCTCAACATCATCTATTGCTCATCTTTGATCAAATTTGTATCTTCAACATCAATATAATACCATACTCACAAAAGTCACTTAACCACACTCATAACCTTTCCTTTATAAATTGTCCTAGTAACTAATTGATTCAACCTATGAGGGATTTCCCAATATAAAATGAGTAATATAGGTCCTTAATAAGATACCACATCAAGGTTCCACATGCTACAATACACTTTACAACTTCTATAATAAATATCAATTCAAAAGTTAGTTGCCAGTGAACATATCACATGTTACACTTTAGCAAACTCCACAACATGATCTCCAACATCTACTATCAAAAACATTGAATCATGAGTGTTTCTTCAACTAAGATCTAAGATCACTTAACTGCATTCCATCCCACTTAATGGGTAGGTGCAAGAAATTGAGTCCCACTTTTGGCCAAAAATTGGAAGTGTTTTTCCTATTTTTCAAATTTATTGTCACTTAATGTCCAAATTTGAACACATCAAGATTGAATCTCAGATGACTTCACTAATCAAAAAATGTAGTGCTCGAAGTCTAGTTCTCAAGTATGTAATTTTTTGGAATACCTACATGGTATAAATTATATTTTAGTAGACATGTTCAAAAACCACTTTTTCAAAATGCATGTTTCAGGATCATAGCATACACATGTATGACTAGCCTTTTTTGGAGAAAAAAAATGAATTTTTGGAGTTCTATTGGGAAAAGGTACCTAACATACCAAAGATTGATGAGAATATTTTTCCTTATTTTTTATTGAGTATTTTTTTTTTCATAAATTTTCATTTGACCATAAAGTGGATTTTGAAAACCTCTAGTGTATGACCACCATAATTTGATGAAAACTTCACCTTTTTCCATTTTTAAAAAAAAATATTGAAGTACACTCTATGTAGATTGATGACATATAATTCATTTTTCAAAAAATGTAAAATAAAAAAAATTAGCAAAATTTTAGTTAACCATACTATTGAAGTTTAGGTACCAATTTGGCTTGATAAATATTGTAAAAATACTAAAATAAGTCATATTACTATAAAATCTACATTTTTAGAAACTAGACAAAGAGTATTATAATGGGTTTTCATTTCATCAAAAAAATCATTTGGAAAGTCCTCCAAAAAATTACAAGAAGTTGAAAATTTCATGTTCTTGTGCCTTAGCCAAATTTTCTAGAACAAGCACAGGCTTGGTTCTACCAAGCCTATCCCAAGCTAAAACACAATGCAACCCATGACATTTGAAATTCAAATTTTAAGAAATGGGTACATATTTCAAAATGGGTACCCATTTCTAAAAGTAGGTAAAATTGAGCTTTCAAGTGCTAAAAAATAATTTTTTGAATTTTTTAGAAACGTGCACCCATTTTGAAATGGGTACTCACTTTGAAAATAATGGGTGCATGTTTCGAAATGGGTACCCATTTTGGAAAAAAAAAAACCCATTTTTTGAATTTAGGATCGGATAGCTGAGCCTAAAGAGGGTACCTATTTTTTTAATAAACAGGTACCCATTTCTAGCAACAATATTTTTTTCCTCAAGCACTTCCACAATTTTGGTACTTAACTTCTTGCATTTATCCTAATAGATATAACTAAATTACTAGTAAATTGTTTCCTGCACACTAGCCTACAACCAATCTTCAATAAATTAAGTGAAACTCATATGAATCTTCATACTAACTTGAGTGAATATAGATGTAACATCTAAAAACATCTATGAATTCAAATCTAGTAGTTTATAAAGTAGATTATGAGTACTAAAATTTATATTTTTTACTCATGTTATCATTTTAGGTCTTATCATTTTAAGTGGATGATGCTCAAACATCTCATCCAATTTTAGGTTTACTCCTAATTTCATAAAAGAAGTGTCTACATATGCCCCCTTTTTGTACACCATCTTGTTACACTTACCCTATAATATGTTCTTGTACCTTAATCTTTGTATGCATAAGAATATTATGATGTACTATTTTTGGTTTAGTATGAAAAGTGGATGAGAGATAATATATGCTCCTCATTTTGCTAATTTAAACTTCAAGACTCCTTACAAAAGGTGTCAATTTGTATTTCAAACTTTCCAAGTTGTGCATGGTAGATATGACTATAGGGTGTTATATAATGGATAGAGATATCTTGGAAAAGGAATAACATTTATGGGAAGAATATGTGGACACATAGAATTTGGTTTGCTTTGCTAGAAAACTTCCTAATAATAGTAAAGATGGTTTGGTCTTGACAAACAAACATATGGAAGATGAGAAGAATAAAGGGTGTATAAAGAAAAATACCTAATGATTGTATTAAGTTTAAGGGGTTATCATTTACAAAACCCCAATATTGGAGTGGGCTATAAGAGGTAAGTGACATATTAGAAGAGGGTTTTCATAGAAAATAAGGATGAAAAACATGCTACAAATGTTTTTGTTGTAACAAAGAGATTGAGAATGAAAAATATTACTCACATATTTTATATGGATTATAAGACACAACACTTCCTAAAGATTATGTGAATAGGGTAGAAACTAAGAGGAGTTAACTTTGAAAGAAATTTCATGGTTAAGCATGCTTGAGCTAGAGTTGTAATAGTATGGGTGATCTCCTAGGAAGGCTCAATGCTTCATCCCTATGAGAATAATCGAGAGGCAATGAGTGCTAATTGTTCCATTCATTCTCATGAGAGATGGTTCTTATTAACTAGTACTTATAAATCATAGGAGAAGGAGTTTAACTAAAAAACTATGTATTTGAACCCTGATAAATCAATATCATAATTTGAATTGTTATAAAGAATATATATTATTTATCAATTGATGGGATAAGGGGCTTAATAGTTAATGGTTTAAAAAGAATAACATATTTTTAAGGTTTTTAATATGGGTTAGAAAGCTAAGAGAAGCTAACCTCAAAGGAAACTTAATCGTTAAGTGTGTTTAAGATAAAGTTACATACTACAATTGGTAACCTTCTAGGAATGAATGATGCTTCACCCCTATGAGCATCACCTAGATGCAATAAATTCTAACTATTTTATTCATTCACATAAGAGATGGGTTCTCTTGAACCACTAATCATGAAACATGGGTCAAGGAGTTTGATTAAGAAAACTTCACAATTGAATGCACCAATATAAAGATGTTTGATAGTTTTAGAGGAGAAAAGAGTAGATGGACATGATTTGAAAGATCACATAGCCATATTGCATAGTTGTGATGGTGACCTCATACTTTCAGTAGAAGTAGCATCCCTCAAGGAAGAAGTGATGCTCCTTAGGAGCCAATTTGACTACATGGAAAAAGTCAAGAAAAGTGTTGCCCATTTTAGTTGTAGGGTAATACATAGCTCCAATACTTCTCTTTTCCTTCTGAAATAGAGTTTCTCTATTAATGGTTAAGATGTTGAAGGCAAAAAACACTTCAATTTTCTTAGGGGAGACTAGGCTAAGGTCTTCTATGGTGCCCATCATGTCCCTAGATGCCATGACCATAATTAATATCTTAAGGAATTTTTCTTGTAATCTATTTTTCTATTTTTAATTCTTGTTGTTATCATCAATTGCCTTTGTTGTTGATCTATTGTTCCCTCTTTTTCTACTCTTCTTTCTAACTTTATTGACATATTACAAATGCAATAGCTATTTTTAACTACCTCTGATAGTAAACTTGCCCTTTGGGCTGATCTATTATACGGGACACCATCCTTATTTTGTTTCTTCTAACATGAAAAGCATGTTCACGCATCAACCAACTAAATAAAAAGCATAAGAAGAAAAATATATTTAAAAGATCATAAAGATATTCAAGAAAGCCCCTACATGTCCTTATAATTTATTTCTTTAGGCACACTTAAATCTTCAGTTATACAAGTATGTAGATTATTAAGAAATTTTGAAAAAAAGCACATTGTTGGGATTAACTCTCCTTTCCTAAATGATTCTCCACCTTTGACTTGTAGTCATCTTGTAGTAGTAGTAGTAGCGGTAGTAGTAGCTTTTCTTAAGTATTAATTTACAAAAAAAATAATTTAAATGTTAATTAGAAAGACACATGAAATAACCAATTTCATTATATTACTCGCTAGTTATAGAAATAAAAAATAAAAATCAGCACAAACAAATATTATGCAAAATGGAAAAATAATAAATCATACAAATAACTTACAAGCTTAGTAGATAGATGATTAAAATCTTGACCACCACATTTATGACATGTAATTCACAAGGAAAGAAACATGGTATAGCTCCATTCAAAAGAATAAGGCTAAAGGACCAAGGTTGTAGAGCAACTAAGTTCCTCTCGAAAAGTGGTAGATTTGTTTAAGTTATTTGAAAATAATAGACGAGCTTAGAAACATGACTTTGGTTTTTTAAAAAAAAATAAGAAATTATATAGATTTACAAAAAGGAGTAGATAATATATTTTATAAAAAGACTATTTGTAATTTTAATGTATTAAGATTTATTTTGATACAAAAGCTTGCAATTTGAAAATTGAATTTATTAATGTTTGATTTATTTTGATATCAAAAGATATTAGTCAAAATTTTAAAATAAATTAAGGAAATCTTTTTTAAAGTACTTACAAACTTTCAAATTTAAAAATATTAAATCTTCTAATTATTTATTATTATTTTAAAAATATTTTAACACAAATTTTGTATAAATAAATAAAATATAGGAGTTGACATTTATGCTTACAATATGAATATTATATGAATATATTAATAAGAAAAATAATTTAGTAATTAAGATTAAAATAAATAATATATGATTTGTTTTTGGTTAAGATGCAATATTTTTCCTTTTCTTCAAGAATTATTTATTTAAATGGACCTTCTAGAAAGCTATTAAGACAAGTAATCTAATGAATTAGTAAATTATATTGAATAAATTTTGCACGTGTTTTTGAATAAAAGAGCAATAAGAGGGTACTGACTTGTGGTACATTGGGAACTAGAACATTAACAACACATTGACTGCATCTAACACATTCATAGTGTAATAGAGCATCCACTTTTTGCCTCTATAAAAATACAAAATGAAACAAAGAATTTAAGATCAAAATTAAAGCTACTAGTAGTAACATACTTAAACAAATGTTAACGAAAAAGATTAGCCACAAAAGGCTAACAACAATGACAATGTTTTTGTTATAAAACTAGCAGAGCTCCCAAGGCTACCATAGATCAGATAGAAGAAAATAAAGAAAACCATAACCAACTAAATTTTAGTATCCCCTCCTAGTCTCTTTTGGAGAGGAGGGTCGAGGCACATTGCTCCTTGAGGATTTCAATGAGATCCTTGTGGTCCTCCTCAACTTTTGGCTTCACACTTGCAATCCTCTACTCCATCATGCAAAGGGTGACATAACAAGCATGCATCACTTTGATGACAAATTTGTTAGAATTATGCATTTGTCTATTGAGACTAGTGACATCCTTCTTCAACTCTTTCACAACATCATCTAGGTCTGACAACTAGTGCTTGATGTTTCCAACCATTCCACCAAGTTTGGGAGTGGTGGTGTCTAGCTCTAGCTCCCACTGAACAACAACCTTCCTTCTCCATCTAATGACGATTGGTGTAGTGCCTCTCATGTTTGTTTTCTGTACCTTGTCTATTTTGATTCAAGGGATGCTTGATACTCTTATTTTATGTACCTTGACATGACCTAAGGGTCAAATGTTATACTTTGATTCAGTATCATAGATGTTATACTACTATGTTATTCAGTTTATCATATTTACATGTTGATGCCATTTTGAGATGATAGTAGGTCTATGATGATATTTGATTATCTGGTATTTGGACATATTTTTTTATTATGCTATCTGATGGATTTTATGCTATGGTTATTTACTTCATTCTTGTCTCTTTATGCTTTATGCAAATGTGAGTGATGTAAATGGATTTTTAAGTATAATTGAATAAATGGTTAAATTAGTTATTTAATGCAATTATTGCTTTGACTATGTTATTATATGCAATTGCACTTGATCTTGTGTTTTAGTGTGTAGGATTTATATCCCTAGCAGTGGCACATGGAGTTAGTGATTCAACTATTCATATTTTACCAATGTCGTCCTTGTGTGGTTGACATATCCTTAATTTAATTGTTTAATTAAAACCTTTCAGAGATTATTAAATCCAAACTCATCTGCATTATGTGATTAGACCAGTAAGCGTGTTTGTGTATTTAGAGGTTCACATTGTTGCAAAAGTTAATTAAGGGTTTTTCTGTGATTTTGGGTTTTCTGGCTTTAATCTTATTGAATTTAATTTCTGGTAGCTTTGCTTTAGGTGAATTCTTTTTACAAGGGAAAACCTATTTTTGTTTGGGTCAATTTGAAGTCTAGCTAGTCCAACTAGCTATTTGCACTAATTGACTATTAACTCAAGAAGTGAATAAGTATTGGAAAAGGGATTTGTTGTCTCACTTGTGAATTTTACAATTTAGAAATTGGAGAGCTTTTTTGAAATCCTCCTTCTGAAGGATTAGTTTTCTATTCATTCTGGGAGCTGTGAGCATAGGGATTTTTCCAGATTAGTCTCATTGGATCTGGCTCGGGGAGACCTTGCTATGTCATTACTTTTGGTAGTTTTGGCAAATTATTTATTTTATTAGCCTGATTTCAATTTTTGCCCCTTTTGTTATTAGGTAGGGCTTTCTAGTTTTCTTTTTTTTGCTTCTATTTCTAGTAGTAATTTGTCAAGAGGCTGAGAACTAGTGTTCCCCTCTATTTCTAATTGCTAGCTATGCCTAGTTGGTCAGGTATGAATATTTTCCTTATTTTTGGGATGGGGGTTTGCGGTTTTGCACCATTATGCTAGTCATTTTTTGCATACGATGTTTAAACACAAATATTATTCATTTTTTAGCATTTTTGTACCCAAAGGCCAAATGGGTTTTAATTTTGAAGTTTTCCAATTTTTGGGGTTTTTACCTCATTTTGCATGCCACAATATTTTCTCGAGTTTTCTTGGCATGAGTTTGGTCATGGAACTAGATCATCTATTTGGATGTCAGCCAAACCTTTATTGCACTTTTATGCTACATTGGCATGCATGTCACATCCCTCCTCTTGAGTCTATTTTTAGTTGAGTGACTTCTTGCTTTGTGTTCTCATCTAGTCCTTGTGTTATGATCTTCGTGATGGTGGTACGCCACACATGAGTACTTGTGCATACATTTGTCAGGTGACTTGTGAGGCTCGCTCTTCTGTGGTACTTCTAGAAGTTATGATCATTGGAGTTTGGTTGGGAATTTGCATGCTTATGGGAAATCATCATTGGATGAGCATGAGTAGTGTAGGGTAGCATATGAAGGGGGATTCTATCTCACATCCTAGTGATCATTGCACCATAGGTTGGTAGAGGAAGCTTTAATTAAGTGATAACTAAATAAAATGTTGGGCGGTAAAACAACTTAAGATAATAAAATGTGTGAGTACCCGATTAAGTTTGAGGACACAATGTCTAAGCACCCATTTAAGTTTAAGGACACACAATCTAAGCTTGATATTTCTAACACCAAGCAACTCTCCATGATGTCAGCCCCAATTGAGTGTATGACCAGGACCTATAGTTTATGCATTGTCTATGTTCTTGGTTTCAGTCATCATTCTATCTGGCATGAGTGTTAGCCATGGATGTTTTCTTTATGTGTGTTTGTGGTTGGATCATTATCTCCATCAGCATGATGGGAGTGGGCTTGCGAGTTCCACATGGTTGGGAGGCATAGCTACCTTTACCACTACTAGGGACCATTACTAGATGTTTTCACTTGGTACATCAGGTTCCAGAGTATGCTTTCTTTTCATTTATTCTTTCATTGGAATGCTTGTATACAATGTTTAGATGATGTTAGTTATTGAATCATTTTCTTATTATGATGATTAGCATATGATAGATGATGTTATCCATATTTTTAGGAGTATCTTATGCTTTACTTATAACATGTTAGATTTCCTTATGCTTATGTTGTAGCACATTTTAGCAGTGATGTCCTTATATGATAGTACCAACAATATGATTAGTAGCTTGGGAAGTTATGCATGGGGATGGCTAGGGCCCACAATTGTCTTATGATGTTATTATGGTTGGGAGGAACCGCATACTTAGTTTGGTTGTAATGTTCACTATGATGTTACTTTAGTTTATTGTGATGTTGTTTTAGTACACTATGATGTTTCCTTTTGCACTTTCAGTTCACTAATTGTTAGATGGTTAGATTGTGTTTCTATCATCCAATATTTTATTTGTGTCCTTGCCTCGAGATGTGGATCTAGTACTCCCCAATGTGGAGGAACTTTATTCCTTAGCTTTTTACCTTTTTGTTTTCTAGCTTGTTGTCTTGGAATCTCACACAAAATTGTACTTTCTCATGTGAGAATGCAAGATCTCATGTGGTGTGTTGGGTTTCCTCATGTGGCCTTTGGCACTTTCTTGTGCAAAACTAAACACTAGTTTTGGGTGTCTTGACTATTTTGCCAAGCACTTTCTCATGCCATTTGGTGCACATCTTCGCATGTAAGGTATTTCCTCACATTTCATGTTGCAAATCCTCACACGATAATTTGTCTATCTATGGTCCTCGAGCAAAAAGTACGAGACATCTCCATTGGTTTTAGGGATTGACTTTTGGTGTTTCTAGTACCCTTTGCATTTACTTAATTTTCCATGCCTTGACAGATCTTAGATTCCTTGTGCAGTTGTCATTTTAGTTTTTCATTTCCTATTGTGTGTGTGTCACTTTGGGTAGTGAAGTTTGGAGATTTGTTGGTTGTCAGGATGGTGGTTAAGACTTCCATTACAATCTTTGTGATCTATGTATGATGTTACCATGTGCTTTCATACTTGTTCAATTTTATTTTTTTAATATCTTGGATTGTATTTCATCCTTGTTCCAAGGATCTCTAGGTAGAGCATTACATCTTGTATCAAAGGCCATGTTGCAACATTTGGATCTCTGCATTATGCTTCCATTATGGTTTTATTTTCCATTGAGTATTATTATATTATGGTTTCTATTTTGATATCTGGTTAGTTCATTGTTTTGACTCTTATGCTTGTGATCCAATTGTTCTGACATTATCTTGTTATTCCCATAGTGATGCCTCCTGTACATAGACCTAGTGGTTGAGGTGATACCCATAGTGGTAGCCTTGGAGAAGAGCACCATGAAGAAGGATGTCAGGATGGAGAAGGAGAACATGGTAATAATGAATAGAATGGTGTATGGGCATTGATGCCAGTGCTCTAGGGGGTTCTTTCTTGGTTGGGCCCTCATGTAGAGGAATGCTGATAGGATCATGATCAGGAGGAGGGATCCCATCATGGTGATTCCCATCATTCAGAGCATAAAGAGGAGGAATGTGAATGTGAGCATTCGCATACTCCACTAGGTGGTCAAGGGAACTATTGGGGTGGTAGGGACCATAATGGTGAAGATTCCATTAGGTTGGATATCATGAAGTCTCTTCATTGATCCAAACTACCATTGTATGATGGTAAGGGAGGTGGTCTCAAGGAAAAAACTTGGTTATTGGACATGGAGCACTGCTTCATCATGTACCCATATGCAACCAATTTGAAGGCACATTGTGTGATTATGGAGTTGAGGGACTATGCATCCATATGGTGGAATATTGAGGGCCATAAACTCAAGATCAGCATTGTAGATCTCACCTAAGAGATCTTCAAGGAGAGGTTTTGAGAGAGATTCTTATCTCCTCAGTTTAGAGAGGCTCATGCCGATGAGTTCCATGCGATCTGGCAATGTAAAATGCCAATGGATCAGTACAAAATTTGGTTCTTTGAGGTTAGGTAGTACTCATGCTACAATCATGATGATTTACTCCTGGCCCATCATTTCATCTGAGGCCTTAAGGATGCCCTCATTGGAGAAGTCTGTATGCATCAGCCTAAGACTCTTGTTCTTATTGTTATGAAGGCACATATTGTAGAGGAAAATTTGGCTAGAGGTTTTAGTAGCAGGTCTAGTTCTTAGAACCAAAGTGCTCAGAATTTAGGCTAAGATGCATAGTTTATTTAGTCTTCTAGAAAGGGCCAAGCCCAATCAAAACCCTCTTAGGGTGGTTATCAAAGTAAGGGTAAGAAAAGGTTTTGGTGAAAGGGTGGCCAGTATTCTGGTACCACTAAGAAGAAATGAGATAACCAAAGCCGAGGACATAAATCTCAATAGGATGATCCTCCTTAGAGTGCTCAATAGAACTCTAGCAGAGGTAGTGCACCTTATCCTAGCACTACTTAGGGATGTCATGGGATAGGTTCCAGCTTTGGGGGAAACTATTTTTTTTTTGTAGCCAGCCTAGCCATAAATCTTTTGAGTGTTCCATCAAACCATCTTAAGGACCTGGTGAGGGCATAGTGAAATCTGAACTACTATAGGAGATACTCATATGAATCACATAGTCTTTGTGGTAGTTGACAACCATCAAGCATATCATCAAGGTACAGTAGTTGAGGTGAAAGGTATGTTACATGGTATTTCAACTTTAGTTTTGTTTGACTTTGGTGCTTTAGATTCTTTCATTTCACCATCTCTTGTTCAATGATGTGGGCTAGTGGTAGCACGTCAGGTTGATAGGTGGTAGGTTCAATTAGACACGGGTTCCAAAGTGACTGTAGACTCATTGGTCAAGGGTTGTGTTTTGAATTTGGGTACCTTCACTACTACAGTGGATCTATGCATTTAAGTTGAGTTAGCCATGGGTTCCAAAGTGACTATAGACTCATTGGTCAAGGGATGTGTTTTGAATTTGGGTACCTTCACCATCACGGTGGATCTATGCGTTCTCCCCTTGGGATCATATGACATTATGTTGGGCATGGATTGGTTAGCTACCCATTAAGTGAATATTGATTTCCATCATAAGATGGTATAGTGTGTTGATGACATAGGTGGCCAGGGAGAACATTTGGGAGTTCAGAGACCACTCTCACTTTGTATGATCTCAGCTAACTAGCTGAAGCTTAGTTGTTTCTTTTTTCTATTAGTGATCTCGAGGAAGCCTAGAGCCATGTGGTGACACTTGATGATCACCCACTCCTTCGTGAGTATACTGATGTGTTTCTTGATGAGATTCTAGGTATGCCATGGTAGTGTGACATTGATTTTTTAGATTGATTTTGTACTAGGAGTAGAGCCGATTTCATGAGCTCTTTACTGCATGACTACTCACGAGTTGAGTGAGCTCAGATTGTAGTTGGAGGAATTGTTGGCCAAGGGCCATATTTTTCATAGTGTATCCCTATGGAGTGCACCAGTCATCTTTGTGAAGAAGAGGGATGGTTCTATGCATTTGTGCATTGACTACTAGTAGTTGAATAAAATGATAGTGAAGAACTGCTATCCTTTGTCAAGGATAGATGACTTGTTCGATTTGATGAAGGGAGCTTGAGTGTTCTCAAAGATGTATCTAAAGTCAGGATACCATCAGCTTCATATCCAGGAGGATGATATTCATTGAATAGCTTTTCATACACGCTATGGGCATTATGAATTCATGGTTGTACCCTTTGGGTTAACCAAAGCACCATTAGTGCTTATGAGTTTGATGAATGGTGTATTTCACACTTACCTCAATTAGTGTGTCATTGTATTCCTAGATGACATATTAATCTATTTGAAGACTACGGAGGAGCACAAAGTCCATTTATGTCAGGTATTGTAGTACTTGAGAGACCATTAGTTGTATGAAAACTTGAGTAAATACAAGTTCTTCTAGTTAGAGGTGAAGTATTTGAGACACATCATCACTGGTGATGGAATTGTAGTGGAACCAAAGAAGATTTTCACTATCATGGATTGGCTGTACCCACTAATGTCTTAGAAGTTTTTAGTTTCATGGGATTGGCAAGTTACTACCATCACTTTGTGAAGGATTTCTCATGAGTAGCTCATTCCATCACTTCCCTTTAGTAGAAAGGGAAGAAGTGTGTTTGGTTTGACCAGTGCAAGGAAACATTTAATGCTCTTAAGAAGTGTTTGAATAGTGCACTAGTCCTTATAGTTGTTGGCATTATGTTGTATTTGTCATTACTGACAACACTTATTTGATTCTTAATGCTTACCGAGCTTATCACTCAATCTTCAGTTTACACCGAGCATTCCTGAAGCTACCAAGTAAATATAGGCAATGTGAAGACCAATAGTGCCTACCAAGTTTCTTAGTGTCTACCGTGCTTCACAGTGTCTACCAAGCAGTAAGTTTGTGTCATGAAGATTCAGAGAAAACCAAGTGTTGGAAGAAATAGTGTTTACCGAGTGAAGCAAGGTAGACTCAGTGTGCATTATCTATCGATGACACTACATCTACCAAGTCACCAATGGTTACCAAGTTTAGAACTACATTGAGTGATTAGTATGGACCGAGCCTTCACTTCTACTGAGTGCATGATGATGCCGAGTAATGTAGTGGATGCCATGTATCAGAAGGTCACCGAGTCAGTTCAGTGAACCCAAGTTATTTACTATTGGACTGACTTTGCAATGTATTTTTTCACTTGTATTTTGGCTGACCTTGTAGTTTTGTAAATTTGAAAGGTATATATGTAAGATGTATTCTAAGATATCAAAGATATCAAGAAATAGTGTAGTAATGTGAAGTAATTTTGAAAAGTATCTGTGAAATATTTTCAACAGTAGTTCAAGGAATACAACAAGGTCAATATAGAGGCAAAAAAGTTATATTCATCACATGAGGTGATCAGTGCATAAAGGATCTTATCAGCAATTAGTTGTAAGCATATCCACTACTTCATCTTAATAGGTGAATCAGTTTTCTAAATCCTCTAACAAGGTAGACTTGACAGTCTTTGTACAAATCTCTTAATTGAGTGCATAGTTCATTGTATGTTTGTAAATCCTCTAACAAGGTGGACCTAGCAATCCTTTGTGCTCCTAATAGGGTAGATCACTAGAAGTGTTCAATGTAAGCCTTAATAGGCCAACTTTATGCTATAGTATTGAAGTTTTGTGGGTATCATCCACACCCTAGTTTTACTTTCTATTTGGAAGGTTTCTAGGTCACCAAAATATTGTGTTCTTTTGTGTGATGAATGTTTTATCTTTCAAAGTTAATGTATGCAATAACATATATGGATGTGTGGTAAATTTAAAGGAAAGTTTTAAAGTTACTGATTCACCCCTCCCCTCTAAGTAACTTTTCATATCTTGAATATTTTCAACAATTGGTATCAGAGCTTTGTGTTTCTCAAGATAAAAGTTTGGTAGCTTGAGCAAAGATCTAAAGACAAACGGAGATATTCCGACTTGACAAGGTAATTGAAAATGAAAAGCTAGATCTAGAAATGGCCATAGCTCAACTCAAAGAAGAAAAGGAGCATCTTACCCAATCCCTAAAAAGAAGAAAGGAACTTGCAAGACAAATGGATGACCATCAGTATGTTGAAGAAAAGATTGAAGACCTTTTACCATCAAGCAGCTCAGATGAAGCTAATGAGGCAATCAAGGAACTCCTAGCAAAGAATGGCTCTCTGTAGGAAGAAGTAAGACAACTCAAAAGAGAACAAGAAATCCAATCAACCAGACTATGTGAAATTTTGGAACAAAGGAATAAGGAAAATGAAGAATTGGAGGCAAGAAACAATAAAGAATAGAATCAATCCAATCAACATGAAGACCTCATTGATCAAATCACTGGAGCAAATGAAGAAATTAGGATTCTCAAAGCATAGAATGAAAGAATAAGAGGTGATCTAAATTATGAAAGGGAAATTAATGAAAGAATATTGAGAGAACTAAGATGTGAAAAGAAAATTGTTGAAAAATTGAAGAATGACCTAAATGCTGAAAAAAAAATCAATAAGAGAATGTTGAAATCACAAGAAGACATGAATCAACTGATTCAACAAAATGAGCAGAATCTCCATAAGCAAAAAGGTAAAGTAGGACTTGGATACAATGAAGAACAAGGTGAATCTTCCAAGCAAGGTGTAAAACGGAATAAAAAATTCTCATGCAATCATTGTGGAAAAATTGGTCACAGATCAAACAAATGTTGGAGCAATGGAAAAGAAAAATTCAATGGGAAGTGCTACAACTGCAATCAGCATGGTCACAAAGCTAACAAATGCAAGGAGAAACAAAAATTTGAAGGTAAATGTCACAAATACAAAAAGCATGGTCACAAGGCATCTCAATGCAGATTCAAATCATTCAATCCAGTTGAACAACTTGTAAAGGCAATATTTGGATGAGACTGCAATACTTAGTGTAGATGTCATTATTGTGGAGAATATGGACACACTAGTATAAATTGTGCAAGGCATCACCTAAGGAAGAAGGAAACTACTATAAGGTGTTACACATGCATTGAACTTGGTCATATAGCTAAAAACTGCATGAATATAGGCAAAATTGAAGATGAAAAAAAAGCAAGGGCTAACAACATAAGGAAACAAATGAAGCAACAGTGGATTCCTAAATCCATTGAAGATACAAGCTCAAATCATGGAAGTGAAGTCACTCAAGAAGTGGGTGACTCCATCCACTCAAACTAAATTCCTAAAATTGTGTTGGAGCTGTACTCAGCAAGAAAATCATAAGCACTTCCAAGAAATATGAGGAATGCAAATGATCCAATCAATATTCTAGATACACCAAGATCACAAAAAGGTTATCTTTCACTAAGTTGCATCAGACTCCACCGAGGAAAGTTGATTAAAGACCTTACCAAGAGAGGTTGGGAGTAAAATGAATTTGGTTTATCTATCGAGTTGATACTCTTGCTGAGTTAGGTCAGTGGATGACAGTTTGTCATGCACTATGACAGTATGGTACCTAGCATTAATGGCAAAATTTTCATCAAAATGGGCCAAATTCAAATTCATTTTTTACCTTATCCTTAGAGAAAAGAGATCTCCATGTGCATTCAAGAAATTTCAAGTGATTCCAAGCAATTTTGAGTGAATTTGCAATTAGGGAATTTGTTCGAAGATTTTCATCACTTACCGAGCAGCAATGGCATCCAGAAGCACCAACAATAGCAAGGAAAAAAGAGGATCAGAGATTTTGGTCAAGGGTGTAGAGTGGAAAGCACCAGATTTCAATTTAGGTCCAGCAGTGGTGGAGGCACTTGACCCTAATGGTGCACAATCAAAAATTCCACCAAAGGTATATCTGATTAATGATATCTGCACTCATTTTAAATGTTCAATTCAAGAGATAGGAACCCTAGAAATGGATAGTGCTTTAGAAGAAATGTGTGTTGATGGCTCATTAAAACTTGAGCACAAGAATTTGGAAACAAAAGGGTTGACACACATATCACACCTGCCAAGAAGCTTTTAGATAAAATGGATTAGGTATATTCTTAGCCATGTTCACAATGGTCAGTTATGGTTGGAGCAGCCCGTATTGATCACCAAAAAGATGATTCAAAAGATTACTGGCCTTCCCATTCTGAGCAAAGCTAAATCCACCAAAACCGTAGGTCGAGATGAACTCCAAAAGAAAACCCTAGCCAAGTAGGATGGTAGAGGCTTGAAAATTAGCACCTTTACTGATGTGGAGCTGAGGTTTGGAATTCATGTAATTTCTCACAAGATTTACAATTTCAGTCATTTAAATAGTGTGCCATGTGAGGTAGTAGACTTAGCATTCAAAGTTGTGAAGAAAAACCTAGAATTTGACCTGTTAGAACTACTACTAAGGAAACTAAACAAGAATATGGATAGCATCAGGTCATCAAAGAACAATCCCTACAAATTTGTTTCTTTGTTAACATGTCTCTTCTTTTATGTGCAAAAATTCTTTCCATCAAAATGTTTTGTTGTATGGAGAAAGGATGTTCCCATTTTGTATCAGATAAATGAGTTTATAGTAGAAATGGGTGTAAACTTTGATAGTATAATGGATAATTATTTTGAAGACTTCAAAGAAAGAATGAACAACAAGTTCAAGATTTCTCCTAAACTTGTTGAGGACTATAAAGATGATGTATATTTCATGGTAGACTATGATAGAGTATACATTTAAGCAGTTAGGCCCCGAGTTGCATGGGTGAAACCTCTCCCTTATGAGGTCAATATTGATGAAACAAGGGACATCATTGAAGCACTGGTAAATGAGCCTATAGATCCCAAGCAACCAGTCTTTGGTACTTATGATGAGGCAAAAGCCAGAATTGAATTAGAAATTAAGCTACATCAAGAAATCAACAAAGGTAAGAGAAAGATTGCTAAGATGAAAACTATCACTGGTCCCTTAATGCTTACCAAGGGAAAAGGAGAGGATGAAGAACATGATCAAGAACAAGAAGATGAAGAGCAAGAATTAGGAAAAGAGGCATAGACAAAAAAGAAGAAAGAGAGGGTTATCATTACTAAACCTCTAAAGACCTCCACAATTGTTCTCACTAGAAGAGGCAAAGGAAAAAATAAAGATGAAGTAGTATTCAACAAGCCCCAACTTACCTTCCAAGAAAGGTTGAAACAAATGGAAGGAGCTGGCATCACAAATTTCAAGGCATTAAAATTTGAAACTAGAACTGATGTGGAGAAGATGCAAATTGAGGAGTTGGTACTCACCAAAATGAGAAACTGAAAGTATTCCCCAAACTAGATTGCTCCTCAGATCTCAAAAGAATTATTAGTAAGACTGCAATCGAGGTGGGATTTAGCCACATAGATAGCAAAGGACATCTATGAACAATCCTTGAAGAATCTATTACCAAATCTCACTGAGGCAAAAGTAAAGGTAGCCATGAAGAATAATGAAGGTAAAATGATGATTAGATTTCACAAATGTTTGATTCTAATTAAGGACATTAAGCATGTTGTAAGAGATTCAACAAACATGTGGAAGAATATCTATCATCTGCATAAGCCTAGTGATGATCTAGTTGTGATCAAGGATGATGATGGTGATAGTGATGATGAAGAAGATGACAACACTCCATGTGCTACTATTGATATTGAAGATTATTAGGCACTAAGGGCTGATGATGAAGAGAAAGGGGAAGAAGCTAAAGAGGAAGACAAGGAGGAAGTGGATGAAGATGATGACCCAATGAAGATTGCAACAGAAGTCATTACTTCCCTTCCTCACTCTCCACCTAAGCTAGCAACATCATCAGGGTTGAAGATAGCTTCAACAGGATTGATTGCATCTACATCAGAAATATCATCTGCTCCTACCAACCCACAACTCCAAGCATCTTCTATGGAAGTATCAGTTACTTCATCTATCTAGTTGCAGCCCTCTTCATCAACACCTGAGCAATCAATGAAAACATCATCAACTATGCCAACTTCTTTTGCTCCATGTACAATAAGTTCGCCAGCCCATTCTACAATTTTGTCTACCATAGCTCTAACTGCACCAATCTCTGTTAGTACTTCAATTGTAAGTATTCCAATCTATACATTACCTATTGGTACATCATTTTTGGGAAGCACATCAATTTTGGATATAGTTGGCACTTCTCTCAATTTTCCTCTAGTTGGACCAATTCAAGTTTTCTTTGCTAGTCCATTTATATCAACTATTGTTTCTATTTCTAAATCCAAGGAAGTAAGCACTGAAGTACAACCTAAGACTCCTCTAAAACATCTACTTATTGGTAAGGCAATTGATGAAGATTTAGACTTGGATAAAGAAATTATCATTCTCGAGACAGATTTGGACACTACCTTAGCCAATGAAATGAGAATGGTTAGTCAGCTTTTAGAGCAAAAGAAAAGGCAGAAGAAGCTAAGAGAAGAGAGGGACAGAGAATACACAATAATCAAGAATGCCAAAAATATAATTACATAAGCCATAGGTGTTGATGTTGATCCATCTCAACATATTTTGTTATAATTAGAAGAGGCTATAAATAAGTTCAATGAGGACACTTCTTGGCAAGAGAAGCTCATTGAAAAGGTAGAGAAGAAATTTGACAATAAGGTGCTTGAGCACATTGCTCAGCACATTACAATAAAATAGGTAGAATTATCCACAATTTTGAGCAACCTTGAGCAATCTTTTACAAATGTAACATTACTTTTTGAAAGGCCCTATGATGTTACCGAGTACACCAAGGATGTTAACGAAAAATTAAATAAGATTGATATGGATATGAAGGCTAGTGCTGAAAAGTTATAGCTTGACCATAGTTCAAGCTCTTCACATCACATGAAGGTGAAATTTTTGTCAGAAATACAAGCAGAGTTACTTAGAGAAGAAGCCAAGATCAGGTCTACATTGATTGACATCCAGAATATGATCCTTCTAGTCATGGACCAAATGTAGAAACATATTGCCTACTCAAAAACATTGATCCACGACAACAATTTTTCTATAGTAGATCATATGATTGAACTTTCTGTAGAAGTTCAAGTGGCTCTCTTCACCTACAAAATTTTGCAAGAAAATTGGGATAAGACATTGTCTCTTATTCTCAAGGTACAATCCAAATTTCTCCCACATTTTAGTGTCTCTATTTGAATCTATTGTATATACTCTTTGGCATTATTATAAAAAAGGGGGAGTATGAGATGAACAAGAGAAGAGAGCGCGGGGAGTAAAAGAGGCTTGTGAAGAAATAAGAAAGAAAATAAATTGACATATTTACAGATAAAAGCTATGTATGCCATATGTATGGGGAAGACATGTAAGATATGCATATACAACAGCTTTACAAAGATCAATTTTGGAAAATCAAAATCAGAATGTCAGTTAACATAGGTTTTGGTTCATAAGTGTTTTTGTCACTAATGCCAAAGGGGGAGATTTTTGGCATTATGTTGTATTTGTCATTAGTGACAACACTTATTTGATTTTTAATGCTTACTGAGCTTATCAATTAGTCTTCAGTTTACACTGAGCATTCCTGAAGCTACCAAGCAAATACAAGCAATCTGAAGACCAACAATGCCTACCGAGTTTCTCAGTGTCTACCATGCTTCACAGTGTCTATCAAGCAGTGAGTTTGTGTCATGAAGATTTAGAGAAAATCGAGCGTTGGAAGAAATAGTGTTTACTGAGTGAAGAAAGGTAAACTCAGTGTATAGTATCTATTGAGTGAGACTACATCTACCAAGTCACTAGTGGTTACCGAGTTCAGAACTGCATTGAGTGATTAGTATGGACCGAGCCTTCACTTCTACCGAGTGCATGATGATGCCGAGTAATGCAGTGGATGCCGTGTATTAGAAAGTCACTAAGTTAGTTCAGTGAACCCAAGTTATTTACTGTTGGGCCGACTTTGTAATGTATTTGTTCACTTGTATTTTGGTCGACCTTGCAATTTTGTAAATTTGAAAGGTATATATGTAAGATGTATTGTAAGATATCAAAGATATCAAGACATAGTGAAGTAAAGTGAAGTAATTTTGAAAAGTATCTGCAAAAGATTTTCAATAGCAATTCAAGGAATACAACAAGGTCAATATAGAGGCATAAAAGTTATATTCATCACATGAGGTGATCAATGCATAAAGGATCTTATCAGAAATTATTTGTAAGCAGATCCACTACTTCATCTTAACAGGTGAATCAATTTTCTAAATCCTTTAACAAGGTAGACTTGATAGTCTTTGTACAAATCTCTTAATCGAGTGCATACTTCATTGTATGTTTGTAAATCCTCTAACAAGGTGGACCTAGTAGTCCTTTGTGCTCCTAACAGGGCAGATCACTAGAAGTGGTCAATGTAAGCCTTAATAGGCCAACTTTATGCTGTAGTATTGAAGTTTTGTGGGTATCATCCCCACCCCAGTTTTACTTTCTATTTGGAAGGTTTCTAGGTCACCAAAATATTGTGTTCTTTTGTGTGATGAATGTTTTATCTTTCAGAGCTAATGTATGCAATAGCATAGATGGATGTGTGGTAAATTTAAAGGAAAGTTTTAAAGTTACTGATTCACCCCTCCCCTCTCAATAACTTGTCATATCTTGGATATTTCCAATAATAGTGCCTAATCTTATAGGTGATTTCATGGTTTGCACAGATGCTTTGTTGGAGGGTGTGGGTATGGTGTTGATGCAAGTTGGTTGAGTGATTGCATATGAGTCTAGAAAACTCAAGGACCATGAGCTTAACTACCCCACTCATGATTTGGAAATTACAAGCATAGTGCATGCCCTTTTCCATTGGAGACATTTCCTTTTGGGACATAGGTTTGAGTTGCATAGTGATCATAGGAGCTTGTAGTATGTTTTTACTTAGCTAAATTTGAATGCATGCCAAGGTCACCGGATGGAGTTCTTGTGTGAAGATGACATTGATGTTCATTACATTAAAGGAAAGGAGAATGTCATCGTAGATTCCTTGAGTAGGAGGTGACATGAGGTATTAGTATTGTCATTGGGAGTGGATTTGCAAAGCCATATCTTAGAGGCTTTGACTAGTGACACTTGGTATCAAGAGGTGAGGGTAGAGATTAAGTCTGGACATACCCTTGAGGGGAGATTTTTAGGTTATACACTTTAGTCTGATGGACTGCTGTGACACTTGGGGTGTATCTATGTACCAGTGTGAGGTGACCTTCATACCTTGGTTTTGTCAGAAGTGCATCATGCACCATATTTTGCACATCCTGGTGTCAAATTAAACATATGTACTTCTAGGCAGGGATGAGATGCAATGTTGCTAATTTTTTTTCTAGATGTCTTGAGTACTAGAGAGTGAAGGCAAAGCATCAACATTTGGCAGGTCTTTTATAGCTGCATACCATTCTAGAGTGAAAGTGGGATATGATATCTATTGATTTTATCATAGGGTTGCCTATGTCATCATAGAGGCATGATTGTATTATGGTGACAGTGGACAAATTGTCCAAGGTAGCACACTTTTCACGGTCCATGAGAACATCCTACACAACTTCTTCTATAGTGCACATTTTCTTGAATGATATTGTTCATTTGCATAGGATCCCACATCAAATTATTTTTGATAGAGATCAAGTGTTTAATTTTGCATTGTGGATGTCTCTCCAACATGCTTTGGGCAAGTAACTCAATTTCAGTTTGGCTTATCACCCAAAGACCAATGGTCAAACTGAGAGAGTAAATAAGGTTTTGGAGGATATACTTTGTAGGTATGTTATGGATAGGTAGGTAAAGTGGGAGGACTATTTATACCTTGTTGAATTTGCATACAACAATAGATATCATAGTTCTCTTGGCATGTCACCTTTTCAAGTGTTGTATGGTAGACCATGTCGGACTCCACTAAGTTCAGATCATTTAAAGGACTGACTTCTTTTGGGTCCAAAGATGCTTTAGGATATGGAGCAATATCTTGTTCATATTAGGGAGCATTTGGTTACTACTTAGGACATGTAGAAGAAGTATGTAGATTCCCATAGGTTGGATCGCCACTTTTCTGTTGGTGATAGGGTATTTTTGAGAGTGTGATTGAGGAAGAACCCCATCCATTATGGGAAATGCTCTAAGTTGGTGCCACATTTTGTCAGACCATTTGAGATCCTTAAGAGGATTGGTCCTATTACTTATCAACTAGCATTGCCACCCAGCCTATCGCGCATCCATGATGTTTTTCATGTTTCTATTTTGAGGTAGTATATTCTAGATGTGACCCATGTTCTTGATTAGGATGCTTTACAGGTAGTGAATGGATAGCTTACTTTGGAGTCCATTCGTATCCTACATCAGTGGAGGTTGACCTTGCAAGGTTGGGATGTCAAGCAGGTAAGGGTCCAATGGGAGCCAACCAATGAGATCTTTGTGGCTTGGGAAGATGCTACATGACTAAGGGTATTGTACCCCTATCTTTTTGTTGGCTTCCATGAGTAAACTTGTGCTAGTGGGGGAGGATGTAGTGCCTCTTGTGTTTGCATTTTGTACCTTGTCTATTTTGATTCAAGGGGATATTTGATACTCTTATTTTATGTACCTTGAGATGACCTAAGGGTTGAAATGTTATACTTTGATTGAGTATCATAGGTGATATACTGTATGCTGTTCAATTTATCATATTTGCATGTTGATGCCATTTTGAGATGACAGTAGGTTTATGATGATATCTGATTATCTAGTATTTGGATATATTTTCTGATTATGATATATGATGGATTTTATGCTATGGTTATTTACTTTAGTCTTGTCTATTTATGCTTTATGTGAACATGAGTGATGTACATGGATTTTTAAGTATAATTGAGTAAATAGTTAAATTATTTATTTAATGCAATTATTGCTTTGGCTATGTTATTATATGTAATTACACTTGATCATTTGTTTTAGTGTTCATGATTTATATCCCTGGCAGTGGCACAAGGAGTTAGTGACTCAACTATTCATATTTTACCAATGTTGTCCTTGTGTGGTCAATGTATCCTTATTTTAATTATTTAATTAAAACCTTTTGGTGATTATTAAATCCAAACTCATCTACATTATGTGATTAGATCAATGAGCATGTCTGTGCATTTAGAGGTTTGCATTGTTGCGAAAGTTATTAAGGGTTTTTCTATGATTTTGGGTTTTCGGGCTTTATATCTTATTGAATTTAATTTCTAGTAGCTTTGCCTTAGGTGAATTCTCATTACAATGAATAACCTATTTTCATTTGGATCAATTCAGAGTCTAGCTAGTCTAACTAGCTATTTTCCTTAATCAACTATTCACTTGAAAAGTGAATAAGTATTGAAAAAGGGATTTGTTGTCTCACTTTTGAATTTTACAATTTAGAAATTAAGAGCTTTTTTGAAATCCTCCTTTTGAAGGATTGGTTTTCTGTTCATTTTAGGAGCTGTGAGCATGCGATTTTCACGAGATCAGTCTCAATGTATTCAATTTGGGGAGACCTTGCTTTGTTGTCGCTTTCAACAGTTTCAACAGATTATTTATTTTATTTGCCTAATTTCAATTTTTGCCCCTTTTGCTGTTAGGTAGGGTTTTCTAATTTTCTTGTTTCTACTCCATTTCTACTTTCGTTTTTGGTAGTAGTTTGTTAGGAGGCTAAGAAATAGTGTTCCCCTCCATTTTTGTTTGCTGGTTCTGCCCAGTTGGTCGGGTATGAACATTCTCCCTATTTTTGGGAGGGGGTTTGGAGTTTCACACCATTATGCTGTCCATTTTTGCATACAGTGTCTGAACTAAAATATTATTAGATTTTTGAGGTTTTTATACCCAAAGGCCAAATGGGTTTTAATTTCAAAGTTTTCTAGTTTTTGGGGTTTTTACCTCATTTTGCGTGCCACCCTATTTTGTCATGTTTTCTTGGCATGAGTTTCATTGTGGACCTGGATCATCTATTTACATGTCAGTCAAACCTTATTGGAATTTTATTTTGCATTGGGATGCGTGTTGCATCTATCCTCCCCAGTCTATTTTTGGTTGAGTGACTTTCTACTTTATGTTCTCATCCAGTGCTTGTGTTATGATCTTCATGATGGTGGTGCACCATACACGAGTACATGTGTGTACATTTTTTGGGTGACTTGTAAGGCCCGCTCTTCCATACTACTTTTAGAAGTTATAATCATTGGGGTTGGGTTTGGAATTTGCATGCCTATGGGCACTCATTGTTGGATAAGCATGGGTTGGGTAGGGTAGCATATGGAGGGGGCTTCTATCTCATAGCTTGATAATCATGATGCCATAGGTTGACAGAGGGAGCTTTAATTAAGTGATAACTAAATAAAATGTTGGGTGGTAATACGACTTAAGATAATAAAATGTGTGAGCACCCGATTAAGTTTTAGGACACAATGTGTGAGCACTCATTTAAGTTTGAGGACACACGATCTGAGCTTGGGCTTTTTGATGCCAAGCGAGTCTCCAAGATGTCAGCCCTTACTTAGTAGCCATTGAGTGTCTGACCAAGACTTGTAGTTTATGCATTGTCTATGTTCTTGGTTTCAATCATCATACTATCTAGCATGAGTGTTAGCCATGGATATTTTCTTTATGTGTGTTTTTGGTTGGATCATTATGTCCAACAGCACGATGGTAGTGGGCCTGTGGGTTCCACATGGTTGGGAGGCATAGCTACCTTTACCACTACTGGGGACTAGTGTATAGAAATGGTCTACTATCCTAGTACATCCACTGCTGGATGTTTTGACTTGGTATTTCGAGTTCCAGATTATGTTTTCTTGTGATTTATGCTTTCATTAGAATGCTTGTATGTCATGTTTAGATAATGTTAGTTATTGATGCAAATTTCCCTATTATGAGGATCAACATATGATAGATGATGTTACCCATATTTGTAGGAGTATCTTATGCTTTACTTATAACATGTTAGATTTTCTTATGTTTATGTTGTAGCACGTTTTAGTAGTGATGTCCTTATATGATAATACTAATGATTTCATTGGTAGCTTGGGATGTCATGCACGGGGGATGACTAGATCCCATGATGGTCTTATGATGCTATTAAGGTTGGGAGGAACCACATACTTAGTTTGGTTGTACTGTTCACTACAATGTTACTTTAGTTTATTGCGATGTTGTTTTAGTACACAGTGATGTTTCCTTCTATCTTTTCCCTTCACTAATTGTTAGATGGTTGGATTGTGTTTCTGTCATTCAATATTTTATTTGAGTGTCCTTGCCTTGAGATGTGGATTCGGTACTCTCCTGTGTGGAGGAACTTTATTCCTTAACTTTTTACCTTTTTGTTTTTCGCTTGCTGTGTTGGAATCTCACGCGAAATTGTACTTTCTTGCACGAGAACACAAGATCTCATGTGGTGTATTGGGTTTCCTCATGTGGCCTTTGGCACTTTCTCGCGCGAAACCCAACATCAATTTTGGGTGTCTTGGTTGTTTGGCCAAGCACTTTCTCGTGTGGAAGGTACTTCTTCATGTAACATGTTGCACATCCTCACATGAGAATTTGTCTATCTATGTTCCTCACGCGAAAAACAGAGGACATCTCCGTTGGTTTTTGGGGATTGACTTTTGGTGTTTCTAGTACCCTTTGCATTTACTTAATTTTCCATGCCTTGACAGATCTTAGATTCCTTGTGCAATTGTCATTTTGGTTTTTCATTTCCTATCGTGTGTGTTTCAATTCAAGTAGTGGCATTTGGAGATTTGTTGGTTGCCAGAATGGTGGTTAAGACTTTTGTTGTGATCTTTGTGATCTATGTATGATGTTGCCATGTGCTTTCATACTTGTTCAAAACAAAAAAAATCTTGGCTTGTATTTCATCCTTGTTCCAAGGATCTCCAAGCAGGGCATTACAATTGGGGTACTTTACTTTTCACTCCTACCTCTATTGGTACGAGTTAGGCACGTGGCTCAAGATCAGAGATTGTAGGGGATGATTAGGATCATAGGGGAGGGGGGACGGGGGAGGGGGAGCTTATTAATAAAAATCACTTATTATAATTAGAATAATGTAATTTTCTTCAAAACCACCCCTTTGATATAACTTAAATATTTATAATAGATTATTGATGCTAATCTAATTGAAGACATTACATTGGAAAAAAATACTTTTTAATATAGATGGAAGAGATAATATAGTTTGTGTAAATTGGATACATATAAATAATAAGCTCCCTCCTCCCCCTCCCTTCCCACTCAAACACGCATCGCATATAATTTTAATTTAATTTGTTCGGCATAGTCACCATTATATAGCTTAAGTCACTAGTTCAAAACCATGAAATTATCACTTCTTTTAAGCTTATGGGATGGATGGAATAATGTATTGATTTCTGACTTCTATGGCAACTTAAAGTTCAATATATGATAATTTATGTTTATATGTATGTTTCAAAATATATATTTTTAATAATTTTTAATATCACATGTTGAAAAAATTAAACATATTACATCATCAATTTTTTTTCATTGTATATGATTAATGAAATTTATAAATTTTCTATTTCATTGAATATATTTAAAGCTAACATTTGAATAATTAATTTACTTTTAGTGTTATTATGAAGAAAGAATATTTTCAATGATATTTTGTTTCTTCATAATATAGTTTTGTTAAAGGAGTTTATACATATAATATAATACACATACATCACTTTCAAAATCATCATATTAACTAGATGGTCAAAAATATGATAATTTTTACAATTTATATTAATATTTCATTTACAATATATTGATTTGTGACTTTTATAGTAAATTAAAATTCAATATATGATAATTTATGTTTAAAAATATCTTTAAAAATATTAATTTTTAATAATTTTCAATATCACATGTTAAAAAAATTAAACATATTACATGATCAAGTTTTTGTCATTGTATAGGATTAATGGAATTTATAAATTATCTATTTCATTGAATATATTTAAAGCTAACATTTGAATAATTAATTTACTCATAGTGTTATTGTGAAGAAAGAATATTTTCAATGATATTCTATTTCTTCACCATATAGTTTTGTCAAAGGCATTTATCTACTTATAATATAAGACACACACATCACTTTCAAAAGCATCATATTAACTAGATGGTCAAAAATATGATATTATTTATAATTTATATTAATATTTCGTTTGTTTTTATAATTTATATTTTTACAATTTAGTTTTAGTGTTATTGTGAAGAAAGAAGATTTTCAATGATATTATATTTCTTCACGATATAGTTTTGTTGAAGGAGTTTAAACTTATAATATAAGACACACACATCACTTTCAAAAACAACATATTAAAAATATGATATTTTTTATAATTTATATTAATATTTCATTTATTTGTATAATTTATATTTTTACAATTTAGTTTTAGTGTTATTGTGAAGAAAGAAGATTTTTAGTGATATTCTATTTCTTCATGATATAGTTTTGTTAAAGGAGTTTAGACTTATAATATAAGACACACACATCACTTTCAAAAACATCATATTAACTAGATGGTCAAAATATGATATTTTTTATAATTTATATTAATATTTCATTTATTTATATAATTTATATTTTTACAAATTAGTTTTAGTGGTTTGTGAAGAAAGAACATTTTCAATGATATTCTATTTCTTCACAATATAGTTTTGTTAAAGGAGTTTAGATTTATAATATAAGAAACATATCACTTTCAAAAACATCACATTTACTAGATGGTCAAAAATTGGATATTTTTTTACAATTTATATTAATAATTTATTTATTTATATAATTTATATTTTTACAATTTAGTTTTAGTGTTATTGCAAAGAAATAAGATTTTCAATGATATTCTATTTCTTCATGATATAGTTTTGTGAAAGGAGTTTAGACTTATAATATAAGACACACACATCACTTTCAAAATCATCATATTAACTAGATGGTCAAAAAAATGATATTTTTTACAATTTATATTAATATTTCATTTATTTATATAATTTATATTTTTGCAATTTAGTTTTAGTGTTATTGTGAAGAAATAAGATTTTCAATGATATTCTATTTCTTCACGATATAGTTTTGTTAAAGGAGTTTAGACTTATAATATAAGACACACACATCACTTTCAAAAACATCATATTAACTAGATAGTCAAAAATATGACATTTTTTATAGTTTATATTAATATTTAATTTATTTATATAATTTATATTTTTACAATTTAGTTTGGTGTTATTGTGAAAAAGAATATTTTCAATGATATTCTATTTCTTCACCATATAGTTTTGTTAAAGGAGTTTAGACTTACAATATAAGACACACACATCACTTTCAAAATTATCATATTAACTAGATGGTCAAAAATATGATAAGTTTTACAATTTATATATTCAATTCTACAAAAATTACAATTTATATATTCAATTCTACAAAAAATAAATCACTTGTTTAAATAAAACCTCTAATTCTTTTAATATTTTCAAAACTAGTGTGCTCTCTATAAAACCGTATCCTTAAGAACATTTTTCAAATTTGATTTAGAATACTCTATTTCATCCTTTCTTTCTCTCAAGAAAGATGTAAATCCTAAAGTGATACACAAATTCATACTCTTCTAATAAGTACCAAAATATAAATAAATCACTACAAGCCATTAAATACTTAAAAAATCTAAAATCTAAATAAAATCATTAAATCAAAACTCTTCAAAAAAAATTAATAATAGAGCCCGATTCATTCAATAATTTGGAAATCTAATCATTTTCTATTCAATTATAGTCCTCAAAATCTTTTCTAGATCTCTTTAGGAGTACTCTATTCATCCTTCCTTCTTAGCAAGCTCCCTAAAAAATAAAACAAATTGCTAGAGGCAAAGTTAAAAAATATAAAATAAATAAAGACATTAAATCTATTAATAATAAGTTTTTTTTTTTTTTTTTTTCATTTTAATTTTTTTTGTCAAAATATAAAAGTTAAGAGAGGGTGGAGCACTAAATCAATTGATATAAATAAAAAATAATAAAAATTTTACTTTATAAATAATCTTTTAATATTTAATGTTTTTTGGTAAAACGATAGTTTTGAACATCTTTGAGAAATTCTCTAGATTTTGTTAAAACTACTATATTCTAGCAACACACCAAAAGATGCAAATCCAATCTTGAAAATCTATTTGAGATCTCTTTAAAATTGCTCTACTACCCCTTCCCTACTAACACACTAAAATAAGCAATTCCTAAAACACAAACAATTTCAAGTCTTTTAATAAGTCAAACAATAATAAATTAAATATTAAAAAAAAAAAACATTAGAAAAATTGAACACCCAATACAAATTTAGTCTTGCTAGTAAGACTTTGACAACAATAGAGATAGGCTTCCCTAAAAAAATGGAATAAAATCTTCCCTACTACAAAAGGCTTTTTCATTTGAGAGAAGAGGCTTCCCTTGAAAAAAATGGAATAGAATCTTCCCTACTACATAAGGCCTTTTCATTTGAGAGAAGAGACTAAGGTGTCTCCATTAAAAAGTCCTATTAAAAAAATTCTAATACAAAATTATAAATTCCTCGAAAACCTCAAGAAAGAGAAAAGATGCAAATCCAACTTTAAAAATCTTTTAGAGATTTTTTTTTCCCCTAATCAAGGGGGTGTCTCCCCTACCCACGAATTAGTCCATTTTGGAGCCAATAGGACAAGATAAGATTACTGTATTCCACACCTTCTTAAGTCACCCTTTGAAACACGCGCCCATAAAATCTTTTTGAAATCTTTTTACTACTCTATTCCACCTCTTCCCTAAGTGCTCCTTGAGACATGCTCACATGACCCTAAAATCTTTTTGAAAGGTTTTTTTGACTACTCTACCCCTTCTCTACTAACATAACCATTAAATTTTCACCCATACAATCTCCATCTTTATAATAAATAACCAGTTATAATAAATTAAATGTTATAAAAATTAAATAATATAAAATAATAAAAATATTAAGAACTACGTACCTATTAGTGAAGTTTGAATAAATCTTCATGAAGGGCTTTGACATCATATGAGGTTGAAACGGGCGAACCTCCATTAAAAGTAACCTCTGACAAGCAATTAAAAATATCGCCAAACAGTCGAGAAAGAGATGGGAAGGCCGCATTAAGTTAAATATTCCCCAAAAACGTAGAAGTTGAGGCCCCGTTTGGTTTGGTTGGGGAAGATGATTTTTTGACATAACCAGGTTATCTTATAACCAGGTTTTCGAAAACCTGGTTTTGTGGTTTGGAAAGCCAATGGTCCGTTTGGTTGACACGGAAGATGAATATACTGTGGACCCCACAATATTATTAAAAAAATTGTCATAAAATTCAAACCCTGGTTTTAATTTCGAATTCCACCTTTTTGTTGGAAGAAACTTCTTCCAATTTTTGACCAAAATTGGAAGATGAAATTGAAAACCAGGTTATAATTTTAACCAACCAAACACCAAAGTTTTTTTGCAAAACCTGGTTTTGCCTCTGATAACCCGGTTTTGGCCCTCATCTTCCAGCAACCAAACGGGGCCTGAGAGAATTAATTAAGTAATCGCAAGAAGAGAATCAAATCGGTTTTGGCTCGTTGCGTGCCACTCGGAAACGATTAGATGTAAACGGAATGAAAGGTGTCGTGTTCGGAGGACTGGGTTTTAACAGTAAAAGCAGAAAATCCATGATGAGCAGGCGGAATCCTTAATCATGGGTTTGTGGGAAATCTTCCGTCTCGAAAACAATGAAATGCTGCTGTGAAACGTACAAGAAAAAGGAAAAGGAGAGAGGGAGCATTTGGGGCAGGTGACTGTATGTATGTATGATTGAAGAGGAGGAAAAAGGGGGAAGGGTACTTGCTACAACTACTACTGTCCCAAAGGGGGACCAATAGCCCTCTCAATCATCATCTCCATCCCTGACAGGTGTAATGCCCGCGTACTGCCCTCTCACCGCCGCTAAGTACTCGCACAACTTCTCTGTTGTCGGCGCTCTTCTTCGCCTTTCCTTCAAATATATGATGTAATGGCCGCAGCAGCCGCCTTCCGCACCAGTAACAAAATGCGTTACCTATGACATGCTATAGAACGGCACGAAAACGGCAGCTGTTATTATTGTTTTTAACCTTTTTTGCTTAGTTATTGCAGAGTGGGGTGGAGTGGTGGCAGGATCTTAGTGGATTTTCTGAGCCTCTGCCGCCAACCTTTGATCACAAACAAAACCAAAACCAAACCCCACTTGTGCTCCTCTCTCTCATGGCGCACAAGTAGTAATCACAAGGGTCAGCCTCTGGTGTCTTTTCATTCATCTTTGTCCTTTCCTTTCGCTCTGGACTGCACTCACAGATTTTTGTACTGTGAACATCCTTGCTAATGCTCTTCCAGGATTCCCAAGGCCCATCGGTTTTGGACGGTTGGTGCTGCTCAAAGCTCATCCATGCAACTTCTGCTTCTGTCATCCATATTGCGAGGTTGGTTACAGAGAGGCCTCTCATCTTTTTACTTTGTCAGTTCTTTTTTCTGGTTCTTCAAAGTTGGTTGCTAAGATCTAAGAAGAATGTACATGTAAATGTGGTTTGAAAGAAATTTGAGACTGTTTTGACTTCAAATGTTTTTAGAAAAAAATCATGTATGTGACAAATTAACAAGAAATATATGTAAGGAGAGCATTTCATAATTTTTCATTTCCGAGTTACGCACTGTGTGGAGTTTTTTATCAAAAATGTTTCGGATTGTACTGCATAATCAATCTTCCGGATGAAAGCAATAGTTGAAATTTGAAATGTATTGATTGTATGAAATGTGTATCTGGAAAATATAAAGGAGTTCAATTGTTGTTTTAATATTGGTAATAGAAGAATCTGCATGAAGCAGTTTTTTCAAAATGCATTAATTTTGTGTTTCTTGGAAAGTATCACAAGAGGGAGTTTCTTGTTTAAGATTGATGACAGAGAAATCGACATGAGATAGAATAGTTTTGTGTTTCTTGATCCTCAGAAGAAGATATGATAGGTGGAAAATGTTTCTTCTTAGAAATTCTGATATGAGAAAAATTGGAAATGTGTTGATTTTGTGTATCCGGATCCCCTACGCAGTTGGGTTTCATTGTTATCATTGGATTTCCTCTTCTTAGGCTGCAACGCAGGAATCTGATGTACTTTTCCTTACTTTTTCTGCAGGATTATAAAGCCTGTGTCACTGTAAACAGGAAATTTTCGTGAACATCCCCAAGTTACGAGATTTAACCAGGTGGGCGTCGAAAGTACAGTTGTCTGCTTTGGAAATCAGGATGGTTTGCATTAACTCGAAAAAGCTGGCAGGCTTGGAATTCGGAAGAACAGTAGAGACAAGAGTGAAGATTGAAGAAACAGCGCCGCTTAATCCAGTCACAGTGCGAGGACGTACGGCTACAGACATTCACAGAAGCGGTTGGCGCCGCCTGATGAGGGGGACTGCAATCATAATCCTCCTTCTTATCCTTGCCTCTCTCTTTTCACTTCTCAGAGACTCCCATCATTCCGTTTTAGCAGAGGAAAAGAGGATTTCCCAGTTCCACAACTGGTTCATCAATTCAGTAAGCAATATCACTATCGCCACGCATCTGAGGGAGCTCACAAGAACCCAACATGTTGCAGGGACGCCGCAGGGCATGCAAACTGCCGCGTATGTAGAAAAGTATTTCCAAAAGTACGGCCTGAAAGCACATAGAGTCGACTACAAGGTTCTTCTCTCTTACCCAGTTTCTAGATCTCTCTCCTTATCCACAGAACAGCAGCCCTTTTTAATGCAAGATGCCAGCCACCAGAAATCAATGATTTGGCCATTTCATGCTTATTCCCCATCCGGAACCGTGGCCGCGCCAGTAGTATATGTCAATTACGGGCGGGAAGAAGATTACGGTTTGCTTGCAGAGATGGGAGTGAATGTTAGCGGCTGTATTGCGATTGCCAGATATGGCGATGTCTACAGAGGAACCGTGGTCAAAACTGCCGCTAAATTTGGCGCAATTGCTGTTATTATGTACAGCGATCCGCAACAATTTGGCGGCAATGGAGCTCAGGGATTCTTCCCCAACTCCAAATGGCTGTCCCCAGATGGAGCCCAATATGGAACTGTAGTAGATGGAATGGGCGATCCTTCTACCCCGGAATGGCCCAGCACAGATAATAGTGAAAGAGTCTCACCCAAATTTCCGAGTATTCCTTCCATGCCGATCTCTGCAAAGGAAGCTCAGCACATTCTCATGTCACTCTCAGGCCCAACTGTTCCTCCAGCTTGGCGAGGATCTCTAGACTTTTGTGGGGTGGGGAGAAGCCCGGGGATTCTCACTTTTAGCTATGTGGTAAGCAGAGCTTTCATTGTTTATTACATGAATCCAAAATGAACATCACAGTTTTGCACTAAAATTGTATGCTTTGCTTAGCTCAAATATGTTTTGCACTGATATCTTATGCTTTGCTTAGCCCAAATTTGTTGGTAGCCCGTACTGTAGAGTGAAAAGATTTGACTTCAAAAGAGACCAAGCTTGTATGTATGGTGAGAAAGCCGTAGCTTCCGTAGACACCGTATGCTACCATTGGATTTATCTTTAGGTCTTTTCGTAGACACCTAGTGCTTCAGGGCAAAGTGCAATGCTTGTTATTGGTTCCAGCTTGGAGTACCCTTTACACAATGAATGCTACCTTTATAAAGCAGAATGTGACATTTATGCTCACATTTATGTCACAATTTGGTTCAGACTTTTCTCCTCAAATGCTTCTTACCTATAGTATGGGCTAAAGTTGTTCGCTTGGATTCTCATCACATGCGCTGACTTTTTTGCATGCAGGAGAATCAAACGATGACTACTATTCGAAACGTGTTTGCTGTAATACAAGGCTTTGAAGAACCTGACAGGTATTCCCCCTTTTCTCTAGCAGCTAATGCCCTTCAATTGGTATTCATTTCCGCTTAACCAACAGCTTTGTATGTGTTAGTGGGTAAGGAACGTTACATGTTTACACTGTATATTTCTCAACCAAAACTTTTATACATGTTGGCGGGTAAGGAATGTTACATGTTTACACTGTATATTTCTCAACCAAAAGTTTTATACATGTTGGCGGGTAAGGAATGTTACATGTTTACACTGCATATTTCTTTCGTTCTGATGATAGATAAACATTAGACAAAGAGTTTAATATATGTTGTTGGGGGAGAAAACAGGTTTGTTATTCTTGGGAACCATCGGGATGCTTGGACATATGGAGCAGTGGATCCGAATAGCGGAACAGCTGCTCTTTTGGAGGTGAGCTAATGCATTTAACTTTGCCTTTCATGTTTCAAAAGCCCAAGTTGTGGGAATTTTTCATGTGATTTGTTATACAATTCCACCCAGATTGCTAGGAATTTTGGTGCAATGCTTCAGAAAGGATGGCGACCAAGGAGAAGTATTGTCATTGGTAGTTGGGATGCAGAAGAATATGGAATGGTAGAGTGCTCTATCATTCATACATTATATTCACTGCTTTTAGTAATATCAGATTTTAACAATTTATATTAATGATTTTTTTTTCTGGGTATGATTGTGTAATAGTTTTTTATCATTAACATTTTAGATCACATTATATGATTCAGTCAAATAGATGATATATCATTTATTGTGATCTGCAATTCTAATGATCAAAAAACCTATTACACAATCATACCCAAAAGAACTCATTCATTCATTACTGTGTCCTCTCATATATACACTATTTTTCTATTAGATTTGTTATTTTAATTATTATATGTCATAATCTATTATATCAGAATGAAATAGAAAGAAATTATTTTATTCAGATGAATGATGAATACAATTGATTTGAATGGCAGATAGGATCAACGGAATGGGTAGAACAGAATATAGGGAGCCTAGGGGCAAAAGCGGTAGCTTACCTGAATGTTGATTGTGCTGTTCAAGGGCCTGGATTCTTCGCAGGTGCTACACCACAACTAGACGATCTTCTGATTGAAGTTACAAAAGAGGTAGGTACATTGAAAAAAAATATGTTCTTGAGCAATGATTTGACTGTGTGTGAGGTTTATTATTAGATTCAGCCATCATGAGTTGTTTTTGTCGTCGTTCATGGGTTTTCATCGGGTTTCACCAATTCTAGAAACAGGCGTTCTCGTTTATGAAATAGAAAAGTAAGTCTCTGAGAGTTCTTAGATTGGATAAATTAAATACGGCTATCATCCATGTACATGAGTTATATTTCTTTTTGTTGTGTGAAGCTTTTTGAGGGGGATTTTAGTAGGAAATATAGAGGTTTTCCTTCAATGCTCAAAGAACTTACACATACCTTATATTCTATGTTGGGTTTGGGAAGGAGATGAAAGAGGCTGACTATTGTTAGTTTTAATAATTTTAGTTTACAAAATTTATTATATAATTATTAAATGAATATATTTTAATACAAAAATTAAATTAATTAAAGTCATAGAATACTTAGAATATAAGGGATAGCAGGGATAAGTTTGCGGATACTATATGTGACAGTTCTTGGCATAACCTGTTCAACGAAGAGTACATTGAGCAATTGGGGGGGCTCATCATTAGTCTACACAAGAGGCGAACAACGCTACTTAAGTCTGCTTGAGTTGTCTTGCTGTCCCATAGGCTATTTTTAGCCTCGTGGACATTAAAATTTTATCTATCTAAGATTGTCAATTCAATCATGAAGAATGTAGTATAATTTTAAAATAACTAAAGATTCTTGCAAGGAGATATCAAACAAAAACCTTCTCTATACATTTCATACCTCTTTCCCCTCTTAAAAAGGTCTATGTTCTGAACATTAACTTAGTTTTAAGCATTGAATTTAAATATTAGCTATGCTCACTACGATATCATATATTTAACACTATATACAATGTTAATGTCCTACAATCAATAATAGTTTTATTTGTTTTGTTTAAATTAATGTCATACATACAATCAATAATAATTTTATTCATTGGATTTATATTAATGTCATACAATCAACGTGAGTCTTGATGTTGGGTGTGAATTTGCATTGGTCATATATAAAAATATATTAGAGTTCTTAAAAGAAAATACAACAATTATTATTCATTATTTAATTTTTAATGACGACACAAATGCAATATATATAACATAAAATAACTCACTCAAGTATTCAAGTTCTGATTTGTCATGCATTATTGTAATTGTTATAATTTATTTATAAATTAGCACTCTTTAAATAACTTGTTCAAATAACTAGTGGATAAGGCTAAGATTATGTCACGGCCCTTGGCTCCTAGTAGTAGGTAGCTAAAATTAGATCAGTGTGCATAAGAACTTAGTATAGTACTCCTATCAAACTACCATGTTCATGACTTGTAATATTGAAAGAATTGTGCTACCCTATGTTTGCTTGTAACAATCTTTCACTACACGTACTTGCAAGCAGGACATGTAAAATTAAGGAGTCATTTATATATGTGAATTTGATTGATTTTTTGGTTTAACTTATTTTAGTTCTAATTATTCATGTGGATAAATAACTGAAGAAGATTTAACTTTTATATAAGGTAGAATTATGCTTATATGAAGGTGATACTTAAAATAAGAAGACTTCAATTTAACAATCAATATTTAAAAATAAAATAAAATTATGTATTAAAAATATGTAAAATATTGAAAAATTTGATATAAGAAATTGTTGAGAATAAGAATTATTTAAATGTTTTGATAAAATTGATGTTCAAATAATGTTTGAGACAAATAGTAGCTTAGAATAGTAGGAATCACATTTAATGCCCCTTTGTAAATGTTATTTATCTTGTAAGTGAGAAAAACTAATTGCAAATTTAACATGGACAAATAAATGTTTGTCTTTGTATAGGTAAGGGACCCCGATTCAAAGTATAATACAATGTATGAGTCATGGATTTCAAGAAGCACTATAACAAAAGTGAAGGTGAGTTTAAATTGAATGTTTTAGTTGATTAATTGTATAATTAGAGTTTCATCAAGTGAAAATATTATATATGTTATTTGAATTTAAATCTATTCTAACAATTATTACATGCTTATCATAGATTGATAGATTGGGAGGAGGTGGATCTGATTTTGTAGCATTTTTACAACATGCTGGAGTGTCTTCAATAGATATGTATTTTGGTGAATGTATGTATAACTTAGCTCTACTTTAAAAATAAATTTATTTAAGTTTTTATATGACAAATACAATTGCTAAATTTGTGTTTTGTTATATCACTTCTTGATTTTTCTAATGTTTGTGTTTAATAATCAATCAAAAAACTTTTTTAATTTAAAATGTATGACATGATATATTATTTTCTAATACCACAATATGGTTTTGATATAGCTTATCCAGTTTACCACACTATTGACGATTGCTTTGAGTGGATGGAAAAGTTTGGAGATCCATCCTTCCATAGACATGTTGCAGGTTTGTCTATCCAATCACTTTTATTTTAATATTAATGTAAAATAATTTTTTTTACTCAAAAACCAATGAAAAATATCTTACATGTTAAAAAATGTATCCTCTCTCTTTCAATATAGTTTCCACTATATGGGGGCTACTTTCCCTTCGTCTTGTCGATGATCGTATTCTTCCCTTTAACTATATTTCCTACGCCGATGAACTACAGGTACAATGAATTATTTGGGTTTATAGCTTGTATTAGGTCATTTTATCACATATCATTTCCTTATTAAAATCCTATTATATTTCATGATTTATGATTAAAATTCTTCAATATATGTATCTTACCAATTTTCCTTGATATTAATTGCTATTTTTTGATATTTTGAGTAGAGCTATACAAAGAGAATACAAGAGAAAATATATGGTTCTAAGGGAACAACAATAGAACCAATAACTTCAGCTATAAACAAGTTTTATGATGTTTCTATTAAGATTTCCCAAGAAGCAAAGGTGAAGATTGCATGCTCATGTTTATTTATTTCTTATGTATATTTTAATTAACTTGATAAATAATTATATGACAAATTTACAAAACTCATCAAATATCATAATTGAAAAGATCAAATCAATGCATCGAACTATAATCATAAATCAAATTATTGATCATTGAAATAAAAAATTTGATTACTTATATCCAAATTCAACAATTTAGAATTTTAGTTATTTCAACATTCTAAAACCTAATAAATGTTTTTCTTAGATCTTGAAGAAATCTAAAAATGAAGATGCTCTATCCCTTCTAAGGAGAAGGGCTTTTAATGATCGCTTGATGCTTACTGAGCGAGCATTTTTGGATTCACAAGGCCTCAAAGGAAGGCCATGGTTCAAGCATTTGGTGTGTGTAGTCAACACTTAATTCTATATTTTTTGTCCTGCTTTATCTTTAATTTTGTTATCAATAAGAAATTTAGTATACTTATACAATTGTGGATCTTGTTTTGCTAGGTGTATGCCCCTTCTCAAAATAATAAATATATTTTTGATTCATTTCCTGGGGTGTTGGATGCAATGGGAAACAAAAGGAGTCTGAATGATCAAGGTGATAAAGATGTGCAACATGAGATCCAAAGAGTTGCAAGAAGAATCATTGAAGCGACAATTGCTTTGGATGGAAATTTGACTTAATTAATCATGTTATGAGTTGTAACATTTTTGTATTATATTTGTTAAAATAATATTATCAATATGTTTTTTAAAAATCTTTGTTAAAAAATAGTTTATAATTTAATTACAAAAACATTCCTTACAATTGATTCAACATGTAAAGTAAATTTTATTTCTTGTTTAAAAAAAAAAAGACTCATGTGAACCCTATTTATAAGGAGTTTTTTTCTTCACTATTAGGGACCACCTAGTTTTTATTAATATAACTATTAGTGTAGTTAAGAAGTTTATTTAGTAATAATAATTATAAAAATATTATCTTCAAATAAACATAAATACACATTTACAGTTAGCCAACCCTATGTTAGCCTCATGTGCCATCCATTTTGACATGATCACTATATTATCAATCGATTCCTACATGTGCACTATATCATATATAAATCTTTTCTATATTCTCAACCAACTTTTTAAACCCACATTTGCATGTTCTGATTTTAGAGTTGGGATTTATCTTGTAGTTCTTGAATTCAATTTTGATTTTCTCAAGATTAACTAGTAAGTTGAGGTTTTGAAATGTTCAATTGTAGATCATTCCTAAAAATTTAGAATTGTTTTAATACATATTTATGCAATTTATTGTGGAATACTTTGATCAAAAAATGATTATAGGACCACGTGTGTCCATATTTGATCTATGTTTTTGTTCATTTTCGTTAGTCTATTCCCATGCAACTTTATGAATTTGACATTTGAGACTTCCACTATGTCAGACTATAACTTGCATGGATGCATTAGAACATGCAAGTCATTTGATAGATTTAGTGAGATTCCAGCCCCATTTAACTTCCTATTATTCCCTCCTTTCTAAATAAACCATAAAAACTTACTAGAAAGGGATAGTCAACAGATGATATAAATTTTATCTAAATTATTCACATAGGTAGTTTATCTTTCTAGCCAATCCCCATAATTAATTGCATCTTAATTACTTATCCTTGTACAAATTATATGCCAAATTTCTTTTGCACAATAAATTCTAAAACAAAACAATTTTTGTTTTTGTTTAGTAATGCAAACACAAATCTGTATTCCAAACAAAATTTCATATATTCAAATCATCAAATGATAAACATTAAAAACTTGTTCTAGCAACTAAGCTACAGATATAATGCAAAACCAGAGACTCAATAATACATTTTCAATTCACTATTCATTTGTTCACGGATTTGTGAGCCACTATTTCCATTAGTCATGAATTATAGTTTACCCTTAATAAGACTAATTTTATTTCTTTGTGAATTTCCTTAAATTTGTCTCATAGTGTTCTAAGCCCCTATTTTCGTTGCATGGATTCCTTATTTGACAACTCATAAGGAATGTCCAACAAAGACCCCTATCATTATGGATATTTTAAATTTGGAGTTTTGATTTCCTTTGGCTAAGCTAAAGCCCTATACAATCCACACCAATACTTGGATATGAAAAAATTTCTCTCAATGTCTTGTGTTGGTTAATTTGTGTCTGTCTATTACTTTTTCTTCTTTTCTTCTCCTGAAATCATAGTCAATTCCTCATCCCTTTTTCTTTCTATCAATGTGGATTTGAATGCCTTTTTCATTTTTAGACCTTTTCCCTTCTTATATTTTTAACTAATAACATTACTTATTTAAATCAAAGTTTGAAAGGTAACCCTTTAATCAAACACTTACATTCTATCGAAAACACCAAATGCAAGGGTGACAAAACAAGAAAACCACAACTTTGAAAAATACAAAATTCATGTCATTTAATCCTTCTTGGATGCTCCAACATCAAACATCATAGTTAAGTAAAGTAAATGTTTCATGAGTACAAGACTCATGAAGATTTTGATGATGGAAGGTAAAAAGTAAATGTTTCAGGAGTATAAGACTCATGAAATTTTGATGAAAAAAGGTAAATACTATGATTTGTTAAATCTACAACATTGATTCATGAAAACTCATCCACTAGGTAGTACTTCCAATGAAGAAGATACTTCAGATGTTCTCTCTTCCTCATTCTTTTAACTACACATGAACAATTAATTGATCTATTTGTTCAAACTTCCTTTTTGGAAATTGATGTACCAATTCCATGATATTTGATGAATTTGAAGCTACATTGTGTTGCTCACTTGATTCTCCTTCATAATACTTGTACAAATCTGACACATAAACAATTGTAGAAATGTTAATCTCAATTGGAAGTTCAATGTCATAAGCATTTGATGAGAAATTTTCATAAAACCATACAGGGGCCAATTTTATTCCACTTCATCTTGTTATAAGTACCATGATGAAATTTTTATTTTTGAAAATGAGTCTTTAATAGTTTGTAGCTTTAAAATCCTCAACCCTCCTACACTGATCAACATGATCCTATTGGAAACTACAATTGGAGAAATTGTTATGTTGTCATTGATGTCAAACCTATTCACAAGATATAATGTCAAACCTACTAGAGAGACATTTTACTAATGATGTAGAGTCATATCATTTGATTGAGGAAGAGTATTTGAGAGGAAGAGATAGCAAGTTGAGCTAGTAGTGTTGACGAGTGTTGAGAAGTGTGCATGCTTAGCTACACAGTGATGGTCGAGGAGAAGAAGACAATGATTGCCAAGTGACATCAAAAGTTATAGTTTGAGGAAGATTTGAATTTGAGGCTAACACAATTGGAATTTTGAATTAGTCAAAGCATGTGAATGATAAGGATTGATGAGCTAGTGTATTTAATGCACAAGGAGAGTTTGTTAAGGGATCAAAGGAAAGGATTTGATGAAAAGTTTCTAGAAGAAGAAGAACAACAAAATGATGTAAGAATTCGATGAATCTAACCTAAACCTAAATTAATGGTGATGTCTAAGTGGAAAAATACCAAAATTACCTATTTAAGGAGGCATAAGAGATGATTTTTAGTGTTGGTTTGTTGTTGATTGGCAATCTTTAGGAGAAGATATGAAGAAAAAAACAATAGAGGTGAAGTGTGAAGACTTTGGTGAAGAGTGATTTCTTGAGGAGAAAATCATTGATGGAGAGGTCAATGGAGGCTAGTCAATGAACCAACAAATGAGCACATGGAGATCTGAATTTACAAAGTGAATTGTACTTTACAGATCAAACCTACTGTTACATTCTAACGATTGTATCAATCAAAATCATTTAATCAAGGTTGACCTAATAGTCATATTATAAATCATTTAATCAAGGTGAGATTCTAATGGAATGATCCAAATTTCTTTAAGAAGGTCACTTCTAATAGGGTGATTAAATCTTTTAATAGGGTCACATTTAATAGTGTGTTGTATAACCTTTAATAGGGTTGGCTATTATCTGAGCTAACTTTAAAAGAGTGAAAAATTGATAGCATGTTACTTGGTGGTTTTTTTCAAATTGGGTTTCCACATTAAATCCTATTATCAAAGTGTTATTTTATGTGTGGATGTTATTGTTATACGTGCTACATTTAATAATAGTTTATTTACTAGCTATCGACACATATTTGAGACAAGAGTTAAGTACTATCTAAAATGTTGATTTGCTAATAATATGCTATATAGACCGAGTAGGTATTTGAGATTGATCAACCTGTTTGAAGTTAATAAAAGTTGAATTGGTACATCTAGGCTTGTAAATAATTGATTCACCCCCACCTCCAAGTTATTCAAAATCATTATAACAATTGTTATCAGAGCTTTAGTGCTTGTAAGGAAAGTTTGAAGGACTCAAGCCAAAGATCATATGTATAAGAGAAAGATACCTAAGTTGGACAAAGAGAACTTCCCAATATTGAAAAGACTAATGAGATTGCACTTATCTAGCATTGTAGATTCAACACCTTACTACTTGAACAATGAATACATTGAGGTGCCTAGACCTATGATAGTTGAACGAATGAAAGACAAATGATGATTGAAATTACAAAATCCATAAGTTACATAGAATTTGATGATGTGAAGGATTGCTCTACCACAAAAAAATTGTGGGACAAGTTGGAAAAAATCCATGGAGGAGATGAGAATGTGTTGAGAGCTAAGGTAGAAAACTTGAGAGGAAAGTTTGATGACATGAGAATGAAAGAAGGTGTCTCAATTGTTGCACAATATTGTGGTTGAATTAAAGAAGTGGTGAATGATATCATAGGAGCTAGATGAGATATATCTGATGAGATAGTGATAAGTAACTTGGTATCAAGGACTTTGCTTTCTATCTATGCACTTAGAGTATCTTCAACTCAAGAGCTGAGATGAACACCTAGTAATGATCTGACTTGTAATTATACCACAACTAACACTTGATGGATCTAAGAAAAAGAAAAAGAGAAAGTATGTAGAAAGTGATAATGGACTTGATGATGACCTTGATGTGCTTGAAGTATTATTATACAAAAGTAAACTTATTATTATTTATTTTACATGTAACAAAGCTAGTCATATTGATGTTAGATGTCTCGATAGAGATGCAGAGGAAAGGAAAGACTTTATGTACACATACATGAGAGATTATAGAGACAAAAGAAGAAAAAAATACAAAAAAGACTATAAGGATAAATATAAGAAATCTTTCTATATTGTTGAAGAGGATGGTTCTAATAGTGTCTCTAATGATCACGATGAAGGAGTTGTTTTTGTTGCAATGAAAGATGATTCTAATGAAGATGAGAAAATTGTATTGATCTCACATGTAAGTAAGAATGATAGATGGATAATTGATAATGGTCACTCACATCATATGACTGTGGATACATGTAAGTTTGATAAGCTAGAACTTTATAATGGAAGTGGTGTTAAGTTTGGTAATGATGCACCATGTTATGTGAAAGGTAAATTGTCAATTAAACTGAATGAAAATATCAAATGTGACAATGCATATTGGGTTGATGGTTTGAAATATAACTCATTGAGTATGACACAATTGATAAGTTCAGGCTACAGAGTTGATTTCTAGAACAAGAAAGCAAAGATCTATGATGCTAGTGGTAGACTAGTTGGAAGTGGAGAACAACCAAGTGGATGACTTGTTCTATAGATCTACACCTATCAAAAAAATACTTGTCTATTTGTACAATGTGAATATTTTTGGTTATGGCATAAGAGGTTATGTTACGTGAACTTTTATAACTTGGTTAATATTAGTAAGATGAAGAGAGTTAGAGGTTTAACAAGACTAAGAAAACCCAATAATGTGATTTCCAAACAATGTCAAATGGGTAAAATGACCAAGTCTAGTTTCAAGAGAAAGACCTATTCTTCTAATAATATTTGGTTCATACTGAATTGTGTGGCTCTATTAGAATACAAAGCTATTGTGGTGACAACTATCTCATTTTATTTGTTTATGAATTTTATCGAATGATGACTATAATATTTCTTAAGGAAAAATATGATGAATTTCAAATGTTTAAGTGGTATCTATCTAGAGTTGAAAAAGAAACAAGAAACAGTCTAAAATATTTGAGATCAAATAGAGGTGGTGAATTTATTTTAGATGAGTTCAATATATTTTGTGATGAAAAAGGAGTCAAGAGGAAAATGAATGCACCAAGGACTCCACCACATAATGATATAGTTGAGAGAAGGAATATATCAATTATGGATTGTGCAAGAACACTAATGATGGAGAAGAATGTTTCACAAAAATACTAGAGAGAGGCTATAACTACTAAAATCTACACTCTAAACCAAGTTCAAGTGAAGAAAGGAACAAACAAAACACATTTCAAACTTTGGTATGGTTATGCACCAAATGTGAATCATTTTAAAGTTTTTGGAAGCAAGTGTTACATATTAAACGATGCAAGAAGAGGTAAACTTGATTTAAAAAGTGATGAATGTATATTCCTAGGTTATTCCACTAAAAGTAAAGGCTATAAGTGTTTGAATTCTAATACTAACAAAATTGTGGAAAGTGCGAATGTTAGAGTTGATGATTTTGTAGAGAAGAAGAATGCAAGAAAGAACCTAAAGATAATAAAAAGTTTGTCTATATCTATGAAGGTGAGCCTAGAACCTTACCTGAACTAGAGAAGGTGTTTGCCGAGCATCAATAGCCAGGCACTCCCAAGGTTCTGCAGAAGACTTGTGCTAACCATTAGTAGGCTACTGAGCATTAGGCTATATGAGTTAAGTTACAGATAGTGACTATTGACCATTAGATTAAGGAGGACATGTTGTAGAGAGAGACAACAAAAGATGTTGAACATGCTGAATCTATTGAACAAATCAAATCATTGGAGATAAAGATTCAAGAGTCATGAAAAAAAGAATATTGAAGAATGATAAATGCTTATTATGTGTGTTTGAGGCTAAATCTATAAAATATGCTTTGGAGAAGGAAGATTGGATAAAGGCATTGAATGAATAAATTGAACAAATTGAGAAGAACAAAACATGGACATTGGTACCCAAACCAAAGGATAAGAATGTGATTGGAACTAAGTGGGTGTTGAAAAACAAGTTGAATGAGAAAGGTGAAGTCACAAGGAACAAGGATAGATTGATTTGTAAAGGATATGAACAAGAGGATGTGGGTAACTACGGTGAAACATTTTTCCCAGTTGCAAGGTTGGAAGGAGGGAGGACTTTTCTTGCATATGCTACTTACAAAGGATTCAAAGTGTACCAATGGATGTAAAATTTGCATTTTTGAATAGAATTTTGGAGGAAGATGTCTATATTGAACAACCCAAAGGATTTGTTGATCTAAACAAAAAGAATATTACATGTAAGCTACACAAAGCTTTATATGGTTTGAAGCAAGCCCCTAGAACATAGTATGAATATCAATCTATATTTCAAAAGTGAATATGAAGATAAGGTATTACTAGCTAAAATTTGTGTTGATGACATCATATTTGGAACAAAGCATTCAATGAGCAAGTCATTGGCTGATCAAATGAAAAAGGACGTTGAGATGTCAATGTTTGGAGAGATTAAATTATTTTTTGGATTGTAAGTGTATTAGATAAATAAAGGTATTTTCATCACTCAATCAAAGTATATCAAAGAAATTTTGAAGACTTTTGGTATGGAAGTTTCAAGACTAGTTGGAACACCTATGATAGTTGGAAAAAAAATGTTAAATAATGATTATTTTGCTAAGGTGACTCAAATATTATGTTGGGACTCAAAATTGAAGCCCTAATTTTGAGTACCATTGAAAAATTAAGCCCTATAAGCACTTTTTAATGCATATGTACCCAACTATACTTGTGAGACCTAAGAGGTGTTTAATGTTTCTAACACCTTACATTCAATGCATCTATGTGTTCCATGATGATAAATTACCATTTCGATCCATTTTGTAAAGTCCCGTTTTGAGCAATGTCCTATCTGCATTTTTGCCTAAGTGTCAAACAATGACAGAAGGCTGTGTTTTCAATTGAATATCTTGCACCTAGTAATGTCTCATGACTCACCACTTTGGGAGTACTTAGTCTCTATATCAGAGAGCCTATGTTTTAGATTTTGAGTTGTTTCAAATATGTTTGACTAGTTTTCAAATCCCTCAAATTTGCTCATTTATTGTTGTCATGCTGATGTGAATTGTTTAGAATTTTGGAAGGCCCTGTTTGACTTGTTATAACTTTGACCTAGTTGGCCAAAATGACATAATTCCTATTTCATTGTATTTTAGAGGTTAGAGACTTACTATGTTTCAATTTTGATTTTATGATGAATCCGTTTGATCAGTTTTCAAATGTGATTTCAAGTGCAATTTGTAACTTTTTACTGGTGTCAAAAAATGTAGAATGGTCAGTACCCCTGTTTGTGATGTCATATCTTGAAATCTATGATAGGTGAGATTGAATGGATTGTACCACTATGTTCTCCTCTAAAAATAATTCAAGTGTTTCAATTTTCAAGTTCTGACAAATCTATTTGCACATTTTCCTAGGTCCATTCCATTTGCAAAAAATGCTTTTCTGCCATTACTTCCAATTTGCAAATCTGAGTAGCCCACTTTGACCATTTGCCAAATGCATCTAGTTATTTTTCATGAGCCCTATTCACAGATTTATATTGTCCCCATGACAGTGAACTAATGCACCAATTTTCATGCCCCCAAGTGCTAGTCTGCCCAATTTTCAAAGCCAAATCTGAATGTGTTTTATGGTTTCTTGACATGTTTTCTTGTAGGTAGTTTTGATAGGGAAAATTTGGTGGTCAATATCTTTTGACTAAGAATTCATCATTAGATGAGATCTGATAGGGTGCAAGAGGGTAGAATAGAGAATCAATACATTTTATTTCAAAGCTCAGTCGGGTGTTTTTGTTATTTTTTAAAGTTGGTCAAAGGACCTCTTGGCACAAATTTGACTAGTTACAGAAAGAGGTGAATTAAGTTTCAAATGTTTATGGAGTGATTGAATCTAATTTTGATTTGTATCAGATGATTAATGGATGAGTTTGGAATATCAGTTGTTTAAAAATGATTTTTTTTTAGCTAGACCTACTTTCGGACTTGACTATTTCTGCCAGGATTAATAGAGTTCAAGGAAAATCAAGGATGTTTGATTCAATAACTTGCTTGTGAAAGGACCAAATGCTAACCTATGAGGATCTTATAATTTCCAAAGGCATTTATGAGAAAGGTTGTCGAAATGAAATTGAGAATTTCATATATTAGCTAGTTGATTTTAATGAAGATAGAGTTGTGGATAGGTCTAAATTGGAAGCTATCATAATTTTAGCACTAGGAATAGTTTTAAGCTCAAAAGATGCTATTGTAGGAATCAACTTGTCCAAAGATGCCATTCAAAAGTTTGTAAATTCTATGAAATTTACACAAGGACCAAAAAATGACTGAATACGTGTATCATTTGAAGATTTTAAAAGATGGTGTGTCCAAATTCCATCCATAAAGAATTATCTTGGAAGCCTTCTGACACCTCAGAAATCATGAAATTCAGTGAAATTGAGCTTAGAAGTTTGAAATCATTCTTTGTTTTGTTAGCATCACAATCAAAAAGTCATGGCCAATACATCATACCGTCAAAATTTTAGGTACATTATGGAATTCATGGGGCTCTCGGGGTAGAGAAAAGCTTTTTATACTCTAGCACTCTTGGATAGTTAGTGCTCAGTGCCAAGAAATAAATGGGGAGGCAATTTTAGTTCATTACAAAGCTCATGAATCTTCTTTGAAAGATCCATATTGTTTTATAAAAATGTTTTGAAGAAGCCAATTGCAAGGAGCTGCACTCCATAGCAAGTGAGGAGACGTTTTGACCAATCCTTGGCTAAGATACTTACCTGATATGTAGGTAGGTTGGAAAAGGTCTTGAAGGCATCATATCACACTCACTAGCATCATACATGAATCTATGGCTCTGCCCCTTCTTTGGCTAAATGGAGACAAAATGGTCGTAGGATTGATATTGAAGGGACAAAGCACGCCAAATATCTCAAACAAAGGGAGCCCCTCTTAAAAGGAAGAAGCCATTGTTTGAAGAGAAGACCCATGGCATCAGACCAGATGAATTAGAGGGGGAGCTGCTTCAATGAAGGAGACATTCATATAAGCAAGAGGAAGGCATCTTTTGCAAGGAGGCAATAGTGGATAAGATGTTGCATAGGATGCAGGGGCAGGGAAGCTCCACATTGGGATATGTAGCAAGGACATTTGAGGTAGTGGAAATAGATTGACTTAAGGAAAGGTTCCAAGTCTTTTGTTGAGGTACATGTAGCAGGCTTTCAAAAGAGAGTGGAACACTTGGTGAGATTATTGACACTATATCTGGCAGTGAGCTTGTATTGCTATTGATATCTGATGCTACGCAGGTAGACAATTATCAGCCAATATTTTGTCTATGAAACAAAAGAGCATTCTTGGCCTTTCCCATGGGTTTTTACTTGGACATCTGAAGTCCAGTGGTGCTGATTTTCTAAAGGATATAAGTGTAATAGCTATCTATCCCAAGGGTATGGGCTCATTTGTGAGATGGTTATATGAATAGCATCAAAAATAGTGAGGGAACTTTTATCGCACATTTGTGCCATGGGGAAATATTATACTCTTTAAATACAACATCACACACATCCTAAGTGTCTTGAAAGACACAACTTTTAAAGCCTAAGACAGCTAGTGTGGGACCCATGGTCAGTCGAATAGAGAAGACTAATCAATTTTGACCAAGTGTCTCGAGGTGAAAAGTTGTCAGAAAGTTGAAGAATCCAGTGGTCGCCATCTCGCCACCAAAAAATGGGAGGATTTTTTGGCAAGCAACATGGAGACCTCCTAGAAAATTTGAAAACCAATGAGATCGTGGGGCCCACTTAGATTGATGATGTGGTAGTCTGAGATTAGAGGGCACTAGACTGTGCCATGTGACAGATCTAACAGTAGTCGTTATTTCGCCAAAGTGAAGTTGCTGGATTGTTAATCACATGACATGGTGACCCAACCAGCAAGTGACACGTGGCAGTGAGTTGGTGTTGATGTTTCGAGCAGAGGCAAGAAAATCAGGTGCTGCACATGGCAGCCTGATCAAACTTGGTCAACTCAAATTTCAAGGGTGAAGCAAACAATCAAAATGATTTAAGGGTGATTTTTTAATTGTCTTATAAAAAGGGAGTCACATTAGTTTTAAATTGAAAAAGGATATTACCTAAAGTTTAAACTTTAGGGAATATTAAATTTTTGGATAAATTTTAAAATGGCCAAGTTTTAGACCAGAGAGCCATGCCAGGGATAGATTTTTCAAAACTAGTTTTTAGGCATTTCTGGTAGGCTAATATAGGCATATTATATATCACTAGAACTAGGAGAAGACAAAATTTCCTATTATGGAGTTTTTTTCACATAGGAAGTCACTGGTTCAAGTTATAGGTAAAAATGTAAAATTTGGGCCTTTTTAGTGAGATTGGTAAAAATTGAAAACATAGTTACAGGCTTGGTAAAACATGGTAAAAATGCAGTTAAGGTTGATTTTGATTATCTTCAAGTTAGTTAAATGGGGATTTCATCAGCATTTCATGATACTTTTAGATATTTTGGCAAGAAGAATGATTTTCATCATTAAACAAGAGATATTTCAAGTTAGTTACAAAATGTTGATGAAAACTAAATCAGATCAAATGGGTAGAAAGATGAACGAGGTTTTACAACTGCAAAGGATGGAATTTCAAGTGGACACATATCATCTGAATTCTCTCCTTCTATATCTTTCTTTCTCTCATCCATTAGAGTGGTTCCAATTTTTCATTGTGCAATTGATGGATTAGTTCCAGTTCTTGATATGTTTTCATGACTATGATAACATTTCCTTCAGCAATTTCTCTTGTAATGAACAACAAGAAATGAGAACATAGATAGTTTTGATCTATTAGGTAGTTTGGCATTTCAATTTCATGCATCTTATTGTATTTGTTTCAAAGAAATAAATGAAAAGGTAGCAGCAAGTTAGTCTTCATTCTGATGTCTTGTCTCCCATTCATGCTGTTTCTGATCTTTTGTATTTTGTAAACAAAGATTATGAAACTCAATTGCAATATGTTGGTTGGATATGTTGATGTATTTTTCTTATGACTCAAAGAGTTATGCAAATGCTTGATTCATCGTCATAGGATTGTAGATCTCATGAAGGGATGGGTCAATTATGAGGTTTAGAAAGATGCAGATGTCCGTTCACAAGGTGAATAGATAGATGGGATATGCCAATGAATTTTAGGGATGTATGCTAAGGGTTTTGTGAAATCTCCCAATAAATAAGGCACTAATAATTTTGAAGGATCAGAGTGTTATGTTGTTCATGTCATGTTTTTCTAATAATCAACATCATTAATCAAGGGTTTTCCCTTTAATGTTGAAGAGCCAAAACATGATGCTCTCACTTAGCTTATGAATTGCATTGTCTTGCATTTAGCTATTGCAGATTTATGTTATTGCATGAGTCATTAGTAGAAATAAGGGTTTCATCTACTGTTAATAGATTCAAGAATATGTTTAGCATTGGTACTATATAAATTGAATCTAAGGTCCACCCACCTAGGTTTTGTAGAGGTTGAAGTAGAAGAAGGGTCTAGCCTTATAGTTGGCCTGGTGTCTAAAATGATATGTTAAGGATGGGAAGTAGCTACCCATAGATGTATCTTGTTCTCATTGAGGTAATTTGAAACCTGTAGCGTTTCAACACAATGATTGGAAAACTACAATATGTTGTACATAGTAGACTTGAAATGGCATTAGAAGTTGGAATTGTTGCTAGATTCTCTACTAATCCTAGATTAAATATATAATAAAAATAAATAGGATACTGAGATACCTGAAAGGAACAAAAGACTATATACTTATGGTACAAGAAAAATTGACAAATTTGAGTTGAAGGTTTATGTAGATGTTGATTGGGTAGGTGATGTTGATGATGGAAAAAGTGAAAGTGAAGGAGATCTCTTTTTAGGAAGAAGATTGGTTTCATGGACAAGAAAGAAGAAGAATTGTATTTTACAATCTAAAATAGAGGTTGAATATGTTTCCGCAATAGTGAATTGTTCAAATATTGTATAGATCAATTTTTTTTGAAAAGAATGAAGGAAGAGAACAATGAACCTAATGTGATATATTGTGACAACACAAGTGCTATGGATATATCAAAGAATCTTGTAATGCATACAAATACTAGGCATATTGAGATCAAGTATCATTACTTGAGAGAGTTGGTAAACTACAAAGAAGTAAGATTAGAATATGTGAATGCAAAAGAATAGTTAGCTAATATATTCACTAATGCACTACCTAAGGATAATTTTGAGTATCTAAGAGGTAAGTTATGGGTCATTCCCCTATCTAAAGAAAAATAAGAAGAAATGTTGTATTGCATCAATTGTTATGAGAAGAATATCTTACATATTGATGCAAGAGGTCACACTTTAGGAGTTGCCTAAAGATGTCAAAAGTAAGACACTAGACTATGAGCATGTGAAGTTGAAAAGAGTTAATGTTGAGATGAAATTTCTATATCAGTTAGATTAGTTACATGATGATGTATGTGAATGACCAATATCTTTGGAATTTTTGTCAAAGAGGAAGAGATTATCATGATTGAGTTATCATACAAGTTATCAAATAAAGAGCGAGAGAATGATTGTTGTCAAGAGCAATATATTGTTGAACTTGTAAGGTGTTGTACTGAAATGATAGATGGAGCATCCTGAGATTGCATGGATGGGAATTATAATGAAACTAAGAAAGAGAAAAAACAAACACAAATGGAGCTGATAGTATATCATATTAAATATTTTGGATTGCATGGTAACTAGTATGGTGTTTCCATCAATGCCAAAAAGGAAGATTGTTGGAAGCCACACTTGTAGCAATTGTTTTGTTGTCATTGATGTCAAACTTATTGGAAAGAATAAAAGCCAAACCTACTAGAGAGATATTTTACTAACAATATAGAGAGTGCCATATCATTTGATTGATGAAGAGGATTTGAGAGGAAGAGATAGCAAGGTTTTCTAGTGGTGTTGATGAGTTTTGAAAAGTTAAGTATCATGGAAATACAATGGGCACTTGATAAGTTAGTCCTTGACAAGATAAGGTGTTGTTCAATCAATACATGAAGTGACAAAGACAATTGGATGAAGCTTAGAGTTGAAATAAGTCAAAAGGATAAGCTTAATAGAGCATCAATGTTGCACACTCAATGAAGGAGTTGAAGTAGAAGATTAAGTAAAATGTGTAGAGGCTGAACATAATAGTTCAAGCTAAGTGTTAGCTATTGTATGGAGAAGTGTTAGTAGAGACCAAACATAGCAATGACTGAGTGAGCCAGTTGATGTCAAGTGAGAAAGTAAATTGTATGATGAGCTACATAGTAATGATTGAGGATAAGAACACACTAATTCTTGAGTGACAATAAAAGTTATAGTTTGAAAAATATTTGAATTTGTTGCAAACATAGTTAGAATTTTTAATTAATCAAAATGCGTGGAAGACAAGGATTGATGAGATCACATATTTAATGCATGAGGAGATTTTTTTAAGAAATCAAAGGCAAGGATTTGATCAAAAATTTCTAGAAGAAGACGAAGAACAAAAAGATGGAAGGATTCGATGAATCTAAGTCAACCCTAAGTTCAACAGTGATGTTTGAGTGACAAAATATCAAAATTACCTATTTAAGGTGATGCATAAGTGATGATTTGATATTTTTTATATTGAATTTTTTGATATTCTACCTATGAATATACACCATCTCTCACCTCATCTTCAACCCTTGGGATGAAATCATACATCACTTGAAATAGACTCTTACCTAGACTTCAATTGGTGGAGTAATTATAAGATAAACCTTCTTGTAAAAAAATCAAATCCCATTGACTTGGTTGATCACCAACCAAACAACTCAACAAATTTATGAAACTTTGTTAAATAACTTCTATTTGAATTTCTATATATGGATGGTAGGATGGACTAAATGACAATTATTTTCCCTTTTTCTTCCATAGTGTGCACCAATCATGACCAACAAAACTATCAGAAATAATATTTTTAGGCAAGCCATGTAATTTAATTATCTACTCAAAAAATAATGTAGCTATATTAAAACCATTACTACATTTGATACATAGTTTAAAATAAGCCACTTAAAAAAAAATCCATTATAAAAAAATTAACATCAACTCTTTGTGCTCTTGGAAACCCCAAAGAAAAGTAGATACTAATGAATTCCTATGATCTCCTCTGATATTGATAATAGCCAATGGTATCTGTTTTGTTTTTTACTCCTTTGGCATTGTGGTACACTCTATATCCCTACATCATTCATTTTATACATGCACCCATTCTTGATCAATAATAACTCCTAGTCCAAAATGTCTAATTAAACCTCCACTATATTTTTTCCTCCTTATATTTTCCCTTATTAAACCTTGAGGTCTACATTATGTCTTCCCTTTAAGCAAAAAAATTTCTTAAACAAAATACTCCAACCTTAGTGATCTATGATTTCCAAAGGGATTCTTACATGTTGCCCGGGTTTCTTTAGAATTTTCATCCTCCTCATAAAAATCTCTAAAATAATCAATTCCGACTACATTTAAACACTTCTCATTCAACATAAAACATCTCCTAGAATCAATGCACCAACTCTATTCTATTTACCACTATTATGTTTCAAAAATAAATGAATACATTTGAAAGAATTCAATCCAATCCATATGTTTATAATTTATCATACCTTGGCTATTAATGAATTGAAATGAATGATGATCAATGTATAGAACTTGATACAAAAGCATCCTGGGGTTGCTGGAAACATTGCATCCCTAAAAGATATTTCTTTGTTTTCTATTTTCTATTTATCTATCTAACAGTTTGATTTGGCGATCACTTGATTTCCCTTTCCAGATTTTGCGGGTTTGTATTATTATTATGGACCTATTTTGGATAACTATTAGATATGTTTATAGAGTTTAATGTTATGATTGGTTGGATATATGCTTCATATTCTCAAGTGTTGATTTCCTATGTTTTGATTAAATAAAAATAGGTTTTGAAAGGACCCAAAACCTTGTACTGATTTCCTATGTTGTTCCTATGTTGTAATGATCTCCTATGATCTCCTATGTTGTTCTTCATTTGTTCCTTATAATTTATTTCAACAAGGTTCTATATTTATGAGTTAGCTTATGTGCTCTTAGGTCAAGATAGTTTGATGGCACATGGACCTATATCTAAGGTTGTCAAAGTTCTTATAATGTACTATGTATCTAGTCATGGGCTTGGTTAGGGCTAACACTATATTATATAACACATTTCCTATTATTCAAGATTATGAACTCAAAGATGACTTGTGTGTCTAGATGGCTATATATGTAGTGTGGTTAGGCTCCAAAAATAATCATCAATAGTATGATGATTAGAGAAAGAGGATAGCTCATGAGATAAAAGTTTTTTCTATGATATAGAATGTATTGGTCTTAACGAGGAAGGTCTTACAACCCAAAACATATGTGGTTCAATTGGTGTAATTCAAGATCTATTATTAATGAAAGAGTTTATTTTCAATTGTATCTTGTTATACTTCTAGTGTGTTGTACTTTCTGGGGGTTTGGTCATCTCCTTTGGGGACACATCTACCTTGTACTACATCATTGAGGATGTAAATTTGATTAGAGTAGAGAAGAGGATGTTGGCATGAATGCCAAAGGGTGATTGATGAATGTTGAAAAGGAGATTTATAGTGTATTTAGAGAGATGATTGAGTTCTTATGTGTTGCATTTATGACTTGGTTTGTCATTGATGTCAACATATCAAATTTATGGACAATTTAGGAAGAGTTACTAAGATAATTTTGTTCAATGCAACTTGTGGATGCAAAATTATATTTAATGAGGTTATAAGTGCATTGTAGATATGATTTCATTATATTTGTGAGAGTTAAAGAATTGTTTCATAGGCTTGGTTGCATAGAAGTGGACATAGAACAATATGTTGAAGATTGAGCTATATGTTTTCTATGAGGTTGAATCTTCTTCAACGAGCTTGGATTTTGGTCAAAGAAATGTTTATGATGCTCTGTTTGAGATGGAACAATCAAGTATTCATTCTGTGAAGACTTGTGAAGGATAAGGTCTAGGTTAATCTTTGTAGGTCAACTGTGTTATGTAATTAATGTCATTTGTATTGTAGTATATGGAACTTAGTTGTTGTATCTTATGACGGTCCTATGTTATTCATTGTACACTAGGGTAACCTTAAGGGTGGCTCAATTTTTTGTTTAAGGACTTGGTATAAAGGAAAACATATATCCTTTTTTTGTAAATGTTGATCATGTTATACAAACTTTGGATGCAAATTTTCTAAGGTCAGAGAAGTGATCAAGAATTTGAGGACCTCAAAGGAACTGTATTGGAAAGATAAGTTATTATTTTAGTCCTAAAAGGGTTGGAACAACTCCTAAGAGGGTTGGGATTTGATGACAGGGATTTTAAGTATCCTAATTAGGATTCATATGTACTGATTGTATTGAATTGACTCCTAACAGAGGCACATCCTTTCACAAAAAAATGTTTTTAAATTAGTACATCATCTTGTAGGTATCATTCCTATTGGGGTTTTCCCTTTGATCAAGGGTTTTCTAGTTAACATATATTGTGTCACTTTGTATGGTTACCATCTTGCAGTTGTTGTATCTTTTGGTTATATGTTCAATTATGTTAATGTTGATATAATTCATTTAAAGTGCATAATTAATTCACACCCTTACTAGTTATATTGGTGGAATTTACCTTCTAACAATTGGTAATAGAGCATCATGTCCTTGAAGGAAAATTTTAAGAACTTAAGGAGATCAATGGCTACATTTACGAAGGAAAGTATGAAGTTTGATGGAGTGAACTATAACTATTAAAAAGATGAGACAAAGACTCATCTTTGATGCATGAGATTTTATTATTGGATGGTTACAAGGGAAAACATAATGAAAATTGAGGAGAAATATTTGGAGAAGTATTCCTAGGAGTAAAAGGATCTATTCATGTATAACATGTATGCTAGAGAAGATTTTCTATCAACTCTTCCAAAATCAGAGTATGTTGAGTTAAATGGTTTACAACTTGAGCATGCTATTTTGATTAAATTACTAAGTGTATTTGAAGGTGATATATTTTAAGAGAATTATAAACTATAGAATTGAAAGGATATGTTTGTTATTGCTAACATGTAGGAAGATGAAAGAATTAGAGGATATTTTTCTAAGATATCTAAGACTAGTGCAGGGATTAAGGACTGTGAAGGAGTTTTCAAAAAAGATGATGTTGTGTGGAAGATTCTAAAATCTTTGCCACCTTTTTATAAGAATAAGCTATAAAATATTGAAGAGATTATTCAAATTTCACCTAAATTTACAAAAGATACTATAGTTTGGATGTTACAAACATTTGAATAGAAACTAAAATTGGAAAAAGGAAAAATTAGGAAAAAAAAAAAAAAACTTTATGTGTACAAAAATATAGGCTAAATTAAAAGAAGTGCAAGAACAAGTGGAGATTATGCTAGAGAATGGAAAATAAATCAAGAAGAAAATAAGAATATTGATAAAGGACTTTATTTACTTTCTTAAAGAGAACCTAAAGGTAGGTGATCTTTTGTGTTGGACTTACAAAGAACTTGATCATTTTTCATCTCAATCTCCTAAAAGAGAAATTAAAATAAAACATAGGAATCCTTATAAGTAAAAGTTTACACAAGATTACTTCTTTTTTTTGATTATGTAAAAACAAGTTTTAAAGGACCCAAAACATTTAACCAAGTATCAAAGAAGAACTAACAAAAGAGTTTAGAGAACAAAAGGCCTCAGGAAACAAACAAACAAACATAGAAACATGAGGCCAAGTACAACTATGTAGAAAATACAACAAAAGGAAAGCAAAAGGAAAACACTCGGATAGCTACAGAGTTTTTAACAGGTCCACAGATTGGTTTGCCAGAATGTTCATATTTTTTGCAGAAGCTTTAATTTCATCTAACTTTTTCACTTCCATTCCTTAATTCTTCTTGGAATTGGCCCTTATGCACTTACTCAGTCCTTGGTCCTCATTCACAATAGAGGAGTGAAGTCCTTTAGCCCGATCTATCTTGTTCAATAAAGTATTGAAGTTATCAGCTACAGTCTTCAAAATGATGCAATTTAGGTTAGCCACTTGGTTATTTTTTTCCATATTACTAAGGCTCTCCATCCTTTTTTGGATATCTTTATTTGCTTTTTCTAGGTTCTTATTTTTGGTTTCAATTGGGGTCACTCATTTCATTATGTTTTTAACTTCTTCCACATTGCTAATGACTTCAGATAGCCTATCAATATGCTGGCCTAGCGTATGCTCCCCCCTTACTGTCCTATTGAGCTGCTCAAATCCTTTGAAATCTCCTAAATTTGTTGTTTAAGGGTCTTAAAATCCTTCAAAATTGACCCTGGGTTGCCCATGAAACCCTTTAGGAACCCCTTCTCACCCTCTTCCCTATTATGTTCAAATAGTGCTCTTGCCCCCTTATTTGTTTTTATCCAATTCAACCTCCTTGGGAGCATTATCATCACCCTCATCTTGAGCCACACCATTTTTCTTTTTCTTTCCATCCTTTTGATTAAAGGTTCATCATCAGAGGGGATAGAAACCCTATCCACATTTTTACCTCTATTACCCAAGACCTTCCCTATAGTTCCTTTCTCTTGAAAGCCCTTTCTCATCTCCTCCTCATATTCACTATCTTGATTTGACTCACTCCCCTTACCCTTCCTTTTCTTCTTAGAAGTGCTACCCAAATCCCCTTTTATGTTCTTCTTTACATCCACCTCATCCACTTCATCCTTAGTATCCTTATCAAAGTCCTTCTCTGAATCACTGCCCTCCGTCACATAATCAATCACTTTCTTACTTTGCCTAGGTCTATCCACCTTTTTTGATATCACAAGGTTCATAATGAGATCCATTAACCCCTCATGGCATGCATGATCTTTGTTAGGGTCATTTTGAAAGGCTAGAATTGAATTACCTAGATATTGTCTAAGATAAAAAGGTAGATTTATCCTAATACCATGCCTAAAATGATTGACTGACATGAAATGGTGACATAAATCTTAGTGAAGTGCCCATCCAAAGTAAGATACTCAATAATCACAAACACAACAAATCTCCAAGGGCACAAAATGGGAGTTGGGTTAAAGTAGGAATTACCTATTTTAACTAGTCTATTGCGTTCTTTGGCTAAATCTACAAACTTGTCGACCAACCTAACTGAAAGCTTCCTATCATAGTAAAAATGAATGCCCTCCATCTCCAGTTCCATAGCTTTAACTATGATGTCTTTAGATACCTCCATCCTTTGATTTCCCACTAGAACACTCCCATCTTTCTAAGTCTTAATGAACTGTCGGGTAATAGTAGGGTTGTTTCCTTTTAACTTTTCCATAGAACTAGTAAAGTTCCCTTGCTCAAGAATTTCGTAGATTTCCTTCTTCTTCCTCCACTTGTTACATCTAGTTGGTTCAATTCTATTTTTCTTTCCTCCCATCTTCTTGCCACCAAAATCAATTTCCTCTCTTCTCAAAAAAACCCTCTGCAACTAAATACCATAGTCAATATCGCAGCCAAGGAACAAAGTGGAAAATAAGATCCACAATCCATGTGGTATTGAATGGTAATACACTATCCTTCTCATAATAGCACACCGTTTCCCAATTTTGTCCATATAATAATTACTCTTTCCTGACATAATCATCATTAATGAAGCACTTTTTCTTACTTCTAACTTTTCATGTTTGATCAGTAAGCTCCCCTCTATAGGTATTATATCGTTATGGTTCCATATTACTTTTTCATCACTCTTGCATGCTGCATTAGTTTCCCAGTCAAAAACTTGATTAGTTTCTCTATAATTATGAGTGACAACACAAAATTCAAAGGAATTGATAAATCTATGGCTTGACTAATAATATTATTAATAGTCTAGGAAGAATTGATAATGTTATTAAGGCAATTAATTATATTAAGTGAGTCCCCCTCGAGCCATATCTTATTCAAATTCAAACTCTTTCCATAGATAAGACCATAGAGGGCAGCACTAGCCTCTGCAACATGGTTAGTTTGAATTCCAATAGGGATTGCCATTCCACCCATTCTATCCCTAATCACATTCCCAATAATGATACCACAACCAGCAATTCTTGGGCTGCCCTTCGAGGCCCCATCAAAATTTATCTTATGCTAGTCCATCGGGGGACAATCTCATCTAGCTAGATCCCTATGGTTAGGACCAATTTGCATCAAATTGATACCATTTAGATTCCAATTATGAATCACCAATTCTTCCCATTCATTTTGAGGTTGTTGACCTTTTCCACTGGATCTGATATTCTTAGTCACCATATTCTTAATCTTACAAAAAACCTAATTTGTATCAGATTCAACACCCCTAAATACCCTATCATTACATTCCTTCGAAATGCCTTAGCAAAGGAATGGGAGAATAAAATCCCACAATCTCAAAACTAAGACATTATTAGAAGGTGGCTTCCAACCATTGAAAAAATGTTGAATGGTAGTAGGGAAAACCCAAGCAATATTCAACAGACTACATACCCTTTCCCAAACCCTTTTAGTATAATAGCAATGCATAGTCATATGGTTAGTCGACTTAGCATCATTCTTACAAAGGTAACATCTATTAACATGAACCCTCTCTTCAATAAGTTATCTATAGTCAAAAAAATTTCCTGCAAAAGAATTCGAAAAAAATGTAAACTTTGGGGGTCATACCTTTAAACCATGCTTTAGCCCAACAAGGCTCAAGATGCTCTTTAAAAGCATTGTCACACACCGAGGACACGAAAAAAAGCCCATTAGGATTATATTTCCAAATCAGTGCATCCTCCTCATGGCTTAAAAAGACAATATTCAAAATCTTGTTGAGATCAATTAGGTTTCTATCCAACCTCTTGAAATCTAGCCATTTATTCTCATCCCAATAGTCTTCAAAAAAATTCCCTAAGAGATTCTTACATTGCTCCATAAAAGAATTCCACCTTTGATCAACACTGAGAGGATGATCAAGAATCCAAATATCATCCCAAAAAAGAACAACCCTCTCATTTCCCACCTTCCATATAACCCCTTTCTTAATAATCTATTTATATTTTTGAGCATTTTTCCAAATCATAGAACCCCCTTGCATTGACTCATTCTTAAGAAAGTGTCTAAGATCTTGGTTCTCCCTATTATACTTATTAGTCCAAATATCATGCCATTCACCTTCCTCTTTGTGCCATCTCCATAACAACTTGGCAAGCAAAGAATAATTCATAGTGGTAACTGTCCTCAATCCAAGGCCACCTTTATTAAAAGGCATACAAAATTTCTCCCAAGAAATCAGGGGTAGTCTTTTCTTCTTTTCCATACCCGTTCATAAGAAAAGCTTTTGAAATTTTTTAATTGCTAATGAAAACTTTCTAGGGATCCTAAAAACACTCAGAGCATATAGTGAAACATTTTGTAAAATAGATTTGAGAATAATATCCTTGCTAACCTAACTAAGGAGGAAGCCTTTCCACCCTACTAACTTCGAATGAATTTTATCAATCAGCAAAATCCAAAATATATCACACTTTTGTTCCAATTAATAGTTTGACTTGAAGCTTGCCCATAATCCTCCATAGCCTTCTTTATGTTTCTAACATTTCTAACTACAACTTCTCTCATAACTATAGAATCATCCACAAATTGTTGATGCAAAAAAATTAACTCTTTAGAAGAGGGTTTTAGACCAAAAAAATCCCCCGCATTCACCATTTTTTTCACACATCTTCCTAGACATTCAACCATTAAAATGAAGAGGATAGGTGAAAGTGGACCCCCCTACCTTAAAACACACGATACTTGGAGAAAAGGGGTTGGTGAACCATTCAAAAGCACCAAGAAAGTAGTAGAAGAGACTAGTATAAGTACCAGATTCCTAAATCTCTTATTAAAACCAAAAGCTTTGAGTCATCTTTGTAGAAAAGCCTAGTCCACTCTATCATAAACTCTGGATATATCAAGTTTAAGGAGAAACCCTTCTTTCTTGGAAACAATGAGAGAGTGAATATTTTCATGCACTAAAATAATTGAATCCAAAATTTTCCTACCAGGAAAAAAACCATTCTACTACCTAGATATTAAACTAGATAGAAGAGACAAAATTCTAAGAGTTAGCACGTTAGAAATAACTTTACAAAATGAATTATAAAGGCTGATTGGTAAAAAATGGTCCTTACTATTAGCACCCAACTTCTTAGGAATTAAAGCAAGGAAGATATTGTTCAATTCTTTGAGATTTCCTAGAACCAAAGAAATCCTTAACCCCATTACAAACATCATCACTAATGATACCCAAACACTTATGAAAAAACAAGAAAGGAAACCCATCTGGCCCTGGTGCCTTATCTCCATTGAAGGATAAAAAAACCTTGGAAATTTCTTCATAAATGGAATAGAAGTTAGGAATTAATTTTGATCCTCTGAAATATAGTTTGGGATGTAGTCTAGAAACATATTCTACTTTTCCTTATCCAATTTAGGATCACCTTGTAGTAAATTGCTAAAAAAATCCATGGCTTCCCTCTTAATAATCTCCTCATCTTCCATTGAACCTCCATTAGTATTGAGTCTAGAAATTCTATTAGCCATCCTATGCTTCAAGGTGGTCATGTGAAAGTACTTACTATTCTGGTCCCCTTCCTTCAATTTTTTTTCTAGATCGCTGCCTCTAAAACATCTCCTCCTTAGTAATAATATCATGAATCTTAATTAGTTACACACTCTCTTCCTCCCTAGGGACAGTCTCATATCCATCAACATAAATACTACCCTAAATATCTTTAAGCTCCTCTAAGACCTTATTTTTATTCTTAAAAATGTTCCCAAAAGTATCCTTATTCCATTTTAAAATATTTTTAAAAATATTTTTCAACTTAGCAACAACTTGAACATGGCAGTACCCTTGACATGAATGCTCCACCATTCCTTGATAAGATTTTCTAGTCCTAGATGGAGAGTCCACATTTTTTCAAACCTAAATGGGCAATTCTTCAAAAAGGTTAACAGATTAGTCACATAAAAAATGGGATAGTGATATGAACCGATATGAACTTGAGTACTAAGAGAGAATTTATATTTTAAAAACTAATCACTACTAATAAGTGTTCTATCTAGCCTAACTTGAATGAAGTCCTTTCTAGTTCTTCTATTTGTCGAAGTATAATTAATGCCATGCAAATCCATATCATGTAGAAGATGATTATCAATAAAATCCATTCAATCTAATCTATTATCCAAGTTAGTCTAACTTCCTCCCATCTTTTCAATTTCTTTAAGAGGAGTATTAAAATCCCCCATAATGATCCAATTCTGCTCCACAAATTTTTTTCTTTGATTTGTGATATCTTCCCAAAGAGCCTTTCTACCCCATTTATAATTGGAAGTATAGACATTAGTAAGCACCCAAGCAGAGCTATCCTTATAATTGGTAAATTTGATGTTCATCATATTTCTATTCTAAGAGATAAGTTCCCCATTAGTAAATTTATCATTCTAGTAAACTACCACACCACGTAAGGCCCCATCATATTTCTTCTTTGTTAATGATTACAATGAATTAAATTTTAAGGTCATAAATTTTGTAGATAGTGATGATGAACTCAAATTATTGCTATTAAAGAAGAAATCCTTAAGATATAAGAAGTAAAAGAAGATAAAGCCTTAGTGTCATATGTTGAAAATAAAAAGAGTAATTGGATTGTAGATTGTGGTTGCTCTCAACATATGACATGAGATATGAATATATTTGTTGAGTTTAATAGTTATAATGGAGGAGAAGTTAGAGTTAGAAATAAAGCATATTTCCCTATTAAAGGAAAATGATTTATTATTCTTGATGGGAAAACTAACACTGAGTATGTTTATCTAGTTTATGGTTTGAAACATAACCTTTTGAGTATTGGACAACTTGTGGATAAAGTATATCAGTTGTAATTCATAGAAAACACTTTTATAATCAAGGATAAATATGGCAAGCTGATTGGAATAGGTACAAGGACAAGAGGTAATTCTTTCAAATTGAATCCCACTGAAATGACGTATTTAGTCATAAAGGTTGATGGCATTTGGTTATGACATAGGAGATCTTGTCATAATATTTTTGATAACATTGTGAAGATAAGTATTACACATGTAGTTAGAGGTTTTCCTAAGACTGGGAAATTATCTAACATGGTTTGTAAGCAATGTGTGATGGAAAAATAGTGATATAGTTGATCTAAAAGAAATATATTTACTACTTATGCAAAGTTGGTGATTGTACAAATAGATTTGAGTGGTCCTAGAGCATTCTATGGTGAAATATAATTTTTACCTTTTACTAATGATTTTACAAGGATGATGTGGGTAACATTTCTTAACGAAAAGTTTGGAGCTTTTGATAAATTCAAGTTATTCAATAAGACTAGAGAATGAATCAAGATTGAAAATAAATTCTTTAAGATCAAATAGAGGAGGATAATTCATTTCAATTGAATTTAACATCACTTGTGGGGATAATGGTGTTAAAAGACAACTTTTAGCCCCTAAGACACCTCACTATAATGGGATAGAAGAAAGGATAAACACATCAGTTAGTGAGGCAAGTAGAGAAATGATATTTGAGAATAATGTTTCACATATGTTTTAGAGAGAACTGATGAACACCATAGTATACACAATGAACAAAGTAAATATCAGGTAAGGTACTGGTTAGAAACCTTATGAACTATGGTTTGGATACACACATGCTATAAAATACTTTAGAATATTTGAAAGTAAGTATTATATCAAAAAGTGTTGGAATATAATTAGAACAATTTTTATGTTGTCATTGATGTCAAACCTTATTGTTAAGAAAATTGCGATCTGAGTAGAGTGTCATATCAAGATGATTGATGATGACAATTTGAGAAGAAGAGATATGAAAAGGACATGGAGGAAAGGTTGAGTTATGTGAAACTATAATGGTACTTGATTAGTTAGACCTTGACAAGATAATGTGATTGTTTAATCATTACCTAAGTAGAGAAGATAGTTGTATTGAAGCCTAGAAGAAATGATCAAAGGAAGACCATATGCATAGGCTTGGATGAGAAAAATAGAAGAAGATTAAGGATATAGAAGTATGTGCCAACTGACACTAGTGTTGATCGAACGATAGTATAAGCTAACCACCAATATCAACTAAGTATCAAAAAGTGTGGCAATCAACAAAGTTAGTATTGATTGAGAAATTTAGTGTTGACTAAGTGTCAGAAGATAGTGATGAGTGAGTGTCATCATTTAATAGATTATGAGAAAATATTTATTTCTAGAAGATAATTAAATTCTTGGATTATGGAAAGCGTGTTAGAGATAAGAATGGATATGGTGGATCATTTAATGCATGATAAACCATGTTTAAGTAATTCTATGCATAGATTTAAAGATAAGTTTAGAGAAGTTTCTAGAAGAGGAAAGGATAAAAAATGGTGAAAGAATTTGATGAATCTAACCAAACTCTAAGATCTATGGTGATTTTAAAGTTGCAAAAGATCAAATTTACCTATTTAAGGAGGCATAAGGGTAACCTAAAAGTGGTAGATATTTTTTGAGGCTATTGAGTAGCAAACTTAAGTAGGAGGCTAAGAAGAGTTATGAAGAGGTGAAGTGTGACTACCTGAAGGATTTTCAAGTAGATCAGAGACAAAGATTATAATGGAGGTCAATCAGTGGATCAAAATATGAGCTACATTGTGATATGTATTTCCAAATTGATTTTTTATTTATCAGATCAACCTGTTGTTACTTTCTAACTATTGTATCAAATTTAAATCCCTTAATCAATGTTGACCTAACAGTCATTTGTAAATCCTTTAATCAAGGAGACATTCTAATGAAATGTTTTAAATCCCTCTAACCAAGCCACTCCTAATAGGGTGATTAAATCCTTTAATAGGGTCACACCTAATACTGTGTATTGTAACCTTTAATAGGGTTGACTCCTCATAGAGCTCACTTTAGAAGAGTGAAAAAATGGTAGCATGTTACTGGTGGATTTTTCCAAATAGGGTTTCCACATTAAATCTTGGTGTCATACTTTTGTAGGTATTATTTGCTATGTTTTACTGATAATCTTTTACATTTTGCAAGTTTGTTACTATTAGGATAATGGACTGTAGTGCCTCTCGTGTTTGTAGTCTGTACCTTGTTATATTTTTATCTAAGAGATACTTGTTACTCATGTTATTTTTACATTTTAAGCTGACCTGAGGGTCAGATTTTATACTTTGATTTCATTATCATAGATGTTAGATTACTATTCTTTTCACTTGATCATATTTGCAAGATGATGCCATTTTGAGATGACAGTATGTTTATGATGATATCTGGATATCTGGTATTTGGACATATCTTTGATTATGTTATAGGTTGGATTAAATGCTATGGTAATTTACTTCATTCTTTCTTTGAGATGCTTTATGTGAATACAAGTGATGTAAATTTGTATTATTTTAGTATAATTAAATAAATGTTTAAATTAGGTTATTTAATGCATTTATTGTTTTGACTATGTTATTATATGAAATTGCACTTGATCATGTGTTTTAGTGTGCAAGAATTATATCCCTAGCAGTGGCACATGGAGTTAGTGATTCAACCATTCGTGTTTTACCAATGTTTTCCCTATATGGTCAATGTATCTTAATTAATTGTTAAATTAAACCTTTTGATGATTTAATAAATTTGGGCTCATTTGCATTATGTGATTAGACATGTGAATGTGTTTGTACTTTTAGAGGTTCACATTGTCACAAAAGTTGTTTAGGAAATTTATGTGATTTTGGGTTTTCAGGCTTTAATTTAATTGATTTTAATTTTTGGAAGCTTTTCTATAGATGAATTCAAATTACTTGGAATAACTTATTTTCATTTGGGTTGATTCAGGGTTTAACTAGGTTTCTTGGTTAATTACCCTAATTGATTATTCACTCAAAAAGTGAATAACTACCCAAAGAGTAAATTAATTCCTCACTTCTCACTTTTCCAATTTACAAATTTGAAAGCTTTTTCCAAAATCCTCTTTTGGAGGATTGTGTTTCTATTTTTTGCGAGGGCTATGGGTATGGGATCTTTGTGAGATTGGTCTTGTTGGATCCAGCTTAGGGAGACCTTTTTTTGCCATTTGGAAACTTCTGTGGGTTATTTATTTTATTGCACTGATCCCTATTTCTGCCCTTTTAGCTATTAGGTGGGGCTCCCCTATTTTTGTGTTTTAACTATGTTTCTTTTTTTGTTTCTGGTAGCTATATGTTAGGAGGCCTAGAACTAGTCTTCCCCTCTATTTTTTATTGCTAGTTTTACCTAGTTGGTTGGGTATGAATTTTTTCATAGTTTTTAGGATGAGGGTTTGGGGTTTCACACCATTATGTTGGCCATTTTTGTATATGGTATTTGAACTTGAATTTTATTGGATTTTCATGGCTTTTGTGCATTGAGACCAAATTGGTTTTAATTTCAAATTTTTTGAGTTTTGAGGTTTCTACCTTGATTTGTGTATAGCCTAGTATTCTTGGGTTTTCTTGGCATGCTATTGGTCATGGACTTGGATTATCCATAGGATGTCAATTAGACCATTGTTGCAGTTTTATGTTGCATTGGGATGCATGTTGCATCCATTCTTTTGAACTTGTATTTGATTAAGTATTATTTTTCCTATGTTTCATCTATTCCTTGTGTTATGATTTTTATAATGGTGGTGCACCACATACAAGTATGTATGCATAACTTTGTTAGGTGACTTGCAAGGTCCAATATCCCATTTGTACTTTGGTTGAGTTATGATCATTTGGGGTTGGGTTGGGAATATGTACATGTATGGGCACTCATCATTGTATGAGCATGGGTAGGGTAGGGTAGTGTTGTCATTGAGGTTTGCACCCTTGTCCAAAGCCTATGCATGAGGACAACCTAGTGAAACATGGAAACAACCTTCAAGCTATGGGACTTGAACTATGAGGTTGAATCTTTAGAGAAGGCCGGCTTCCTCTTACTATTAGGGTGCACCTAACTACTCTTGGAAGGGAAAAGGGAGAAGTAGATGCAAGAAATAAAATCTACCTATTCTAATCTAGGGAGGTGATGCACCAAAATAGAGTGTTCAAACCAATCTCTACCCATACATGCACTATAGAACTAGAATGAAACTAAGGATATACAAATTCAGGGTTGTTTTAACCTAGCAACCACATACAAATCAAAAGACTAAGATGAATGACACAAGGAAAGAGAGATTCACTTATATTATCATTCATTGGCCAATAGGAGATACAGTCATGCAGATTACAGACTTTCACAAAAAACTAGTAGAGGAAAAGAGTTCTTGCACTTTCACACCAATGGCTGAAAGAGATAAGGCAAAAAATCATGCAGTTCAGAGGCACAAGGAAATTTACATTAAAAATTTGTAGAGCAATAATAGAGAAAATAGAGAATGGTCGACCTTTAAAAAATTTACAAAATCTACCTTTATAGTTCAAGCATAACTAAGATATCCTCTAACTATAGTTACTTCACAAATCCCTGCCATTAAGTCCTACAGAGAATAATCATGGGGATCTTGATGTAATGATATTAGATCTTGGTTGGAACAGGGGCCTAAGAAGACATAATCAATGCCATTAAATCATTCTAGATAGGTAGATGGATCAAATGGAGAGAGATAGAATGTTTTCCCAAGTTCACTGAGTTCAGTATTTATCCAAGAATGGTTGGCATTGATCACAAGGATCGGATTGCACAACAAAACTCAAATTCCTCTATTTCTAACCCGTGAATCAGCAAAGTCAGTAGGTCAAATGAATCCTGCAAGCAGAATGAGCCACGTGGGCCAATGATCTTTTATCTTTTTGCCATCTCACAAGGTCTCCCCGTGATTGACCACATCCAACTAACTAACTGTACCAACTCCCCAGAATCCTAACTGTGATAGTCACATAACCACCAGCATCTAACTGTTAATGCCTAGCTGCAACATATCTCTCTAGGCCTGCAAGGACATGTGTCACTAAGGCACTTCCCCACAATGTTTAAAGCCCTCATAATTTCATAATATGAGGAAGTCCTGATCATTGATTTGCACAAGATCAATGATTAGGAAGGACTCTCCATAATACTATCTTGCTCTTCAAAATCTTGGATGCATGAGACACTTGGCAGCTGACTTAGCCTGACTTGGCCCCATCTGGCATCACCCTAGCACACAATTGGCACCATAAGGACACGTGGCAATGAGGAGCTTGTCAAAAATATTTAAAATCCTTGTAACTTCATCTTGTGGGAAAGCCTCAACTGTAGATCTGTTTTGCATCTACGGTGCCCAAAACTCTACAGAAATACAAGCCAAGTCAGCTGGACCAACCAATGAGATGCCCCTATTATACTTTGAATCACTTGACAATCTTCCATGGAGGATGAGCTGTTAATACCTTCTGAGAAAGGTGGGCTCATGACATCATGCTAGCCACACGTTTCAAGGGTGCATACCGAAAATACTTAAAATCCTTGCATCTTCATCTTGCGGGCATGTGCCAGCCATGGATCAGATCACATCGAATGGTGGAAGGCACAACTGAGAATAGGGGATGCCATGTGACACGTGTCACAAGAGGGCATGCCCATATTATTTAATCTTCTTGCAACTTCATCTTGCGGGCATGTGCCAACCGTTGATCTAAGAATATCTAACAATGCTTGTAACATGTGTGTCTAGACTTCTGCGAATACCCATCATGATGTCATCTGGACATGCATTGCCAGGGTGCTTGCCCGCATTGTCAGAAAGTCTATCAGGAAATAAAATGCAGGGAAGCAGGCGCCAATAGAATTGCCAGCTCAGCAGCCACCCTATCCACCTTGCGGCCCACAAGAAGGACATGGACCCACCTGCCATGCATCAAAAAGGGGCTCTCCTACAATGTTTAAAGATCATGCATTTGAAGAATGCGAGAAAGCACCCATCGTAGATCTGGGCAAGATCTGATGGTGGAGAAAGTTACAGTCTTGCGAAACAATATATATGGTTTTAATCATTTTATTTGGTATTTATCAGGCATTAAAATAATATTTAAACATGGAAGTAGTCATTGGGTGGGGGTTAAGCATTTGGATTTAAAATTTTGGCAGGGAGGGAAAAATAGGTAACATTTCTGGTGACTTAGAGGGGACACAAGCCAGCTATGCGTATGACTAGTGGCCTTATGTATCCATTGGGCTATAGAGTCATAAAAGCTATGGATTTGTGTGTAATGAAACCCTAACCCTACCTCTACAACAAAAAAATACTAAAAGCTCTGTCTCTGCAACTCTGCAAAATTTTGAAAACTGGTTGCCTCACAAAGAGATAGCCTATGCTCGTGCACTTCTTGGAAAGCAAGAAACCAACATTAAGAAAACTACTCTAATATGTACAAATATTTACAAAGAGAGGGGTAAAATAAACCCATTGACTAGTTTGCTGAAATAGTTGCCCTTCCTTATCAACTGGTTTCTTGTTCCATGCATAATGGCAGTCAGGTGAATCAGCAGGTATGACAAGCACACTGCTGCATGGAACACCTCCTTCCCAATGTTGAAAACAATGAAGCTTTCCAACACTAGGGGGTTTCCTTGTGGAGCAAAACATACCTGCTCCTCCTTGTGATAATCTTCGTCATGCTCTAGAGTGAGCATGATTGGGGGCAACTTGTTGATTTGTTGTAGAGCTAGATACCTTATGGGGCATCCTCTTGATGGTGTAGGGTCAGAGGAATCATCCTTGACCACTTGACTATGCTCTGCAATGATAGTCTTCAACTGGTTTGGAAGTGGCTCCTCCTCTTGTTTTTTTTCCACATCTTGTTCATGCTGCCCATGAACCACTTCCTTTGGACCTACTAGTATATTGTGACCTTCCACTTGTTGTTGTTGTGGAACATGCTCCTCATATATAGGAGGTACTGATTCAATGTCCATGGAAGAGTAGAGAGCATCCAACTCATCCAACAAATCATCCTCATCATTGATCTCCTCCATTGCAGTTTCAAAAATATGCATAGGTTGGGAGGCAACCTCATGTAGGTTAGCACATTCCTCCTCAAGGATAAAGCTATCCTTGAGGCCTTCTTGTCCATCCTCCACATCATAGAGGGCTATCTGCTATAGTAAATGATCCTCTTCCTTCTCTAGCAATAGATCCTCATTCACTAGCAAGGGCTCAAAAGCCATAACTTGTTCCTCAAGGGGAGGAAAAACCTTATTGTCTTCTTCTTCTTCCTCAACAAAAGAGGGAAGCTCTTTAGATAAGAGGGTTGGGTCCTCTTTCTTTGGCTCAACATTCTCCTCTTTGTTCTCCTCAGTAGATTTTAGCTCCTCACATTGAATCTTTTTGAGTTTGGACTCACTCTCCTAAAACTCCATATTTGGACCATCAGGAGTCCATACAACCGACCCACCTAGAAATAGGGAAATAGTAATAGGTCCAGGGGTTTCATGACTAGTCCAATTCTCTCTTATAGGGGGTGGAGGGGCTACAATAGTAGGCTCTTGTGAGGGAGGGGGCTTCTTAAAGATTGGGATGACATATTTTGGAGAGGTGGGGATATCTGCCTCCTTGACTTGAAAATAAGCTGTCTGGAGCCTCATTTCCTCCTCTCTTGCTATAGCAACTTGCCTTCCAAGGTTCTCCTCAAAATGTCTCTATTTATCCCTCTCTTCTTCTTATTGTTGGAGATAGGCCTGGTAGGCCATCTCCTCCTATTGTCTCTCAAGTTCTTGTTGCCTTGCAACCTCATCAAGTTGCTTATCAAGCTCTAGCAACAACTCATTTTTCTCACACAACCTTTGGTCTATCCTCATACTACTCTCCTAGAGTTTGCAGTCAATCTGCCTTTGTAACTCCAACATCATATATTTAAGCTTCTCATATGGGGATGTTGGGACTGGTGGAGTAGATATAGGAGGAGAGTAATAGCTTTGAGTGACTTGGCTATAAGCAACTTGGGGTTGAGATTGAAATTGGCAATATGAAGGCTGAGGAATAAAATTTTCATGATATGGGGGGAGAATAATAACTATTTCTATGAATTGCATCCATGGACAAAGCTTCATAAAATGCTGCAATCTCATAGAAAACTTGAAAATCACAAAAAGATCAAAGATGATCCCTACATACTAGTACTGTTTCTGCTTGAAACTAGTAGATTTGCACTAGAGTCACCATAGTGTTTGATTGAATGCCTCCAAACGTTTGTAGCACTAAGAATAACACCCAAATCTTTAGTGTATTAGGATCAACTGGCTAACCAGCAGACTTATGTAGTTGAGACTTCTTTGTCCCACCGAGCATGCCAAAAATTGTTGTCACTGAGGTTTGCACCCTTGTCCAAAGCCTATGCATGAGGATAACCTAGTGAAACATGGAAATAACCTCCAAGTTGTGGGACTTGAACTGTGAGGTTGAATCTCCAGAGAAGGCTGGCTTCCTCTTACTATTAGGGTGCACCTAACTACTCTTAGAAGGGAAAAGGGAGAAGGAGATGCAAGAAAGAAAATCTACCTATTCTAATCTAGGGAGGTGATGCACCAAAATAGAGTGTTCGGACCAATCTCTGCCCATACATGCACTATAGAACCAGAATGAAACTAAGGATATACACATTTAGGCTTGTTTTAACCTAGCAACCACATGCAGATCAGAAGACCAAGATGAATGACACAAGGAAAGAGAGATTCACTTATATTATCGTTCATTGGCCAATAGGAGATACAGTAATGCAGATTACAGACTTTCACAAAACACTAGTGGAGGCAAAGAGTTCTTGCACTTTCACACCAATGGCTAAAAGAGATAAGGCAGAAAATCATGCAGTTTAGAGGCATAAGGGAATTTACACTAAAAATTTGCAGAGCAATAACAGAGAAAATAGAGAAAGGTCAACCTTTAAAAAATTTACAAAATCTACCTTTATAGTTCAGGCATAACTGAGATATCCTCTAATTGTAGTTACTTTGCAACTACTTGCCATTAAGTCCTGTAGAGAATAATTATGGGGATCTCGATGTAATGATATCCGATCTTGGTTGGAACAGGGGCTTGGGAAGATAGAAATGACACCATTAAATCATTTTGGATAGGTAGATGGATCAACTAGAGAGAGATAGAATGTTTTCCCACATTCACTGAGTTTAGTATTTATCCAAGAGTGGTTGGCATTGATCACAAGGATCAAATTGTGCAACAAAACTCAAATTCCTCTATTTTTAGCCCATGAATCGGCAAAGTCAGTAGGTCAAATGAATGTTGCAAGTAGAATGAGACACGTGGGCCAATGGTCTTTTATCTTTCTGTCACCTCGCAAGGTCTCCTTGTGGTTGACCACATACAACTAACTAATTGTGCCAACTCCCCAGAATCCTGACCGTGACAATCACATAATCGCTAGCATCTAACTGTTAATGCCTAGCCACAACATATCTCTTTGGGCTTGCAAAGACACATGTTGTTAAGGCACTTCCCAGCAATGTTTAAAGCCCTCATAGTTTCATAATGCGTGGAAGCCTTGATCGTTGATGTGCATAAGATCAACGATCGAGAAGGACTCTCCATAATACTGTGCTTGCTCTTCAAAATCCTAGACCCACGAGACACTTGGCAGCTGACTTTGCCTGACCCGGTCCCATCTTTCATCACCCTGGCACACAACTAGAACCATAGGGATAGGGGGCAGCAAGGCGCTTGCCCACAATATTTAAAATCCTTGTAACTTCATCTTGTGGGAAAGCCTCGGCCATAGATCTATTTTGCATCTACAGTGCCCAAAACTCTATAGAACTACAAGCCAAGTCAGCTGGACTGACCAATGAGATGCCCCTATCATACTTTGACTTACATGACAATCCACTAGAGAGGATGAGCTGTCAATACCTTCTAAGAAAGGTGGGCCCATGATGTCATGCTAGCCATGTGTCACAAGGGCGCATACCCAAAATACTTAAAATCCTTGCATCTTCATCTTGCAGGCATGCGCTAGCCATGGATCATATCACATCAGATGGTGGAAGGCACAACTTAGAATAGGGGATACCATGGGACACATGTCACAAGGGGGCATGCCTGCATTGTTTAATCTTCTTGGAACATCATCTTGTGGGTATGCGCCAGCTGTTGATCTAAGAAGATCTGACAGTGCTCGTAACATGTGCATTTGGACTTCTACGAATACCCATGATGATGTCATCTGAACACCCATCACCCGGGCACTTGCTCGCATTGTCAGAAAGTCTATCAGGAAACAAAATGCGAGGAAGCGAGTGCCAATAGAATTTCTAGCTCAGCAACTACTCTATCCACCTTGTGGCCCACAAGAAGGACATGGACCCACCTGCCATGCATCACAAAGGGGCTTTCCTGCAATGTTTAAATATCATGCATTTGGAGAATACGAGAAAGCACCCACCGTAGATCTGGGTAAGATCTGATGGTAGGGAAAGTTATAGGCCCGTAAAGCAATATATAAGGTTTTAATCATTTTATTTGGTATTTCTTAGGCATTAAAATAATATTTAAACATGGAATTAGCCATTGGGTGGGGGTTAAGCATTTGGATTTAAAATTTTGGTGGGAGGGCAAAATAGGTAATAGGTAGCACCATGGAGGGGGCTTGTATCTCATAGCTTGGTGACCAATGCCCAGTGGGTTTGAGTAAAGAAGTACTAAAAAGTGATAACTAAATAAAATATTGGGTGATAAAATGAAGATAATTAAAAAGGACATAGAGTGTGAGAGCCTTCCTTTGGGAAGTTGAGTTTACATGGTACTGAGCTTGGGCTTTCCAATGCCAAGCAACTCTCCATGTAGGAAGCCCATACGTAGTTATCCATTGAGTATCTGATTAGGACCCATAGTACTTGCATTGTCTCATGATCTTGGTTTTAGTTATCATTACTGTCTGGCATGAGTTTTAGCCATGAATGTTGTTTTATGTGTGTTTTTGGTTGGATCATTATCTCCATCAGCATGGCAGGAGTGGACCTATGGGTTCCACATGTTTGGGAGGCATAGTTACCTATACCACTACTGGAGACTAGTGTATAGAGATGGTCTATTATTCCAATGTGATCTGTGCTTGATGTTTTACTTGGCATATTTCAGATTCTAGAGTATGCTTCCTTGTGATTTATGCTTTTATTGGAATGGTTGGGTATCATAGTTAGATGATATTAGTTTATTTGACACATTCCAATATTGTGATGTTTAACATATATTTAAATGATGTGATTTATTTAGTTGGAATATCTACTACTTATATTGTTTTAGCATGATTAGATTTTCTTCTTCTTATGATGTTATTACATCATAGTAGTGATGCCCTCATAAGACAACTCTGAATATCTTGTTGGCAATTTGGGATGTTACACATGGGAGATGGCTAGGAGCTTTGATGTCTCATGATGCTATTACATTTGGGAGGAATTGTACATGAGTTTTTTTATGTTCATTTATTGTGATGTTACTTTCAGTACATTTCCTTTACTACTATGTTTTAGATGGTTAGATGTAGTTTCCATCTTGAAGTTATTGTGTTTGAATGTCTAAGTCTCAATTTGTGGATCTGGTACTCCCTAGTGTAGAGGAATTATTTTTCCTATCTTCTTGTCTTGTGTTTACCTTGCTTGTTGTTGCGAATCCTCATGTGAGATTTTACTCTCTCCTACACAAGACTTGGATTTTCCTCACACACAAGCTTTCACTTCCTCACATGTCCCATTTTAATTCCTCATGTGAACCTCAACATTAGTCTAGCGGTTTTGGGCTACTTGGCCAAGCAGTTCCTCATGTGAGAGTGTAGTTTCTTGTGTGACATGTTGTACTTCCTTGCGTGAAACTATCTATTGTGATTTCTCCCATGAAAAATAGGGGGCATCTTTGCTATTTTTTGGATAACACAATTTGGTATTTCGAGTACCATTTGGGATTTCTTGAATTACTAGGCTTTGATAGATTGAAGATTTTACTTTCTATTTTCATCCATGATTTTCATCCTTTAGTTTGAGTGTGTCAGTTGGTAGTGGCATTTAGAGATTCATTGGTAGTCAGGATTGTTGGTTAAGTCTTTTATTACAATCTTTATGATCCTTGCATGTTTATTTTAATGTGCATCTGTACTTGTTTTAAAAAAATCTTGGCTTTTATTTATCCTTATTCTAAGGATCTTTGGGTGTAGCATTACATGGATTGTAAGTTTTATGTTACTAATTTTGTGCTATAGAGACTGAGTTACTTAATGATTAGATCTGATGTATTTGAAGTGATTAAAAGTTTCAAATTGGTACATCTGGACCTGAGGACAACTAATTCATCCTCCTCTTAGTTATTCTAAAACATTCTAACAATTGGTAACAGAGCATTGGTTCTTGTAAAGAAAATTTTGAAGTTAATTTAAGATAAAGATCAAGATGTACAAAAATAAGTTGCTAAGGATGAATAAGGATAACTTCCTTAGATGACAAAGTTTGATGAAATTGTATCTAGTAGGAATTAGAGAAGGAGAAATACACTATGTGGAACATGTATACATAGAGATACCAAGACCTCTAATAACTCAACAAATGAAAGAGAAACAAAAACGCAATTGAAAAATGTTGGAGGTTGCATCAGCCCTAAGTTATACTAAGTTTGATTATATAAAGGAGTGCACTACTACCAAGAAAATGTGGGATACACTATAGACTATCTATGGAGGAGACACAAACTTTAAAGAGAAAAATTAGAAATCTTGAGAGGCAAGTTTGATGATATGAGAATGACATAAGGTGAAAGTATTTCTCAATATCGTGGATAAGTCAAAGAGGTGGTAAATTCTATAAGAGGATCTAATGGAAAGATTGATGATAAAACTATGATTACGAAGGTACTAAGAACCTTACTTCCTATTTATGCTATTAGATTTTCTGCAATACAAGAATTGAGATGTACTTCTAGTAACAATCCAACTTTGGAAGGATGAGTTGGAGGAATTACTACTTTTGAATTGTCAAATTTCAATAATTTTACTCCTACTACTATTGAATCAACTTTCAAATCTCAATTGGTTGTTAATAAGAAAGGAAAAGGAAATCACGTGAATAGTGGTGGTGATATCTCTGATGATGATCTTGATGAGCTTGAAGGATTAATGGCTAGGAGACTTCCAAGAGGAAGAGGAAAATTCAAAAGTGAACTTCTCATAATATGTTTTTCATGTAACAAAGTTAGACATATTGTTGCAAGGTATCTTGAAAGAGAGGACAAGGATGAAAGAAGGAAAAGTAAGTATAAAGGTAGAAGAGATGATATAGACAATAAAAGAAACAAGGATTACAAAGACTAAGGTAATAAAATCTTGTTATATTATTGAGGAAGAAACTGACAATAAGTCTAATAGTAATGATGAAGAAGTTGTCTATGTTGCTATGAAAGATGAGAAAAATGTATTAATTTCGTATGAGAGTAAAGGTGATAGATGGATAATTGATAGTGGATGCTCACATCACATGACCAATGATAAAAGAAAGTTTGAAACCTTAGAACAATATAAAGGTGGATGCATCAAGTTTGGTAATGATGCTCTATGTCTTGTGAAATGTAAAGGATTAATAAAATTGATTGATAAGATCAGATGTGACAATGCTTATTAAATTGAAGGACTTAACAATAATTTGTTGAGTGCTTCATAGTTGAACATTTCAAGATATAGAGTTGAATTCTATCACAAGAAGTAACTTATTCTATCTAGATTTATCTAATGAGACATGCTTGTTTGCACAATTTGATGATATATCATTATGTCATAAGAGGTTATGTCATGTGAAATTTTATAATTTGATAAGCATTAGTAAGATGAAAAGAGTAAAAGGATTACCAAGGTTGAAGAAACTTGATAATGTTATGTGTAAACAATGTTTGGTAAAATGACAAAGTCTAGTTTCAAGAGAAAGACCTACTCATTTAATGATATTTTGGAATTGGTTCATATTGACCTTTGTGGACCTATTAGAGTGAAAAGCTACTATGATGATAAATATTTCATTCTATTTGTTGATGACTACTCTAGGCTGATGATTGTGATGTTTCTAAAAGAAAAATATGATGCTTTTTAGTTATTTTAGTGGTATTTTCAAAGAGTGGAAAAGGAAACACGTAAAAGTTTGAAGTGCTTGAGATATGATAGAAGAGGTGAGTTTATCTCTAATGAATTCAACATATTCTATAATGATAGAGGAATCAAGTGACAATTATTAGCACCCAAGACCATTCTACAAAATGTAATATCTAAAAGAAGAGACATATCAATAATGGATTGTGCTAGAATACTATTGATGGAGAATAATGTATTGCATAAATATTGGAGAGAAGCTATAAGTAAAACAATTTATACTTTGAATAGAGTACAAGTCAAGAAAGGTACAAATGTTACACCCTTTGAGTTATCATATGGGTATGCACCTAATGTGAAATAATTTAAAGGTTTTGAAAGTAAACATTATATATTGAAAGGTAATAGAAATGGAAAATCGATACTAAAAGTGATGAAGGCATATTCCTAGGATGTTCCACTAAGAAAAAAACTTATAAGTGTTTGAATGCTAACACTACCAAAGTTGTGGAAAGTGCAAATGTGAGAGCTGATGAATATGCATAAAAGAATGAAGTTAAATGTAGAAAGGAACCTAAAGATTAAAACACATTTATATATGTCAATGAAAGTGTGCCTTGCACCTTATTTGAGCTAGAGAAAAAGCTGTCGAGCTACAATAAACTTTGAATGTCGAGTTACAATAGCAGGCTGCCAAGAAATAGATTATAGGTGCCAAGTGTCAATAGGATGATGCTGAGATATAAGAAGAGGCTTTCAAGAACCAGGAAGCTAGTGGCAAACAACCAAAAGAAGAAGTAAAGATACATGGACTACTTGAAGTAGATTTGCAAGATGAATTTGAGGAAGAAGAAAGAATAAAGGGGCCCACTATGGAAAAATATGTGAGAAGACATCATGTACATGAAAAAATCATTTGAAACAAAGAATCTAGAGTTATGACAAGGAAAAGAATGAGATGTGACACATGTTTACTATGTGAACTTGAACCCAAATCAATGAAGGATGATTTCACTAATGAATATTGGATTCAAGCAATGAATAAAGAGATTGAACAAATAAAGAAGAACAAAACTTGGTCACTAGTACCTAGACCAAAGGAAAATAATGTTATTGGAACTATGCTGGTATTTAGGAACAAGCAAAATGAGAAAGGAAAAGTCACAAGGGACAAAGCTAGATTGGTATGAAATGGATATGCACAATAAGAAGTTATTGACTATCGAGAAACATTTTCCCTAGTTGAAACATTGAAGGAGTTAGAACTCTACTTGCATATTCTACTTACAAAGGATTTAAAGTATGTCAAATTGATGTCAAATCTGAATTTCTGAATATAATACTAGAAGAAGAGGTTTACATTACACAACCATAAGGATTTGTTGATCTAAGCTAGAATAAAATGGCATGCAAACTACACAAAGCACTATATGGATTGAAGCAATCCCCAAGAGGATGATATGAAAATTTGCACAACTATTTGGTAAAGATTGGTTTTGCAAGGACAAATGACAACAATAATCTATTGTTGAAACTAAAGGTGGTAAAGAGATACTGTTAGCTATAATATTTGTGGATGATACCATATTTGGAGGACAAGATGCATTATGAAAATCATTTGCTAATGAGATTGAAAAGGAATTTGAAATGTCTATGTTTTAGGAAATCAAATTCTTTGTTGGTTTGCAAGTATATCAAATGATGAAAGGTGTCTACATTACACAAACCAAATATATCAAGGAAATACTAAAAAACTTTGGGATGGAAGATTCAAGACAAGTCAATACACGTATGCTTATTGGACATAAAATCTCTAAGAATGATGATTCTAATGATGTAAACTAGGCATTGTATAGATCAATGATTTGAAAGCTATAATATATTGTTCACAATAGACCAAATATTGCGTTAGTAGTTAGGATTATTGCAAGATTTTTTTTGAATCCTAAGGAGAATCACTTGATGGTAGTGAAAAGAATACCTAGATATCCAAAAGGAACATAGAACTATGCACTATATGACAAAAAAAATGGCAAGTTTTAATTGCAAGTGTACACAGATGTTGATTAGGTAGGAAATATGGATGAAAAAATGTACAAGTGGTGGAACTTTCTTTCTAGGAAAGAGATTGGTTTCTTGGACAAGCAATAAGGAGAACCACATTGCAATCAACAACATAAGATAAATATGTAGCAACAACAATTAATTGATCTAACATTGTGTGGATCGAGAATTTTTTGAAAGGAATGAAGGAAGAGATCATTGTTCTACTCCTTATCTATTATGATAAGACAAGTGATATAAATATATCAAAGAACCCTATGATGCATACAAAGAACAAGTATATTGTTATCAAGTATCATTACTTGAGGGAACTAGTTCAAGATAAAGAAGTGAGATTGGAGTATGTGAATACTAAGGAGGAAATAGATGATATTTTCACTAAGGGTTTACCTAAGGATGCACATAAGTATCTAAGAGATAAATTATGAGTGATTCCCCTAACTAAGGCTACTTAAGTTAAGATAGACCTCTACATCAAACATGTTAATAAAAATATCTTACAAGTCATTGTAGAAAGTCATACTTTAGGAGCTACTTAAAGTAGTGAAGAGAGAACCCTATGATGTTGTATTAGTTATAAGAGAAGATGATAGATGGAGATTCAAATTCAGATCACTACCATGAAGATATCTACATGGTGTAGATGTATGAGAAAGATGAAGTGTCTTTGGCATTGTTGTCAAAGAGGGAGATATTATGTAGTTACCATGTAGAGAGGGAGAATGCATTAAGAAAGATAAATTAGTCAAAGGTGTTGCCAACAATCAAGGATTTGTATGATTAATTTCATGATTAGATATGATAGAGGGAGTCTATGCATATCAAAGTTGCATGGATGAGAATAAGAATGAAACTAAAAGGGAACTTGTTGGAAAATGAAATGTGAATCAAAATGAAAATTAAGGATATCAATGAAGATTTGATACTAACCATAGAGGGAGATGATTGAATGATAATTACAGGTATTTCCATAAATGCCAAAGAGGGATATTGTTGGAATTAAAATTGGAACAATTGTTATGTTGTTATTGATGTCAAACCTTATTGGTAAGATAGTTGCTATTTGATTAGAATGTCATATCAAGATGATTGGTGAAGAGGATTTGAGAAGAAGAGATAAAAAAAGACCTAGATGAAATGTTGAGTTATGTGAAACTACAATGGGAACTTGATCACTTAGACCTTGACAAGATAATATGATTGTTTAATCATAACCTAAGTGGAGAAGGTAATTGTATTGAAGAAAAAGTATAAGCTGATCATCAGTATCAAATGAGTATTAGAAAGTGTGTCAAACATAATAGTTATTATTGAGTGATGACCATGTCAACATTTGATAGATTATGAGGAAATCTTGATTTCCAACCAATATAATTGAATTCTTGGAGTATGGAAAGTGTGTTGAAGATAAGGATGAATATCTTGGAGCATTTAATTCTTGATAAACCATGTTTGAGAATTTATATGAATGGATTCAAAGAGAAGTTTGGAGAAGTATATAAAAAAGGAAAGGAGATCAAAATGGTGGAAGGATTCAATGAGTTTGACCAAACCCTAAGATATATCATGATGTTTAAGTGGAAAAGGACCCTAACTACCTATTTAAGGAGACATAAGGGTAACCCAAGAGTGGTAGATTTTTGTTGATGCTATTGACTAGAAAAATTAAGGAGGACAAGAAGAGTTATGGAGAGGTGAAGTGTGATCACTTGAAGGATTTCTAAGAAGATCAGAGACATAGATGATAATGGAGGTCAGTCAATGGATCAACATTTGAGGCACATTGTGATTTGTATTTTCAAAGGGAGTTGCATTTATCAGATCAACTTGATGTTACTTTCAAACCATTCTATCAATTTTAAATCCTTTAGTCAAGGTTGACATAATAGTGATCTATAAATCCTTTAATCATAGTGATATTCTAATGGAATATTTTAAATCCCTTTAACCAAATCAATCCTAATAGGGTGATTAAATCCTTTACTAGGGTCATACCTAATAGTATGTATTGTAACCTTTAATATGGATAGCTCCTCATAGAGCTCACTTTAGAAGAGTGAAAAAATGGTAGCATATTACTAGTGGGTTTTCTTAAATTGGGTTTCCATGTTAAATCTAATGTTATACTTTTGTGGATGTTATTTGAGATGATTTATTGACAATATTTTATATTTTGCAAGTTGTTACTATTAGGACAATGGATTACAAGTTTTATGTTATTGATTATTTGCTATAGACACTGAGCTACTTAATGATTAGATCTGAAGTAGTTGAAGTGACTAAAAGTAAAACTAGCACCTCTAGACCCAAGGATAACTAATTCGCCCCCCTCTCAACTATTCTAAATCATTCTAATTAAAAGGATGAAGATGATATTGACAAATTTGATTCTAGAAGTGATGCAAGAATGTTTCTTGGATATTATTTCAAGAGCAAGGCATATAGATGTTTAGTCATAGATTGAAGACTATTGTTCAAAGTGCTAATGTGAAAGTTGATGAGAAGTTCAGAATTTAGGAAAGACTACTTGATTATGACTCTGATGATAACACTAATTAGAGGTGTAACAATAAGGATATTGAACATGGGTTATTTTTTGAGATTGAAAATGATTTACAATAAGAAGAAGCAAGATAATGAATTAGATTTGAACCTGGAGTAGAAGTCATAATAGAGAAAGAGGCACCCAAGTATGTTGGAAGGAATCACCTTATAAACCATATAATTAGAAGTGAAAACAAGGGAGTGATGAAAATAAATAAGGTAAATAAATAATTATGTTTGATATTTCAATTTGAACCTAAGATTGTAGATGAAACTTGAAAACATGAATTTTGGACAAGGGCTATGCAAAAGGAACTTAAGCTAATTGAAAATAATAAGACTTAAGAATTGGTTCCTAGACCTAAGGATAAGAGTTTTATTGGTACTAAATGGGTATTTAGAAAAAAAATGAATAAGCAAGGAGAAGTGGTAAGGAACAAAACAAGGTTAACATGAAAAGGTTATTACAACAAAAAGGAATTGATTTTGAGGAAACTTTTGTCCCTATTGGTAGACTTGAAGAAGTGATGATGTTCTTGACATATGAAGCTAATAAGAATTTTAAGGTTTGTTAGATGGATGTTAAGTCAATTTTTGTTAGTGGAGAACTTGAGGAAGAAGTTTACATTGAACAACCTAATGGATTTCCCCTAATAGAAGACAAATACATGGTTTGGAATTTAAAGAAATCATTGTATAGTTTGAAGCAAGAACCTAGAGTTTGGTATGCAAGATTGGATAAGAATTTATAGAATTTGGTTTTTAAGAAAGGTAATGGAGATAGTAACATGTACTAAAGGAAGAATGCATATAGTTTGTGTTGGAATTAACAATGGGAAAGTAAGTTCTGAGAGCGAAGGGGGTTGAATAAGCACTTAAAAATTTAACCTCTAAAACATTTCACCATACATCCATCTTATAACTTAACATGTAAACTAAAATATGTTGAAGTTACCTTAACATGTTACTCCCCCTAAGTAAATACTTCACTTCAGTTCTGTAACTCCTCTTGAGTAGATATATGTCTTGACAAAATCTTCCAAATTTACAAAATTGGCAATCCTCCTTTTGACACTTATGTCATTTGGGTGGTACACTTATAGTGTGTTTATCCAAAAATGGCTAATGGAATTGTAGTATGATTCCCAATGCAAAATGTAAATGATCTCTTGCTACATCTAGTGTTTGAATATAGATATCTAGTCTGGAAGCCATATCAACTAAGCCATCATGAGTGAAAAGATGTGAATCTTTCTTAATCAATGTTTCTTCTTGGGCTTGTTCCTTCTGTAAAGCTTCCATGTGTGGAGTCAACATGGACTATATGCTAATCAGAGTGGATATGATATTTGTATCTTTCTCTTGTAGCTCAACAAGCCTACTTTGTGTTAGCATCAATCTCTAAATATATAATTGGCTAGTTGTAGGAGATACCTATAATGAATTTCTAGTTGATTTCAACTCTCCTTGCAACTTGTCAATTTTCTATTGATTCTATTGGGTAAAGATATCAAGATCTCATAGTTTTGTGTACAAAGAATAAATGTGACCCAAAAATGTCTTCACACCCTCTATCTTAGTTGCTAAATCATTTTGACTAAGTGCAATGGTGCTAGATATCTTATCCATAACTTTGGTGTGAAATTTTTGCTACAGTGGCAGAGAAGAGAAACGCTATAGGAGGAAACATTGTTGAAAATGTAATAGGGAATTTAATGTTATATTTTAAATGCTTTTAGTTTTTGAAGTTTGTAATAACGTCCTACATGTGGTGGCATACCTAGAGTAGCAGTTCGATAAGCTCTCTAGATATAGCCACCTAGGACCAGGTGTGTGGATCTTAAATTAGAATAGTTTTTTTTTAGTTCGTAGGTGGAGTGTTTAATGATTTTTAGAATCCAATAATAGGTAGTAGGCAGTTTTTGGAATATTCCTGACTTAGAAAATGACTATCTAATATTGGTAGAAAAAACGTTTCAGATTCTTATCCTTTTTTTGGATAGAAGATGTTCTTCTTTTCTAAAATAAGAAGAAAACGTTTCACATCCTTTAATAGGAAAAAGAAAGTCAGTTTTAAGAGTGAGCCAGTCGGCTATGTAAGACACGAAATCGAATTTGGAGAGATATGGAATGTTTTTTCATTTTGTCTTGTGCAAGTTTTCGATGGTCTGAGTTTTGAATGGATTTTTCTTATCTTCTCATTGGAAACAAGTTGATAGTTTGCAGAAGATTAAAAAGTTTTAGTTTTGGGTCGAATTCGGTATGTTTGCAGAAAATTAGTCTCAGTGTGTGGGTAATATCTCCCAAATGCATCATTGGATTTTCATGAACTTTGGATATGTTATTATAGGCCTAATTACGCCCATCTTCACTAGAGCGATTGAAGAGTTTTGATCTGGTTCAAGAGTTATTCATGTCTGAGTGTAGGTCTATCCAAAGGCAGCAAGAAGATATTTTGGGGGATTTTATTTTCAAAGTTTTGTTTTGAATCTGATTTTAGTGTGTGATCCTGAAGGTTGTAGATGCCCCTTGAAGCAATCCAGTTGAGTGACTAATTCCTCCTAAGTTTTCCAAGGTGTGGCTCTGCATCAATTTTTACTTAGACCACTCCAAAACTTAACATTGGTCTCTATATCTTCATCTTTTGTCTTGTCAACCATATGGACAAGTTTCTCTATAATAGGCTTATTTGATAATGAATTTGAGAGACTAAAATAATTAATGAAAATGTACTTGATTTCATTCAAAAATTTATTTTTCTTTTTCTCTCTCAAAATTCCTTTCCTTTTCTTCATTTGTAGAGCCTCTTGAAAAAAATTCATTTCTACAAGAAATGTGATAGTTTTTAGATCAAACGTTGGTAATACAATCGAATCATCTAAATTTACATCCTCAAATGATGTAGTATCAATACTTTGTGATGTGCTTGAACTTGGCCTTGAAATCTGCAATTTAGTAGCTTGTGTACAAAACCTTTGAAGATTCTTGCTAATGCAAGGAGGTGTAGTGACTAGTAAGGTAACCAACGTCCAAATTTCTTCCTATTGCTCACTCTCAATAATCATCTTATCTTCTTTTGTCTTCTCATCCTCTTTCTATTCTGCACCCTATTGTTCTTCAATAAGTTCTACTAGGGCTACTATTGAATGTTCTTACTTATCATTTCTCTTTTCATTTCCCTCTACATAAAATTCCACAATAGTTGGTAATCTTGAACTTAATAGATGTGGTAGTGATGTGACAGATGGTACTACCTCCTTCTCTTCCATCTCAATAACAACTATTTACATTGAAGATGGTGCTTGATTTAGCTCTACTTTCATTTAAGAGTTACACTTTGATTAGTGATACTTTCTTGTGGCTCATTTTCTTTCACCTTAGTAGCAATTGATGACACTGAAGATGTATCTTCCTATTTCACACTTTTAGTGGATGCAACCTCAACCTATTAAGGTTAATCAATCCTTAACAATACAAGATTTGTACATGGTAGACTAGTATTGGTGGATTCTTGTTGCATTGACTTTATGTTGTCCTCACTCAATGGATTAAAATTCTAGAAAGAGTTAGTAGGTATGTCTTCAATAGTTATAGATTTTTTCTCTACATGTGGGGGACTGGTTCTCAACACTTGAGCATTCTATGCATCTTGTGTATTATCCTTAGTGGGGTCATCCTTTATTTCTATCATGTCCTTCTTTTCTCCTCCTCTTGCTCTTGCTACTGTGTTTACCTTTTCTTCACCTCCCTTCTCTTCCATAGCTTTGGTAGATAACACATAGATAAATTTCCATATTAACTTGCTCTAGCTTACCACCTTTTCTACTTTATTCCTCAAAATGTTAAATTCTCAGTACTTAGGAGAAAATCTCCCTTTATATTTCTCTAGAGCCTTTGTAATCTTCCTCTTCATCTTGAACATTTATGGGAAATCTAGGGCATGTGTTAACCCTTTACTCTCCCCAATATTGTTTTCTTCCCTTAACACACCATTCTCGCACAACTTCTGATAAGTTTCTTTGATTTCCAAATCTCCAAACTCATCTACCTTGTAGGTATACCAACATCATATATCTTAGATCATTAAAACCTTCAGCGGTATCATTGATAGCACACCAGATGGATCTCCTTTATACTTGATCTCAAGAATGACCTAGAATGGAGGTTGTCTCACATCATTTCTAATTAACTAAAAATTTAAAACTTCCTTCCCCTCTTTCCTAGGAGTTGCTAAAGAAATTGCTACCATCTTGACTCTAGGGTTTGAAAAACATAAAACAGTGTAACTTAACACAAGTTAAATACCTTTCAAATACGCTGAATCATGTTGAGTTGTAGTATAATCTAGTTTGCAAAAACTTGAATCTCCTTTCAAAAATTGACTTAATACTCTTTAAACTTGAGTAAGTGTAAATGACTCAAAAAATTGAGTATATAGCCTTCAAAACCTTGCATTTAATTCTTAGTGTATATACAACTGTTCATTTGGTCACTATAGGGTTTTCTATCATGCTTGACTATCATAATGAACTCAAATATCACTAACATATCTTCATTACTCGATAGTAACTATGAAACTTTCAATGCTTGAAATCAAAAAAGAAAGTAACAAAATGATAGATATTATCTTTGTTCTAATCACTTTATTTCATCTTAATACATGTTGATAGATCCTTTTCATAGCTTAAATACTTGGAATTGGTGCAAAATATATCATTTTAGATGTTAATTCCACACATACATTTGATTGCCTAGTTGGGGGTGATGTGATCACCTGATCCATTGGATGAAGTGACCCCACCTTGGATTGATGTGCTACAATATTATTTATTTTTTCATCTCTTGTTCATCTACATATTTTTCTTTTACACATCTACCTTTATTGAATTCAATGCTTAGTACAGGTGACTAAGTTGGACAATCTTTGCTCACATGACTAGTCATAAGACAACTAAAGTATACAACTTTATTTAACTATTTTTTGTAGTTAGCTCTAAAATGTGTCCTAATGCAACTTACAACAACATGGCCATACTCACCACAATAAAGACAACTATACCTTGTATTGTAATCCCAATCATATGTATTCCCATGATGATGTACCTTAGTTTTCTTGTTTAATGTCCACTTGGGTTTAGATTTGCATTCATATCCCTTGTGTCCATACTTCTGACAATTGTAATAGTATCCTTCAAATCTTTAAGTTTTGATGGTCTTGGTCCCACATTCATATTCCTAATGTCTTTTATTTTTTTTGTTATGGAAATGTCACTTTAATTTCTATTTAAGGATTTTGATTTCTAGTGTTGCTTCTATAGACATTTTTTGTGTGACCCAATTTTCTAGAGTGATGACAAGTGGGCTTGATTTTCTCTCCCTTATAGTTCCTTTGTTCACCACTTCTAGTTGAAACTCCTTTCTTAGTAGTAGAATAGCCTAAACCAATAGTGTTATTGTTTGACCTTGCTGCTTTCATTAGTTTATCAAAATACTTTATGGGTTCACTAGGCTTGTTAAGCTTCCCTTTCTAAGTCTTAATTAATTCTGCAATAGGGTATTCAGTCATTGTCTTTCCTATTTAGTTCTTGATTTGTAATCATCACCTGATTCATAGATCTAATTGAATGTTCAACAAATTTTACATGTTTGATAATTTTTCCTAAAGTCTATTAGCTAGTAGTCTTTTGTCTTCTTCAATCACAACTCTATCTTATTCAAATTTATGTTTTAGTTCAATTTTATTACATATCAATACTAACTGAGTTTTTTGTTCCCTTTTTAGATTCTTAACTTCTTCATTTAGGGCACTATTCTTTTCCATTAGATTTGCAATAGCTGCATCAAATTCATTTGAGTTTCTATGCTCAAATAATCTAGTAGTATCTTCTTCTTGATATTGAGTGTCATTTTGTTAAATGGTCAATTACTTTCTTCTCTCTGATGAATGCTACAAATCATCTCTTTTGTCCTTGAGTTGATGTAGGGCAAGTTGTATTTCAATCTTCTAGTTCTCAATTGTCTTTCCCAATTTGTGGACTTCCATCTTCAAGATCTTATCTCCAAAGCTATCAAAATTTATTTTCTAGAGAACTTGGCTCTAACACTGGAATTGTTGGAATTAACAATGGAAAAGTAAGTTCTAATAGGGGGGGTGAATCAACACTTAAATTTTTTACCTCTAAAACATTTCACCATACATCCATCTCATAACTTAACATGTAACCATTCATCACATCAAAAGCATTGAATAAATCAACACATAACACATAAGATCTTGGTTTACCAAAAAACCTCCAAGGAGAAGGTCAAATTGGTGTGGGGATGACACCCAAAAATCTTCACTACTAAAACTATAAAGGGTGGCCTATTATGGCTAAAAAGTTTTGATCATAAACTATGATCTACCCTGTGAGAGGTCTTTCCTATTAAAGGCTTACAAAGACTATTAGGTCTCACCTTGCTAGAGGATTTAAACTCACAATAAGGCAAACACTTAGTTAAGAGATTTATAAAATCCCTTTAAGATTACTCTATTAAGAGATTTACTCTGTATCACCTATTAGAATGATTCAACACCTGGTCCTTCAGTTAGCACCTTACTACGTGATGTTAGATCTCCTCTTTACTGGTGATCTCTTGATCCTATTGATCAAATCTATCCTCTCTAGCCTTTTGTTGATTATCTATGTCCTTCTTAGACTAATTCTTCATTGCCAAGATCTATCTTAGCCATCTTCTCCATGCTTTTTTTGCACCAGATACTCTCCTTAGAAAACTTCTTTGCAACATATGTTATCCTTAGGGTTTCCCTCTTTTATAAACATCATGGAGATGAAATTAGGTTAGAATCAATGAATGTGGTTGATCCATACTACCATCTAATGGTTCCCTTAATCTGATTGGATGCATGCTTAACATAGGGATGCATAATATGACTCCCTCCTTATTCCATATAATAAAAAAATTATGATCATGTTAGCCAAAAATGGTTTACATAAGAGTTTGTACCATTACAAACATTTATGATATAAATTATTCGCTTGACATCAGTAGGCTCTAACACTTGACATTCACTATGCTCTATATACTGATACTCAGCTTCTGAATGGCTCAACACTCTCTCTTTTCTGACACCTAAATAACTTGACACACTTTGTTTGCTTGACATCTGTAGATTCTCTTGTGTTTGTAGTTTGAATCTTGTTATATTTTGATTCAAGAGATACTTGATACTCTTGTTATGGTCTTTTGAGATGACCTAAGGGTTAGATGTTATACTTTAACTTTAGTATCATAGATGCTATACTAATACACTAATCAGTTTATCATATTTGCATGTTGATGCCATTTTGAGATGATTGTAGGTTTATGATGATATTTAATTATCTGGTATTTTGGTTATATGTGAATTTATGCTATGATGATTTCCTTCAGTCATGTTTCATTATGCTTTATCCGAATGTGAGCGATGTAAATGGATTATTTCGCTATAGTTGAATAAATTGTTAAATTATTTATTTAATTTCATTAATGCTTTGACTATGATATTATATTCAATTAAACTTGATCATATGTTTTAGTGTGCATGATTTATATCCCTAATAGTGGCACCTAGAGTTAGTGATTCAACTAATCATATTTTGGCAATGTCATCCCTGTATGGTTGACATATCCTTATTTAATTGTTTAATTAAACCTTCTGATGTTTTGATAAAAATCTAGAATTATTTTCATTATGTGACTAGACTAGTGAGTGTGTCTGTGCATTTAGCATTTAGCATTGTCACGAAAATGGTTAAGAAATTTCTTTGATTTTTGGGTTTTCAGGATTTAAATTTTATTGAATTTAATTTATGGTAGCTTTGCCATTGATAAATTATTGTTTCTAGGAATAACCTATTTTTGTTTGGGTTGATTCAAAGTTTAACTAGGTTGGCTAGTTATTTTCTCTAATCGATTATTCATTCTAAAAGTGCATAAGTATTGAAAGAGGAATTTAATTCCTCACTTTTTCACTTTTGTAATTTAGAAATTGGAGAGCTTTTTTTTTAAAAACTTTTCTAAAGGATTAGTTTTCTATTCATTGCGAGAGCTACGAGCTTAGGACCTTCATGAGGATGGACTTTTTGGATCCAACTTGGGGAGACCTTACTTTGCCATCTTTTTTGGCTGTATTTGCAGGTCATTTATTTTACTTGGTTGTTTCCTAGTTTTTCCCTTTTGGATGTCAGGTAGGGCTTTCCCATTTTCTTGTTTTAGCTTAGATTTTATATCTATTTTTGGTACGTATTGGTTTAGAGGTTGAGAACTAGTGTTCCCCTCTACTTTTGCTTATTGGTTCTACCTAGTTGGTCAAGTATGAATGTTTTCTCTATTTTTGGGATGGAGGTTTGGGATTTCAAGCCATTATGCTGGCCATTTTTGCATACAATATTCAAACCCAAATTGAATTATATTTTCATGGCTTTTGTGCCCAAAGATAAAATGGGTTTTATTTTCACTGTTTTCAAGTTTTGGGGCTTTTAGTTTGATTTGCATGCCACCTAGTTTTCTTAGGTTTTCTTGGCATCTTTTAGATTGTGGACTTGGATCATCCATAGGATGTTAGTCAAATCATTGTTGTACTTTTTATGTTGCATTAAGATGCGTGTTTCATTCATCCTTTTGAGTTGTTATTCATTGAGTGTGATTTCTGCTTGTGTTCTCATCTAGCTCTTCTATTTCATCTTCATGATGGTGGTGCACCACACACAAGCACATGTGTGTGCATTTTCTAGGTGACTTTTGAGGCCCAATATCTCATTTGTAATTTGGTGGAGCTATGTTCATTTGGGTTGGGTTGGGAATATACATGCCTACGGGCATTCATTGTGTGATGAGTATGGGTATGTAGGGTAAGGTGGGTGGAAGGGCTTCTACCACATCCATGGTGTCCTAACCCATGTTGGCATTAGGAAGTTTATAATTAAGTGATAACTAAAGAATAATTTTTAGAGAATTAAACAAGATAAGATTGCTAAAGTTGGCCTCCCAAGGGTGGTGTTGATGGTTATGGCCAGTGATACATACTCCATGCAGTTAGGCCATGGATGAAGCATGTCAACCTCTCGAGAGAATATCAAGGGGAATAGTTTATTAGAATTTTACCAACTCTCCACTAAGATTCCCTACACAGTTACCCATAGAGCATCTAACTAGGATCTCTTGTAGTTGTATTGTTGCATGGTCTTGGATTTGGTCATCATTACTATCTATCATGAGTGATAGCCATGGATGTTTTCTTTTGTGTGTTTATGGTTGGATCATTATCTCCATTAGCATAGTAGGAGTGGACCTATAGGTTCCATGTGGTAGGGAGGCATAGCTACCTTCACCATTATTGGTAACCAATGTACAAAGATGATTCTCTATTCTAGTACGACCACAGTCTATGTTTCACTCGGTACTTTGGGTTCTAGAGTATGTTATCTTATGAATTATGCTTTCATTTGAATACTTGGATATCATGTTAGATGATGATAGTTTAATTAACACATTCCTATATTATGATATTTAGCATATGTTAGATGATGAGTTGATTTGTGGGATTATCTTATGCTTTACTTATAGCATGTTAGATTTCCTTATTGTTACGTTGTAGTACATTTTAGTGGTGACTTCCTCATAAAATAGCTCTAATGATCTGTTCGGTAGTTTGGGATATTATGCATGAGGGATGGCTAGGACCTTTGAGGTTTCATGATGCTATTATCAATGGGAGGAATTACATACTTAGTTAGGTTGTTTTAGTTCATTGTAATGTTGTTTCTATACACTGTGATGTTGCTTCATTTTGTGCTTTATTGTTATTATTCAAATGATGATTGTAGTTCTATCTTGTTGTTATCATATTCAAGTATCTATTCCTTGATTTGTGGATTTGATACTCCCTAGTGTGGAGGAAATTCATTTCTTAGCTTTGTACTTTAATGTTTGCTGAATTTCTATTTTGGATGCTCATGCAAAATTGTGCTTTCTTGCATAAGAATTCAAAAGTTTGCGTGGTGTGCTAGGTTTTCTTGTGCAGCTCTTGGTACTTTCTTGCATGAAACCCCACACCAGTTTTGGGTATTTTGGCTACTAGGACAAGTACTTCCTCACACTATTTGGTGCATTTCCTCATACAAAAGGTATGTTCTCATGTGGCTTACCATACTTCCTCATGCAAGATTTCTATTTTTTGTTGGTCCTCATGAGAAAAATAGGGGGCATCTCCACTAGTTTTCAGAGATCAATTTTTGGTTTTTTAGGTACCCTATGGGTTCACTTAATTTTCCATGCTTTGATAGATCTTAGATTCTTGGTTTTGTTGTCATCTTTGGTTTTTATTTCTCAGTTTGTGTGTGCTAGTTTGGTAGTGGTGTTTGGAGATTCATTGGTTGCCAGGATTGTGGTTAAGTCTTCCATTGTGATCTTTGTGATCCTAGTGTGTTCAGTGTTGCATACAACCATACTTGTAATTTTTTTTTTTACCTTGACTTGTATTGAATCCTTGTTCCAAGGATCCCTAGGTGGGGTACTACAACACTTAAGTGACTTGACATACACTATTTGCTCGACACATACCAATGATCAACAATAACTGCTATATTACTCAACATGTATTTTTTGGAGGCTTATGCTCAACATGCTCTATTTTCTTGGCTCACATTGATCACTTGACTTGCTCTATTTACTCAACATGCACAATTCTCTGCTAAATAATGATTAAGTGTTTTTCACAATCTTTTCAAACCACAATGAGATTAAAAGTTTGTTGATCAATTATCAAGTACTTCTAGATTTGATTGTGTATGTAATTTTTAGCATCAATATTTTGGATCACACTCTATGATCCATCATCAGGATGAGAGAATGCCAGAATACCATTCTATTCTGGGGTTCTCTCATCTCGATGATGGATCACTGAGTGTGATCCGAAACATTGATGCTAAAAAATATATACACAATCAAATCCAAAAATACTGGATAATTACTCAAAAATGGATTGTGGAAACCTGATAAAATTCAATTTGTTGGTCATTTCTATATTTGTTGATGAAATTTTTTTTATAGAGGAAATAATGAAGCTAGCAACAAATGTTCAAAAGAACTAAAGAATGAATTTGAAATGAGCATGATTGATGAGATGAAGTATTTTTTGGGATTGAAAATGAATTAGAATAAGGATAAAATTTTCATATCAAAGACTAAATATATTAAGGAATGTTTTACAAAGTTTGGTTTAGAGAATTGAAAACTAGTTGGGACATCTATTGTTACAAGATGTAAATTATCAAATAAGGATGAATCTCCTAGTGCAATACAAACAAGATACATATCTATGATAGGAGTATTGAAATATTTGACTCATACAAGGCCTTAGATAGATAATGCAATTGGAATTATGGAAAGATTCCAAGAAGGTCATAAAGAGATGCATTTGGTAATAATAAAGAAGATATTCAAATATTTAAAGGGTACATTAGATTATGGCTTATGTTATGATAGATCACAAGAATTTACTTTATGTACATACATTGATAAAAAATGGCTAAGAAATGTTGATGAAATAAAAAGTACAAGTGGTAGAGCACTCTTTTTGGTAGGATGATTTGTTCCATGGTTAAGTAAGAAAAATATTGCAAGTCACAATCTACAACATAAGTAGAGTATGTTTTAGAAGAAAACAATTGTATTTAAATTATTTGGATGAAGTAGATGTTACAAGACAATGGTATTGAATTTTCATAACCTATTATCATTTATTGTGATAAAAAAGTAAATTAATATGTAATAAATCCTAGTGTTACATTCAAAGACTAAGCACATTGTAATAAAGTATCATTTAGTGAGAGAGGAGGTAGTAGAGAAAGAAATTAGATTAGAGTATATTAACATAAAGGAACATATAGAAGAATAATTTACTAAATTCCTAGATAAAGACAACTTTTTTAGAGTAGTTGATGTGGGCCTACATCATTACAACATATTTAGAGCTTATTCTTACTTCTAGATTGTATGCCGCTTAATGCTTCTCCTATGTGGGAGTATCTATGTTGAGATGAGTCATTAATGAATCCTTGTTATAAGTTTCAATAGTGTCTTTTGATACTTGGTGATATTTTTTAGATTGGTTTAGAGATGATTGAACTTAAATAGTTTACAAAATGATACCTTTGTCATTACTGTCAATGGGGGAGAGATATATATGAAAAACAACTTTTATATTTAGTTTGGGAAAGATATACATGACTTGGGGAGAGATATACATGTAATAACTTATTCATCTATAGGGAAGTAACATGAATGGGTGAGATTATCTTTTTTCCATATTGACATTGTTGTTTGGTTGAGTAAGAAGATGATGAATAAATATATTTTGGTATTCTTGGTACTTTAATGCTTTTCATAATATGTTTCCCTCAATTCAAAAGAAGCACATTTTGGCATGAATTCATAAGGAAGATTTATGAAAGATGATGATGATATTTCTATTATTTTTATAGAGATTATTGAGTGCTTATGTGCTGCATTGATGACTTGGTTTGTAGTGATGTCAACATATCATCTTTCTAGACAATTCAAGGAAAGTTGTAGAGATAGGTTTTTTTCAACATGGTTTGTGGATGTAAAATTATATTTAGGGGGTTTGTTAGTATATTTTTGGATATGTATTGATGATATATCTTGTTGGATAATGGGGGGAGGTGTGGAGGTGAATTAGTTATTTCAAGGCCCTCTAAAACTATTTTCACCTACTAAACTTATCAATAAACAATTTAGTTAAGAATTCAACTAACTAATAGTAGTTTATACCTTTAAGCATATAAAAACATGAAATAAAATGAATCACATCAAATCACACTTTAACACCAATATTTAACATGGAAACCCAATTTTAGTAAAAAATTTCATGTGAATTTCCATCCACAAAGAAATTTACTCTTTTTATGTGATCTTAGTTAATAGTGAACCCTGATTAAAGTTACAAACACATTTACTAAATGTGACACTATTAGGGAATTTTCACCAAAGGTCATCTAGATTAATGCCCCACCGGGGAATCCAAAAGGATAAGTCTAAATGTTACTAAGTTTGGTGAATAATAAATTTTTAAAAATCTTTGATTTGCTAAGTATACTTTATCATAGATGTAAGGGCCCTAATAGGTTCCCTTATGTCACCCTTAAAGAATACTCCTTAATTTTTGAATTCAAGAGTTTTCTTTTTCTGTCTAACCAACTCAACAAATATTGATTATTTTAATCTTAATTTTCATTCTACATTTTAGCCTTTCTACTTTAGATAATCCATCTATTAGTTTTATGTCTACTTATGCTCTAGTACATTATCCATCCTAATATTCATTTCTTTCTTGTATTAATCAGAGTCTTAAATTAGTTGTTCCTTTTTCTTAGATATACAAGTAGGACCTAACCACTTTTAAATTAGAATAATCTACATCTAACCTTATAGAAGTTAGGGTAGGATAATAAATGCTTAGATATTTATTCCCTAACAATTTATTTATTCCCAAACAATACTCATACAACTTCAATTAATTTTACTATTTCCAAATCACAAGCCCTATAGATCAAATGCATTTACTTATTGTGTAATAAAGATACATGAGATAGACTATAACCCATTAAAAAAACATGTTGGAAATAATTGATTAATTGTGTATTGTCTTTGATGTTATAAAAAATGTCATATCATTTCTAGTTAGTATATGCCGAGCTCACTTAGGCATAGAATATAGTTTCTTATGTCTACTGAGCATTCCAAAGTTTGCCTAGTTCAGAAGATAGTGTCTATTGAGTTCACTTGGGCAATAAAGAAAAGTTTGCAGAAGTTGAGTGTCAACCAAGCTCACTCAGTTAATGAAGGAAATATTGGATGGAACTAGTGTTAATTGAGCTCACTCAGTTACTAAAGGAACTTTGTGAGTATGTAGTGTTAACCAAGTCCACTTTGTTAACATAGGAAAATCACTTTGAGTTAGTATCTACTAAGTAGGGTTAGCTAACAAAGGATTTTTTATTTTGGCATATTGAGTTAAATTTAATTGTTTGTTGGTTCTAGCTTACTAAGGAGATGAATATTAATTATTCTACATTCTATTCTAGCTGACTTGACAATGCATAAGGTATGAATATAAGGTCAAGTTGAGGATTGAATGTTTGGAAATAAATTGAATATTTGATGATGTTTAGAGGAAGTGAATTAGAAGGATCGAGAAAGATCAAGTATACAAGCCAAAATTGAGATCTGTAATGAGAAATTTGGTTGTATCAAAAATTAGGTCATCTCATTATTACTCTCTAACCATTGTAGTAGTGATCTAAATCTCTTAATAGAGTTGGCTTAATAACTATTTGCCAAATCCTCTAACAAGGTGGCATTTCTAGATTGAAGTTTCTAAAGACCTCTAACAAAGCCACTCCTAATAGGGTGATTAAATTATTTAACAATGTTACACCTAAAAGTGTGTTTTGTAACCTTTAATACAGTTGTCAAAAATTAGAAACTAGTTGCAATTGGTGGCTTTTCCCAAATTGGGTTTCCACGTTAAATATTGGTGTCAATTGTGTTCATGCTATTTCATTTATGTGTATGAAAATAAGATAAAATTAAGGTTAATCACATTAACATTAGTACATTCAATTATTTCCAAGTTAAAATTGATTTTTAGTGTTTACCAAGTTACAACATTTGCTAGTGTAAATTGAGTGTATGTACATTTTCCGAGTTATAGAAGAATATAATTTAATCAGAGTTTTGATTTGAATTGACATCTAAGAATCTAAGATTTATTTTAGTGGTAATTGATTCATCCCTCCCCTCTTAGTTACTCCTCTTATATTTCCAACAATTGGTATTAGAGCTTTTGGTGCTTATAGAAAAGCTTGATAGGACATATTGATCAGATAAAAACAAGAGAGTGAAAACATTTCAAAATATGTTGATAGAATCAAAACCATTGTCAATACTATCGAAGCCTTTAGAGGAAAAATTGAAGATGTGATTGTGGTAAGAAAGGTACTTAGAACCATTCTTCCTATCTATTCAATCAAAGTTTCTTCTGTTCAAGAGATAAGTTGTGATTCAAATAATGAGACAAATTTGGATGCACTAGTTGGAAGGTTGACAACATTTAAACTAGACAACTATGATAATTATATTCCTAGTTCTAGCAATCTTGAGTCTGCATTTGAAGCCAAGGTATCACTCAAGAAGAAAGCTAAATATTCTAAAAGAAAACAATCTAAAAGTGAAGAGGAAGATAGTTCTGATAGTGATCTTGAAGCCATTTAAGCATTACTTGCAAGAAGGTATCCCAAAGGAAAAGGATAGTATAAAGGTAAAATTCTTTTAATCCATTTCTCTTGTGAAGAAGTTGGACACATTGTAGCAAGGTGTCCAAACAAAGAAGAAATAGATGAAAATAAGCACAAGAAGTATAAAGGCAAGAAGGATTTCAAAAACTTCAATAATTTTAAATATTACAAGGAAAAAGGTAAGAAATCTTGTTTCATAGCTAAATATTAAGATAGTAGTGAAGATGATGAAATTGTATATATTGTTGTAAAAGATGAGTTTGATGATGAGGGAGATAAAATGGCACTTATCTCTCATGTTAGCAAAAATGATACATGGGATGTCAAAGGTATAGGCCCTAGATAGGATGCTGGTGAATGTGCATCACTTCTTGGTACCTTTACTATATTGGGGTTGGGTCTCTACTAAATGAATTGAAGAATCTCTCTATAACTAGGTATTGATCTCAATTTGATGTTATTGGTTTGGATGCTTTCTTCTTTCATGCCTTCCACACTGGCTACTTTATCCACCACTATAACTCAGGCAATGAGGTAAACTCTCTTCACTCCTACTTTCTCAGATGCATTTTGATGTACTACTCAATTGAAATAGCTACTCACATCATATGAATAGTGATAAAACAAATTTTGAACACATGGAACATTATGATGGTGGTAGTGTGAGATTTGGAAATAATGTACCTTGTTGCATAAAGGGAAAAGGTTGTATGAAACTAACCAATGAAATTAGATGTGACAATGCTTATTGGTTTGAAGGACTAAAACATAATATATTGAGTGTGGCACCATTGAATAACATTAGATTCAAGGTAGAATTCATGAATGGGAAGGCCGAATTGCTGGATGGAAAAGGAAATCTAGTTGGATCTATCAAATAAACAAAAGGTAACCTATTCTACCTAGATCTTAGTGAAAGTTCATGTTTTATTTCTCAAATAGAAGAAAGCTGGTTATGGCACAAAATATTATGCCATGTAAACTTTGATAATAATCAAAACAAGTAAGAAGAAAAGAGTAAGAAGTATTCCTAGCCTAAGGAAACCTAATATGGGTCTATGAAAAAATTGTCAAATTGATAAGATGGGAAGTTTCACAAGCAAGGGCTATCATTTAGAAGAAGTTCTAGAGCTAGTTCATACAGAATTATGTGGACCTATTGGAATAGAGAGTTACAGTGGAGATAAGTATTTTATTCTATTTGTTGATGATTATTCTAGAATATTGACTGTAATGTATCTAAAGGAGAAGTTTGAAGTATTTCAAAAATTTAAGTAGTATCTAGAAAAAGTAGAAAAAGAAACTAGAAAGAAGCTAAAATGTTTGAGATTAGACATAGGTGGTGAATTCATTTCCAATGAATTCAATGAATTATGCATTGAAGAATAAATTAAGCGATATGTATCAACCCTTAGTACATCTCAACAGAATGGTATAGCTTAAAGAAGGAACAAATCCATCATGGATTGTGCAAGAACATTGATGATATAAAAGAATGTTGCAATTGAATACTGGAAGGAAGCAATCAATACTATAGTGGATACCTTGAACATAGTATAGTTGAAGAAAGACTCAAAGAAAACTCCTAATGAACTATGGTATCCCGTTACAAACCTAATGTAAGTTACTTGAACATATTTGGTAGAAAATGTTATTGCAAGAATTTTTCTTAGGAAAAAATTCACCCAAAACCAAGAAGCTCAACAACTAGCACAAAATGGAACAACATAGTATGATTAGAATACTAATATGATATTCAATTGATGTACAAGTACACTAGGAGCGCTTGAGTATAAAGGCCTCTAGAATGCTTCTAGAATGTCTAGGAGTTAGCAATATGATAAGCGTCACAACTAAGTACATGTCCACCAAGAGTGGATTATCCTTGACCAAGCATAGGATTTAGTGTGATGATGAGAGGATAAGCCCACAAAGGTGTGTCATGTAAAATTATATAGACACCATGTGCTTAATTAAGAGTGCAAACAACTATGTTGTCTACATGACAACTCAGTTAATTATGCAAACTCTAGTGTTGTAGACACCATGCACTAAATTAGAGTTGCTTTCTCCTGTGTTGTCAAGATGACAACTCCTATAAGTATGTGTACTCCTAGATTTCTAACCCAATTGTAAGAATTTGGCAGAGATTTGATACCATGTAAGAACTTGGTATAACTCTGATACCATGTAAGAATTTTCCTTAGGGAAAAATCACCCAAGATCAAGGAACTAAAGCACAAGCACAACAGTAGACCAACAAGGTATGATCAAAATAATAATATCCAAAATTGATTTATTGTCATTCAATATTTTGTCATGTGTCATGTAAACTAGGAGTGCCTAAATATAAAGGCCTCTAGAATGCTTCTAGAATGTCTAGAAGTCAGAATATTGATAAGTCTTACAACCAGGCACATGTCCACCATGTGTGGATTATCCTCCATTAAGCACATAAGTAAGTGCGATGATGAGAGGATAAGCCTACAAAGGTGTAGCACACAAAATTATGTTGTAGACACCATGTGCTAAAATAGGACTGTGAATAACTATGTTTTCTACATGACAACTTAGTTAATTATGCAAATTCCAGTGTTGTGGACACCATGTGCTAAATTAGAGTTGCTTAGTCCTATGTTGTCAAAATGACAACTCATAAGAGTACGCAAAATCCCAAGTGTCAAAAAAATAATAATAAAATAATGCATTGACCTGAGAAAACTTAAGTAAAGTGTAAATAGTGAATATTTATTTACACCAACACCCCCCCTTAAGCACAACTTAGGGGAATGCACTTAAGCTTATGAAAGCTAGGATGACAAACATAATGGGTGTTGGCTACTAGGCCTTGTTAGGTACCCATGTACACAATACAATGCAATGCAATCTCTCATAAAGCGAAGAAAGAGGGAAAACCTCATGGGAGAAGCCCTCCCTGAAAAAGAGAGATGAAAAACAAGATGCATGGATGGATGGAGTAATCGAGACCCCCCCATTATGACATACATCAAGTATATACAAAAGAGAGATACGAGAAGGAAAAAACCCCTAAGTTGAAAAGTCCCCCTCATAAAAGAGAAGAAGAAGGAGACAAGGTAGCCTCCCCCCCCCCCCCAATGTAGAATGTGTATTAGTGATAGCTACTCCAATATAGAAGCTTATCCTTGACTGCTGAATAATGTTCCTCCACTTTGGATGAAACAATGGTAGAGGTATAGGTGAGATGCTTCCCCTATGTGTAGAAAGAATCCCACTGATGAAGGGTGTCTTGGAAACCTAGTCAACTATCCCTATATCGATGCTGATAGTCACCCCTTTGAATATTGCTAAAAAGGAGAAGTGTAGATCTAGCAAGGATGGATGTAGAACATGCCTCAAAGAATAAACTATCTCCTCAAATGATAAAGAGACCTCCTACAACTGTTGTACATAAGGATCCACAATCACATCAACTTGTGAAGACTGGTCATGTAGAGAATGGTCAAGAGGGTCAGAGTGAGACCTCATAACAACTAAAGAAGGATATACCTTATTAAAGAGAAGATGTAGATCATCAAAGATGTCTCCCAAATTTGTTATGTGTGACTCCATGAATAATCCTAAAATATCTATCAAGAAGTCATCCACTGATGCTGGAGCTGGAAGAAAAGGTGTACCCTACTGTGCTAAAGTACATGAACCTATCACAATGGCAATGGATGAATTATTCACCTCATGAAAGAGAAGATGAATATCATTGATGATCTCTCCCACATCTTCAATGTGAGACTTCACAAACAACACTACAATTTCTGGAAGGGAGTCGTTCCATGAAGCTGAAGTAGGAAGACATAATGTTTCCTATTGCACTAAATCAAAAGCATCTATGACTGGAACTAGATTAGTAGTAGCAACAGGAGCATCAAGAGGTGTGATCTCATCTAGAGAGGATGCAACTACTATTGGAGGTAAAATATCTTTTGGGAATGGAGGAATCTATGCATCTCCATACATCTCCCAAAGATAGATTCAATTATCATATAAATCAGTTGACTTCATGTCATCAAGTGAATCCATAACCTCTATATCCATATGTAGAAAGAGGCCATGGCAATTTATGGAATCAGTGTCACCATTGTATGAAAGTCCTTTCACATATGGCAATGCATTATGTTGACTAAGTTAAGTGAAAACCAATTGACTCCACTTCTTATAGTTTTGTGTTGTCAAGATAATTAAATCTTCCTCATCCATGAAGTACTAATCAATGTACCCCCAAAATAAAAATAAAATTAATCAACCCCACCAATGTTCGATTGGGAACTTTATAGGTAGTGTATGTACAATAAGCCAATTGTTAAAATGTACAAAGTGGAATTTTGAGTTTACTATTTATAACTACCTTTTGAGTTTCAAATCTAGCACTAAGCATTGCAGCACAAATGTACAACAATTTTGAAGAGTAATCAAAGCAATACAATGCAGAAAAGGACCTAATTCTAAAAGTGATATTTCTATCCACACAACCCTATAATCTGATTGTAGATATGAAAAGTAGACAAAAAATTATTCACTTTAAAAAAAAATAGAACTTGTTGATGTGCTTAGATGAGCCCATACTAAGCCTTTGGTGTTGCAAAAATTGAGAATTGTGATTTGTAGAAAAATTTAGGAACAAAGAACTCACACATCCTATACCAATGTATAGATTAGAAAATTCTACCCAAAAAAAAATTGCTCGCAAAAAGGAGTCTGTATGAGGGAGATATCACTGTTTGAAAATTACCTTTGCAATTATTTTTTCTAAATCACTGCCGTCGCACCTCCAAAAATCAAATGACTTTAGATTTAACCTTGAATGTTTGATTTTGATGAAACAAAAGTTGATTTGGGGGTTTTTTGACCTTCTAAATGTGATGCAAATATCTAATTTGCACTAGCAAGCACCAATCTTCTTCTGCAAAAAATCTCTCCTACTAGCCTGATGGCCAAAATTTTTTTTGAGATTTTTTCCCTCAAATTTGACTATGGCCTACCATAGGCATATTTGTAGTCAAATTTCATCGAATTGATGTTTCAGACACCATGGCAAGGTTTACTTTGACTGAAGATGCTCCAAATGACTATGATTCTCTAGATCTAGGTCAAGGTGTCCTTAGAGAGGTGAAGCAAGATTGGTCTTAAACAACTATATAAAGAGAAATTCCCTCAACTCTAATACCATGTAAGAATTTGGTATAGATTTGGTACCATGTAAGAATTTGGTATAGCTCTCATACTATTTAAGAATTTTCCTTAGGGAAAAATCACCCAAGATCAAGGAACTCAAGAACAAGCACAACAATAGACCAATAAGGTATGATTAGAATAAATTTATCCAAAATTGATTTATTGTCATTCAATATTCTATTACGTGTCATGTACACTAGGAGTACCTAAATATAAAGGCCTCTAGAATGCTTTTAGAATGTCTAGAAGTTAGCATACTAATAAGTCTTACAACTAGGCACATGTCCACTAGGAGTGGATTATCCTCCATTAAGCATAGGAGTAAGTGTGATGATGAGAGGACAAGCCTAAAAAGGTGTAGCATGTAAACTTATGTTGTAGACACCATGTGCTAAAAAAGGAGTGTGAATAACTATGCTGTCTACATGACAAATCAGTTAATTATGCAAACTCTAGTGTTGTAGACACCATGTATTGAATTAGAGTTTCTTACTCTTGTGTTGTCAACATGACAACTCATAAGATTACAAAAATTCCTAAGTGTCAAACAAATAAATAATAAAATAATGCATTGACCTAAGTAAACTTAAGTAAAGTGTAAATAATGAATATATATTTACACCAACACGAATAAATAATAAAATAATGCATTTATCCTAAGTAAAATTAAGTAAAGTGTAAATAATAATTATTTACACTAATGCACCCCTTAAGTGCAACTTAGGGCAATGCACTTAAGCTTACAAAATGAAAAATGGGTCCTAACTACAAGGTCATGTTAGGTACCCATGTACAAAAGCAATGCTCTACATACAAAGATGCAATGCAATCTCTCATAAAATGGAGAAAGAGGGAAAAACTCATGTGAAAATCCCTCTCCCAAAAAGAGAGATAAGTACAATAGTGAAGATTAGAGAGAAGAAGACGTCAAATGAGGAAAATATCCCTCCAAGAAGAAAGAAGAGAGATGTCAAGGGACTCCCCTTTCTGAAACATCCGACACCCCCAAGAGATCTCAAAAATGGATATACTTAACCTCAGTGAAGGGTTTGGTGAAGATATCTATGACCTTCTCTATTGTAGGACAATACTATAATGCAATAGCCTGCTCATGTATCAGCTCTTTGATGTAGTGCATATGAATCTCAACATGTTTGGTCTGGTGATGCTAAACTAGATGTTTTAAGATCTCAGTAGTACTCTGATTATCACAATGTATGACTATGGGTTTAGGTATGTGAAATCCAAACTCTTCTAGGATATGTTATAACCAAATATCTTCTATTGTAACAATACTATTTTGCTTCTTACACTACCAACAAATAGGACTAGAACCAAGGTGAAACATGTAACCTGAAGTAGAATTGCAAGAATCAAGATCCCCTACATAGTCTAAGTCTGTATATCCAACTAGCTAAAGTCCAATACCTATTGCATAGTGTAATCCATGTGCACGTGTACCCTGTATGTAGTTCAAGATGCATTTGGCAACCTTCTAATGAAGCTCATGTGTCTTTTTCATGAAGTGAGAAACCATGCCAACTACAAAATCTATGTTAGGGCATGTATGTGTGAAGTAGATAAGACTCCCAACTAACTGTGCATACAATGTAGCATCAACAAGTTGAGTGGAAGACTTGGCCTCTAACTTGATACCTAAAGGAAAGAGAGTAGGAGCAAGCTTGTAGTTACTCATGTGAAATTGAGAAGAAAATCAAGAGCATACTTGGGTTGAGAAAGTGTGATCCCCACTGGAGACTCTGTGATCTCAATACCAAGGAAATAATGTAGTAAACCCAAGTCTGTCATAGCAATACTATCCTACAGAGAAGTCTTGACACTGGCAATGATGGATGAAGTACTTCCTATATTGATCAACTCATCTACATAAAGTTTGAGTATCAAGTTGGAGTCATGCTTCTAAAGAATATAGACATTCAAGTCTAAATGATAGTCGATGAATCCTTTTGAGAGTAGGAAGGATTCCATCTTGGTATACCAAGCCCAAGGAGCCTACTTAAGACCATAGATAGACTTCTTCAATCTACAAACCATAGTAGAATCCTGTATGAACCCTTATGGCTGCTCCATATAAATCTTCTCATGAAGATCACCATTCAAAAATGCACTCTTCACATCCATCTGATGTACAACCCAACCATGAGTTGCAACAATAGCTAGTGTCAAATGAATGAAGTTCATCTTAGTTACTAGTGCAAAGGTCTCAATATAATCAATACTAGGAACTTGTGAGAAAACTTTGGCAACAAGTCTAGCCTTATGCTTATCCATGCTTCCATCTACTACAAATTTGGTTCAATAGATCCACTTACACCAAACTAACTTTCTTCCCTTAGGAAGGGGAACTAAGTTCCAAGTGTTGTTTTTTATCAAAGAGTTATATTCTTCCTCCATGGCATTATCCTATTCAAGAATCCTTGATGCTTCCTTAAGGACTGTGGATTAGAAGCAATGGCAATATAAGCATGTGGAAATTATTTGTGTTGTGACCTTGTCCTCCTAGTATCTAAAGGATTCCCCACCAATGAACCTACTAAATCAAGGGTTTGTTGTGCCCAACGAGGTTTAGTGGAAGAAGAAGAAGGAATATCCTCAACTATTTGTAGAGCCTATGAAGGTGGTGTCCTACAAGTCATGATTGAAGGAATATCATCTTGTGAGTCACTATCATTACTATCATCACTTTCCATGAAGGAGGAAGAAGGAGGAGTTGAAGAAGCAAAATTTGGACAAGTTTCTTCAATGTGAAAACTCCTCTCAAAGAATATTTCATGTGTCTTTAGATCCATGGGTTTGTATGTTTTAATGTGATCAGGATATCCAACAAATATACAAGGTTTTCTTTAAGGTTCCAATGCCTTTCATTTTTATGGAGATATCCTTGCACATGCTAGACAACCAAAAACTTTAAAGTGCTTTACACTTGGTTTTCTACCACACCAAGCCTCAAAAGTGCAGTTACATCTAAGGCCTTATGGGGACTTCTATTTTGGATGTAATTGGTATAGCAAATGGCTTTTTTCAAAAAGACTTGATCTAGAGACTTACCTTGAAACATAAAAGTGGTCATCTCCTTAAGGGTTATATTCTTTCATTCAGTAACACCATTCTATTGTGGAGTGTATGCAACTAAATATTGAAGATCAATACCCTCATGAGTGCAAAAGTCTATAAGCTTTGAGTTTACATATTCCCTGCCATTATTTGTACTTAGAATCTTAATGGCTTTCCCTGATTGTTTCTCAACTTGAGCTTTGAAGTTGATAATCTTGTCAAACACCTCACTCTTATGAGCAAGAAAGAAGACCCAAGTGTAGCATGAAAAGTCATCAATGAAGGTGAGAACATAGCAAGCCTTTCCAAATGATGGTACTGGAAATGGGCCTACTACATCACTTTGAACCAATTCAATAACAACAATAGCTCTCCAAGACTTCCACTTGTCATAATTATCTTTAGGATGCTTTCTTGCTTCATAATGTATATAGGCACCCTCTGAACATTTGACTTGAGGTAGACCAATGACCATATCCTTATTGCTAAGTTGTTGAAGGTAGTGATAATTGAGATGTCCAAATCTCTCATGCCATGGTTTACTTTGCAAATTTGAGTGAGTCAACAAGGCAAGGGAAGTAGACTTAGGCACAAAATGAGAAAAAGAATAAAGTCTTGTCTCCTGATTATCCTTTCCAATCTCCGCCATTGGATCATCATTGAGATTTTTAACCATAATTGAATTAGGAAGGAAATCCACTTTGTTACCATATCCGTAGTGAGTTATTTGGTAGATTGACAGAAGGTTGGTGGTAAGATTGGGTACATGAATAACATCCTTGAAGACTCCATTGTCCAACTCAACATTCCCTTTTCCTTCAACTTCCACTAGACCTTGTTGGGCACAACAAACAATTTTCCTTAGGGCAAGATAATGCCAAGATCAGGAAGCATAAGACTAGCACAATATGGACAAAATAATATATGATCATAACAATATGAGAATGGATAATGTTTGAATCTTTGGCTATTAAATCATTCAAAAATTGATAATTTATGTTGTATTGATGTAGCGAGAGGCCACTAGGGTAAACTAAACCAAGGTTGCTAGGTTTTGTAAATGCTGCTCACCAAGAATGTGGTTGCTGGATGCTGTTTTCAATGTGGTCAACCTTGTCACTGATTTGGATACACTAGTAATGTAATCGATTGGCCAAAATTTGTAAATAAATATGTCAAGATTAATGGAATATTCTATAGAATATTTTTTTGGGGCCGAGATTTCACCACTCGGTTCCTAAAAAAAAAAATTCTTTGTAGGCCTGATGACCTAATTTTTTTTTGAAAAATTGCAAAAAAATTCTGATGAAAATTGCAGAGAAAATAAGTTTAGATATAAAATAAATTCATAGATCTAAAAAATGACCATTCTAAATGCTACAAATTGGGCCTTTAGGTGTTGGTTTGCAAAAAAGAGATTGCCTCAAATTTGACTATTTTCGAAGGTAGGAAAATTTATATTCAAATTTCACCAAATCGATGCTTTGGACGTAATAGCAAGGTATGCTTTGGCTCTAGAAACTCCCAATGACTATGATACTATAGATCTAAGTTGAGGTCCTCCAAGAAGTGAAACAAGAAAATGGTCTCCAATGGTTATGTCAAGAAAAACTCCCTCAGCTCTGATACCATGTAAGAATTTTCCTTAGGGAAAAATCACCCAAGACCAAGAAGCTCAATAAATAGCACAAAATAGACCAATAGAGTATGATTAGAAGAACAATATGATGTTCAATTGATGTACAAGTACAATAGGAGTACCTAAATATAAAGACCTCTAGAATGTCTAGGATTTAGCAATATGATAAGCCTCACAACTAAGCACATGTCCACAAAGAGTGGATTATCCTCTATTAAGCACATGAGTTAGTATGATGTAGTGCAAGGCAAGAGAATCCACAAAAGAAATTTCCTAGCCCCTAGCTATACAGCCACACAATAGAAATACAACAACAAGAAGCAATAATTCTAGATCTGATAACAAATTACAATAATATATTCATAAAATATAATTGATTACATGCAATGTGCCGGGCTATAAGGCCTTCCCATTTATAGCCAAATACAAAGCAAGAATAGTTTTGCAAGATCCCTCAAGATCCAAATCAAACCCTAGCTAGTCTAGATCCACACTCTAGTAGAAACCTCCAAGGAAGATCTCAACTTGTGCTCGCAAGCCAACCAAGAAATCTCCTTGTTCTCCAAGCTGCAACTACTAGCTCTTCTCCAAATTTTCTCCTATACCACTTGCTCTTCTACACAATGGATGGATAATGACTAAATCCTTCCCAAAAATTCCTAATTATACCAATATAAGCCACAAGTTGGCCCAAAACATAAATTAAATACAAATACATAAATTAAATGCCACAAGTTAGCTTGCAACAACAATTAAATGTCCAAAAATTGATATCTTAGTAAAATCATAATATCTCCTAGCTCCAATGGAATTAGAATTTTTAGGCTATCTAGAACTCCTTAAATGTGCAAAGGCTGATTCCTCAAGGAAAACTGTGCATCCATCCTAAAAGTCACCCACAGAAAACTATTGCCCAGTTTGCCAAAAATTGATACTGTGGGAGAATTTCCATATCTCCCAACTTATAAAGAGTTATAACTTATTCTCTTGATACAAGGAAGTAATCTAGGCCCTCTTCAATCCCTTAACTGAGAATATTCTTATTCATTAAGGATAATTAGTTATATGCTCTACAATAGGCACCTAGAAACTAGAAAAATCACAGTTCTAGCAGCAAGGTTCAAACTGTTTAAACATCAACTCAATCCATCCAATCTCTATGAAATCATGAGAAAAGGTTCCCCAATGTATCTCCAACACATACCTAACCATGAAAAGAATACCCCCACCAAAATCCAAACTCAATTCTCTTGCATCATAGTGTGATGATGAGAAGATAAGCCTACAAAGGTCTGTCACATAAAATTATGTTGTTGACACCATGTGCTTAATTAAGAGTGTGAACAATTGTGTTGTCTATATGACAACTTAGTTAATTATGCAAACTCCAGTGTTGTAGAAACCATGTGCTAAATTAGAGTTACTCCTGTGTTGTCAACATGACAACTCATATGAGTACCCATACTCCTAGGTGTCTAACCTAATAAATAATAGAATAATGCATTTATCCTAAGTAACCTTAATTAAAGTGTAAATAATAAATTTTTACACCAATAGTTGTATCTTGAAAGAATTCATGAAAGGTAAATTTGATGTCAAAGGTGATGAAGGCATATTCCTAGGATACTCCTATAGAAGTAAAGCATACAAATGTTTGACTTTGTCTATTTTTAAGATCATAGAAAGTGCATATGTGAAAATTGAAAAATTTGGAAAAAAGAGTGAAGAATAGATAAATAAATAATTTGACGATTATTAAAGATTTGTGAACCTGATACATTTCCAAATCTATCCAAAAGTTAGGAAGCTTCACCTCCTAAGTCCCCAAAATCTCCTAAAGCTACCGAGTTGCAACCAATGTAACTGTATACACTAAAAATTGTCCCGAATGACTTTATTAATTTAATTAATAATAGTCACATTCTTCTACTAATTTAATTAAAATTATTTTAATTAAATAATTTCACTTTTGGCCTAAGTATTTAAATTTAATTTAAATACTTCCTAGCTCTAATGTGATAATTTTAATTAGCACATGATTTGCCATTTATTCTTTTTTAAATAAATTTTATTTATTTAAAATCCTCCATATTCCTACTATTTCTTCTAAACCTAAATTAAATTAAATTAAATTAAATTAAATTTTTATCCTAATTTTTGTTCAAACCACCTAGAAGTATGTGCATTCACATGAGTTTGCATTTCTTTTTAAGCACATGGTGTCTACAACTTGAGAACTTTCTACACACATGTGCCACCTCATCATTTTATCCTCCCAACCAGGGGTATGAGATAAGGAGATAGGGTGTTTAATCCTTATCCTTATCCTTATCCTTACCCTTATCCTTATCCTTATCCTTATCTTCTAGACACCATCTAGATGTTTCCTGAGAGTCTTTAAATAGAAGCCTTGTCTCAAGCATGGTACACATAGAGAGGATTATTGGATTGCATCGATATGCCGTCACGTTGAGTCTAGAGTTACCACATTGAAAACTTGCACTATAGGTACGTTTCATATGGAGTTCATAGGCTGCATTTTAGTGATTTGATAGTTGATAAGATTTACATTTTGTATTGCATTTTAGCTTTTGTGGTGCATGAATATTTAGTTTACATTCTATTTTAGCTTTCATTCTAGTTATAGCTTACATCTTGCATATTCAGTTTACATTCTAGCTTTAGTTTTCATTTTAGCTTGCATCTCTAGACAGTTTTCATAATTTCATAGAATACCTTTGAGTGTGACTTCCTCCATAGTCATATCTTGAAAGTATTCTCCTTTTCATATAGTCTAGGATCATATTGCACATTCATCTTTGCACTCACACTCACATTTGCACTTCCACACAAGGGATTTACTTATTTGTTGTGTTTGTGAGAGCATACCAAACATAACCTCCATCAAGGATACACCAACAATGGTTACACATAGCTGCCCTTGTTGAGTATTAGAGGTGGTTGGAATTTTGGTTTGTTAGTTGCTTTTGTGAATTTCTTTTAGATTAGTTTGATTCCTTAAGCTTCCAGCAATTTGCACATTTTTCCAGCACACATTTTGGCACGCCCAGTGGGACCCACGTCCCTAATCTCACTTCAGAAGTCCGCTAATACAATCTTTTATAGTTCAGATTAGCATTTTGTCATCTCTAATAATCGCAGTGCCGTCTGTGTTGCGCATCTACGCATATCAGCGTCTCCGTGAATAAGCGTCTACGCTGCCGCCGGAAAATTAGGTTCTTTTCCTTTTGCGTCTGCGTGTTACCTATTCTATCATCTACGTTAGGGTTTTTTTCATCTCTGGTTATTTCTTTGTCGTCCTCGCTCTCTGATCTGTCATCTGCGGTCAAAAATTACCGTCTTTGATTTTCATTTTAGCGTATTTGATTATCGTCTGCGCTCTGCAGTTTGGCATCTGTGCTCTGCAGTTTGGCGTCTGGGCTCTGCATTTTGTCGTCTGTGCTCTGTGCTTTGTTGTCTTTGTGTTTTAGCGTCTCCGATTATTAGCGTCTGCGACTATTGAGATTTGAACTAACGATTAATGATTTTCTTGAGCATTTTGTGAGTTTGCAGGTCGAAGATTTGTGTTAGAAGACGAACTAAAGTGCAAAAAAAAAAAAGGGGGGGGTTTGGTCATATTTGAAATTGGAGCGCTTTAAACGAGTACATTTAGTGTAGAGCACATTTGGATTTGGGCCTTAAAATGAACTCACATTCAAACTCTTAAATAAAATTAACCTCTTTTCAGCATTTTCATTTCAGTATTTTTGTTTCAGTATTTTCATTTTCAGCATTTTCTTTTAGTACTTCATTTTTTGTTATTTAAAGTTGGAAAGAACCTTGTATAATCTAAACACGCGTGTCTTCAATTAGAGTAGCCAACCTAAATTTTTGTGGATAACGAACAAGTGTCTATTAAACCCCAAATCCACTTACGTATTCTCTCCCCTCGCGCCTTTGGGCGACCTTGGGTGCACAAGAAATAAGTGGATTTTGTTTTCCATTTTATTAGGAGGCCTGCTTGGGGATTTCATCACCCCTTGGGACGACCTCAACTCTAGCATTCTGGTGGAGTATAAAAATTGGGAGGTGAATCGAAAGACACCTCTCTTGGAAGTGTAAATATTGTCACTCTGGGCTAAGCCCCAAAGAACTTTATACCTTTGGGAAGTGAAGGAGGAGATTGGATTACCGTTTACCCCTGGCTGTGTGGCAGTATTTCCTTTCATCTATAGAATTGGGCCTCACGTACCTAGTGTATATTGAGGATGCCCTTTAGCTAAGCCTTGTACAGCCTAGTATCAGCCTTATTAGGATTGTTGTTGTGTTTGGTGTGTTTGTTCAAATAATCAAAAAATCAAAAAAGAAAAAAACAACATGAGTGAAACTGTGAGGGAACCTTTGCAGTAAGATAGGTTAGGTGAGGTCTGAGTTGTGGTTGAGTTTATTTTTGATGTCAAAAGTTGGAGTCTTGTTTTGTTCTTGCCATGACCAAAGCAGTTAACCAAACCAAGCATAAGAAAGAAAGTGAAACTGTCCAAACCCCCTGTCTACAAAGAAAGGAAGAGACTAAACCACGGTGATAAACAATTTAGCTACGCGATCAAGGACATTCAAAAAGAAGAAGCTAGGCAAGACCGCTACAATAGGATCACCTATAACGGAAAACTGCGAAACTAGTCTGCTTTCCCAGGTGTAAATCCAAGGTTCTTATTTCATGTAAACAAAAATTGAATCAACCGTACAAGTGGCCATCATACTTCATCTTTCTTATTTATTTCCATTTCTCCCATCTTCGAACTTCCTTCTAAAAGAGCTAAAAACCTAAAAAAATCTTTTTCTCGTGACATTAGACCTTACATCCATCAGCAAACACCTTATTCTAATCACATTCTTTTATTTGGGACCAAAAGTCAGTCTCCAAATACCAAACAATCTATTAATGTCCTATCTTGCCTATAAGATCATATTTGACTATCTTTGGTGAGAGAAGGATACTCAAGTCTTACTTATTTGGGACCACAATTTAGTCTCCAAATAGTACGTGATCCATTTGGTGTCTTATCTTTCCTACAAGATCATATTTGACTATCTTTGGTAAGAAAAGGATACTATTAACTCTCAATATCATTTTGTTTGCTAAATTAAGGTCTCTTGTTCAAATTTGGGTAGTTGACCCACTGATCATCTAAGGTTAAGAGCTCTCTTTTTTATTTTCTATTTCTCTCATAAGCCTTTCATTTATCATTTGGCCATTCTTGTATGGTAAATACACGATCAGGAAGGTCCACATTCAACCCCAAGACACATTTGTGGGAATCAACAAAGCAATCAGTAATGGAGAATCTTCCTCCTGCAGTTGCAGCTTCATTAGGGGATGTGTTTCCCTCTAATCCGAACCTTGGTATGCCTAATATCCAAGAGCCACAACAAACTTTTCATAATAGCAATCCAGGTGATAGTGATGAAGAAGTAGACCAAGATGAAGACCCTATTGGTTTTGGTGATATTTCTAGTGAGGTTAAGACCTTCCTTGCAGACCCTTACAATGTAGAGATGATGGAGAAATCCATTAAGGCAAACAAGACCGATATATTCTTAAATCTGATCAAGGATGGTGTTAACATTCCTACAAGTTTTGATGAGAACATCCTATTTACTCAAGTCAATAAAGGTGGTTCTCCCTTAGCACCTAGTTCAAGTGCAATACCAACATCAAGCAAAGGAAAAGGACCTATGGTGACAACTAGTGCAATCCCCACATCTAGCACTTTACCACAACCAACGCTTCAAACCAACCCTGATATCTTTCAACAATTCATCAATGCTCTATCAAATTTTACCACATATGCTACTACTCCACAAAACATCTCAACAACTTCAAATGTAGGAAGCCTTGGTATCAGTCAAGCGCCAACTCAACCAATCGTCATTTCTATGTAGCCTACACCTTCACCTCAGTTGCATGTGCCAATGACCGTGGTAACAACATCTGCACCAAATGCAACAAGTGCATATAGGCTAGGTGGTTCAAATGGAGCAACTCCACCACCCCAGCAATCACAAGCCCAAACAAGCTCTGAAGTAACACACCTCACTCAAATGATCCATGAACTACAAAATGAGGTGTGCAGCACAAAGAATAAAGGGGTAAACACTTGTCTCTTGCTGAGATTTGCCCTTTTGATAAATCTGTTCCTGTTACTCCATTCCCGGTTGGTTTTGAGATTCCAAAGTTTGACAAATATATGGGAAAAACATGCCCTATCACACATATAAGGGAATTCTATATTTTGTGTCAAGAGGTGGGATAGAGTGATGATTACCTTAAGAGGCTCTTTCCATGAAGTCTTGGAGGCCTTGCATTTGAATGGTTCATAAATCTACCTAAGGATTCTCATTCTACCTTTGATGAGTTGGCAAATAAGTTCATAGCACAATACTCTTACAACACGGACAATCAAGTTTCATTAAGTGATTTGTGTAATACCAAGCAACGGAATGGAGAAAATTTTGCCAATTTCTTGCAAAGATGGAGACATCTTGCTAGTCGTATACCATATAAAATTGAGGACTCTCATCTTGTAGATATGTTCATAAAAAGTTTGATACCTGAAATGTCCTTTCACTTGAAAATGGCGAGTCCTGAGGACTTTCCTACTCTAATCAAAAAAGGTAAAAACATTGAAAGTGGACTTTTAGAAAAAGGCACCATTAAACATTATAGTTCCTCATCTTCCCACAATGAATCGAGCAACGATAACAAGCCTAGATCATGGTCTAAGAATAGGGGTGTCACACACGATGGCGTTACGGATGTCAAAAACCTTCGAGGAGGTAGCAATAATAATTATCGCAACCACAATTACAATAACTCAAATCAAGACAATCAGGGCAATCAACAAACGTGATTCTTTCCGCGTAACAATTACAATCGTGATTATGATCGAAGCAGGACATTCACTAACTTCTGTGAACCATTGGAAGCCATCTTTCAAAAGGTGGTAGATCATAACTTAATGGTGTTTCCTAATACACATCCTTTTGATGAAAATCAACCAAAACCTAGGTGGTATCAAGAAAATGAATATTGCAAGTACCATCGCGTCAAAGGACATGATACCAATAAGTGTTTCAAACACAAGGTGTTTATCCAAAACCTTGTTGATAATGGAGAAATTGAAGTGGAAGGAGGTCCTTCCTCTAAGAATGCTAAGCTAAAAATATTTCAAAAGCCATTTCCTGATCACAACGAGGGTAACAATAATACGAATCAAGCCTCCACATCAAACGTTGTACCTTATGATTACTCTACTAATCACATATTAGGGTTTGACTCCTTGTGTGGAAAAATAGAAACCAATGATATATGTTGTTTTGACTCCTTGTGTGGCCACATTGAAAGCGTAGACACTCATGTGAATACCCTTGTTTTACAAGCAGCTGATTGTGATGCAACTACTCGACGTGGAAGACTCACCCTGCAAGCAGCTCCTCCTAATAACAGTAATTCACCAGCTCCGCATGCACCAGCTGCACCATCCACTCCACGAAGGCCCGCTTCATGCTATGATGTATTATCCCAACTAGGTAAGACTCCTGCACAAATATCTATCCTTTAGCTTCTTACCACCTTGCCTGTACATAAGGAAATCTTGGAAAAATCCCTTTTAGAGTCCCGTGTCCCTGATAATATTAATGCCACTCAATTCACTGCCATAATTGGAAACCTTGCCGCTCAACAACATTTGGTCTTCACAGATAAAGACTTCCAAGCTCCCAATCCCAACCATAATATGTCGCTCCATATTGAAGTCCTCATACAACGACATAAAATAAAAAGAGTCCTCATAGACAATGGATCCGGCTTAAATCTTTGTACATTAAAGATGATTCGTTTCCTAGGACTTCTAGAGGATCTTCTTGATTCTAGTAAAAGAATTACTATAAAGGCATATGATGAAAGAGAAAGGGAATCAAAAGGAGTTATTATGTTGCCTCTCAAAGTTGGACCAGCCATTATCAATACTGAATGTCATGTCCTAGATTTAGATTTGCCATATAACATCTTGCTTGGAAGACCATGGATACATACTCTCAAAGCAGTGCCTTCCACATACCACCAATGTTTGAAATTCCCGCACCAAGGAAGAGAAGTTACAATTCCAGGGGATCCCACACCTTTTGAATTTTGTAGAAGATTGGAAGGTACTCTAGCAAATCTTTGTCCCATAAGTGAGTTTTCTGCAATCATACCTAAGTCACTTGTCATTAAAGAAACTACTTCCCGTACAGCATCAGAAGTAGCCCATGAGAATTCAAATTCCCGTAAAGGAAAAGAGAAAGTTAAAGATGTTAAAGTTAACACTACAGGGAAAACGATCACATTTACTGACTTGGGAATGGGAGAGTATAAGTTTGAGATTGCCTTGTGTATTAGACAACTACCACTCTCCCCTCACTCCCTTGGAAAGCCTTCACAATTTCCATCCTTTACTAATAAGGACACCATGCAAGTTAACAAAACAAAATTTGAACATTGGGGATCCCTTAGTGATGAACACATGGAAGATAATATTTTAGATTGGTTATATTATGATGGCAAGGACGAACCTGTGGAGTTTCCTAAGGACAAATATATCAAAGTCCTTCCCATTGTTGAAAGCATGGGATATCATGGTACTGGTCTTGGCCCAAATGAAAATGGAATTAGACAACCCTTAGAAGCTAATAGCTATCCTAAAAGACGCGGTTTGGGTTCACTCAAACCTAAGGTTTCCTTTGCTGACAACTATTTGGCTGAACCTGAATCTGAGACTGAAGAGGAGGAATTCTTTGAAGTACCTTTCCAATACGTTGAAGATGACTTAAACAATCATGTCCATACCATTACCATTAATGACCTATCATCTGTTGATTTACCTCTCAAGAACCCTGACATGGTGGATTGGAATCTTCAAGATACGCCACCAAGTTTGGACATTTGTAAATCTGATGAGGCAGTGATGGCACTTTTCGGCCTTAAGAATCTTTGAGATTATCAACATGAAATCCGATATGATGAAAAAGCCTACTTTGGTAGCCAAATCAACTCTCTTAGTCGCAAAAGTAAAAAAGAAAACAAAAATAAAAGAACCAAAGAAACATCCTCTAGTGAAAACCCTACTAGGGAGCTTTTGGATGATGAAAAAGAGAAAATAAAGGACGCATCTTCTGGTGAAAACCTCCTAGAGGCGCCAGAAGAGGGAGAGTTGAATTTTCCATTCAGATCCTTGCCACCAAAAAAGTCATCCATTTTAAATGAAGACACTATTGCAATAAACTTGGGAATAGAGGATAATCCACAGATTATCTACATTGCTGCCACCTTGAATCTTGAAGAACAAAACGCTATGACAATATTCTTGAAAAAATGAAAGATCAATTTTGCTTGGACCTATAAGGATATGCCTGGATTGGATACAGATTTGGTAGTACATCATTTGACAGTCGATCCCAAAATTAAGCCGGTAAAACAAAAGTTGCGTAAAATGCATCCCAAGGTAGCACTTCTAGTCAAGGCAGAATTACAAAAGATGCTAGAAGCAAAGTTCATTCGACCCATTGACTATCCTGAGTGGATCTCCAATATTGTGCCAGTAGGAAAAGCGTCTGGGGGTATTCATGTTTGTTCTGATTTTCAAGACTTGAATCTCGCATGTCCTAAGGATGATTTTCCACTACCCAACATAGACATCATAGTGGATTTGACAGCTGGACATGAAATGTTGTCTTTGATGGATGGATTTTCTGGTTATAACCAAATCAGGATTGCAGAAGAAGATCAACATAAAATGACATTTATCATGCCTTGGGGAACCTTTTGTTATCAAGTCATGCCCTTTAGTTTGAAAAATGCTGGTGCCACATATCAACGCGCGATGACCACAATATTCCATGATCTTCTACACATCATAATGGAGGACTACGTTGATGAAATCTTAGGAAAATCGAAGACTAGAGAAGCCCACATTGATGTCCTTACTACTATTTTTGAAAGATTGGAAAATTACAAAGTGCGCCTTAATCCAAGAAAATGTCTATTTGGGGTCAAATCTGGTAAATTATTAGGTTACATTGTATCTAGAAGAGGAATTGAAGTAGACCCTGCAAAAATAAAGGCCATCATGGATATGCCTCCTCCTTCCTCATTGAGAGAGCTTCGCAGTTTTCAAGGAAGATTAAAATCAATCAGAAGATTCATGTCACAGCTAGCTGATAAAGTTCATCCCCTTCAGCATTTGCTTCATAAAGGAAACAAGTTTCAATGGGATTGCTTGTGCCAAAAAGCATTTGAACAGATCAAGGCATATTTGATTAATACTCTAGTTTTAGTCCCTCCAGTAACAGGACGACTATTGATCTTGTACATTTCAGCTACTGTAGTTGCCTTAGGAGCACTCCTGGCACAATTAGATGATAATGGAAATGAACAAGCCATATATTACCTTAGTCGAACGCTAGTTGGTTATGAGCTTAATTACACTCCTATTGAAAAAGCATGTTTGGCCATGGTCTTCTGTACACAGAAACTATGCCATTATATGCTTAACCATACTACATTTCTCATTGCCAAATTTGATCCACTCAAGTACCTATTGTCAAAAGCCGCCCTTACTAGTCGAGCAGCAAAGTGGGTCTTAATCCTAAGTGAATTTGACATTGTATATAAGGATCGTAAAGCTATTAAGGGACAGGTAATTGCAGATCAGTTAGCTGAAGCACCACTTCCAGGCAATCACCCTATTGTGGCAGACTTTCTAGATGATACCATTATGACTATAGCCCCTAGTATATCATGGAAACTATTTTTTGATGGATCCTTTACACAAAAGGGATCAGGGGCAGGAGTTTTTTTGTAACGCCATAAGGGGATTTAATTCCTAAGTCCTACAAAATTTCATTCCCTTGTACAAATAACATGGCTGAGTATGAAGCATTAGTGATAGGAATGCGCCAAGCCATTAAATGGAATATTAAGAATCTTCTTGTCTTTGGAGACTCACAACTGGTTATCAAACAAGTAACTGATGAATATCACACCAAAGATGAAAAATTGTTGACCTACCGCCGAATAGTTGAGAATCTTAAACAATACTTTACAGAAAACATCTTTCAACAAGTTCTAAGGGCTAACAATAAAGTAGCAGATGCCATGGCCACTATTGCTTCTATGATTGCCATGCCAGAATATAGTCCAAGATGTGAGTTTCTTGCTGAGAATCTTGTTACTCCTGCTTATGAGCATAATGATTCTGAAGGGGTGCGCGAGATTGTTGGTCCTGAGTCCCCATGGTATTTCGATATCTTTGCTTATCTATGTCATAAAACTATTCCCATAACTCTCACTCCAAACCAAAGTAAGACCTTTATTCGCCAAGCCACTCGCTATACCATTGTAGGTGATACCCTTTTCCGGAAACACTTTGATGGAACCCTCCTCCGATGTCTCAATATAGATGAAGCCAAAACAACATTAGAAGAGGTTCACCAAGGGATTTGTGGTGCCCACTCTAGCGGTTTTACGTTAGCAAAAAAGCTTCTTAGGACAGGTTATTATTGGCCCACTATGGAAGCAGATGCATATCATTTTGTGAAGAGATGTATCCCTTGTCAATAGCATGGCAATTTGATACACGCTCCTGCCCAAGACTTGCAACCTACCATCACACCATGGCCCTTTTCCCATTGGGGATTTGATCTTGTTGGTCAAGTGTATCCTAATTCTTCTAATGGCCACAAGTATATTATTACTGCAACTAAGTATTTCACGAAATGGGTTGAAGCCATTCCCTTAACCTATATCACCGGCAAGCAAATTTCTAAATTTATCCTCAACTATATTATTTGCCGCTTTGGCATACCTCAAGATATTATCTCTGATAATGGAACCCCATTTAAAAACTAAGAGGTAGCCACATTATGCCAAAAATTTGGAATAACCCATCATTTCTCCACCAGATATTACCCTCAAGGCAATGGCCAAGCTGAAGCCACAAATAAAACCCTCTTGAAAATTCTAAAGAAAACTGTTGATGCAGCTGGCCGTAATTGGCATCTCCAGATTGCCCCAGCACTTTGGGCCTATCGAACCTCCATTTGCACTCCCATAGGAGCCACTCCATTCTCCCTTGTCTACGGTTCTGAAGCCATATTACCCATTGAGATTGAGTTACCCTCCCTTAGAGTCTCTCTACAAAACCTTATATCCGATGAAGAATACCGAGTTGCTCGCTTGCAAGAGCTGACACTCCTTGATGAGAGACGCCTCCGTGCCCTTAACCACCTTCGCATGTATCAACATCGCCTCCAACTACAGTATAATAAGAAGGTCCAGCCGAGAGAATTTGAAGTGGGTGATGTAGTGCTACAACATAATATGAGGAATCTCTAGAATCATGAAAAGAAAGGAAAATTTGAAGCAAATTGGCTAGGTCCATTCGTTGTTACAGCCAATTATGGTTCTGGGGCATATCAGATTGCTACACCTGAGGGGGATCCGCTCCCTGAACCTGTAAATATTCAGCATCTCAAGAATTTTTATGCTTGAGCATTTGTAGATCTTGTACAGTCTCTAAAATATCCAAAAAAAAAAAAAAATGCCAATCCATTGTCTATCCAAACCTTTCATGTCCTACCATTATTCCTTTTCCATTTGTGCAGAGTAGTACTTAGTTTTTCGCTTGTTCCTAAATCCAACAAAGACCTCTTGTCCACGAGGCTTTGTTTTTCATTTCCATTCTTGCATGCTTCTTGTCAAATGGTTGTTTAATGACATTCTGTTGCACACTCTTACGATAGTAAGCACACTTGGATACACATAGAATCACATTTTTGGAGGCTTATGATTCGAGAAGTTCATTCATTTCGCAAACCCCTGCCAGAATTACATAATCATATTATCTCAAAACACTTGATTCAACATTTCCCCGTAGGTTGAGTCCTTCCTGTAGGCAATATGGGGACTTTCACTTTTCTAGACTTAAGGCTCTTGGCAGGAATTTTGAATGACTACTTGGTGATGAAGTTTTTTTTGTTTGGTTGATCATATTTTCTTTATGTCTTTTATGGTTTTTATTGTGTGTTTGTCTCGGATATTTTTGCCTGCCACAATGGGGGAAATTACACAAAGGGGCTTTGGACATTTATGCTTCTATAGCATATAATGCATACACTCTTTTGCAAAATAAAAATAATGGTGTGCTCTCCATATAAACACAACAGAATCCCTTGTTTTCACTTAGTTAGGGTCCATGTAGGGGTTCATTCGAGTCGTGCTTGAGACAAGATTCTATTTATGTCCTCCTCCTATGCTATGCTCTTGGATCTCTATAGATGATGATTTTTGATAGATATTCATTAGGTTGCATCTTTAGATGGAGTGTTCATGTTTCATCCTTTAAAGTTACATTAATTGTTCAATATAGATTGCATTAGTTTACTCGTCAGATTACATTTCTTAGTGCTCATTAGATAGTCTAGTTCATTTTAGCATTAGCATTACATTTAGGGGCACATACATATCATGAGGCATAAGTCTCATAATCGCTAGCCAATCTGCATCACACATGTTAAGCATCATATAGTATATAGAAAAGATACATCACATCCTGCATCATAAATGTCAGTCTCATAAGCATCACATAAAATTCATACATATGCATCATAAACACTCATACACATATGGAATCATCATGTATATATATCAAAAGAATCAATGTCTGTACAGTCCAAATACATGTAGAATCATATAGTGCAAATGCATCATCAAAAAAACTCACTGCATCTGTACATATCTGTCAAAATATTGAATCTCTATACAAAATCTAGGAGCCATGCTATGAGGGTCCTGCTCCTCCTGTGTCACCCCCTCGAGGTGGTCGGCTCTGCCCTACTGACTGCTCTGATCTAGCTCTGCCACCCATGGTCCAGGAACTAGCCCCTCTCTCGAAATCAGGCTGTCGCTGGTCAGCAAGTACGACATCATGATATAGTGACCTATAATAGGCTGCCTCTCGTACTGCCCGTGCCTCAGATCATCTGGCTGAGATGGCCTCCTACATCACTGTCATGCTGGCCCCTAGTGTAACCATCTGCCTCGCTATGTCTCGCTGCCTGCGGTACTCATCAACCTGAGCCTGATATGTCACTCGCTCGGCATGGAAGGTAGCCACCTCTCCCTGTACTCTCACTAGCTCCTCGGCATCAGCGCGCACTGCCATACTCGCAAAATCCCTTGCATCTACTTGTGCCTGTAGCGCTGCTAGTGCCTCCTGTGTTCTCTTTTCTCTGACGCTCTGCAGCTGTACCTCTGCCTATAGCCTGGCAACCTCTGCTCGTAGACTATCTCGCTCAGCCCTGACTATGTTCGGCTCCTCTCTCGGTACCTGTCTCTGTGGAGGCACCTGTGCCTGTGCCTGTATCTGAGGTCTCCTCTGTGGTGGCACCTGTGCTGCTATGGCACCCCTCCTAGCAACTGCCCTGCGACCATGTGGGCCCTGCTATGCCCCCTGAGCTGGGATAACTACCATAGCAGCCTGTCCCCCATCTCTTGCACCATCTCCCTCTCCCCGTGCCTACTCCACTAGAGGTGCTACTCCAGGCACTATCAGTCTGACTGGCTGGTGTGCTGCCCACTACTGTGCATAGGCTAGTGTCATACCAGCATCTCCCCTACCCTGACCATGAACCCATGCCACTCTATCCAGCGGTAACCATGATGCTCAGGCGAATCGTAGCGTCGTCCCCTGACCCCACAGCCGACCATACTCGCGGGTCACTACAGGATACAGGAATCTGTTTGGAACCACATCCTACATACACCCAAACTGTCATCGCACCCGAGAAGGCATATATCGCATGATCACGTGAGTGGATCAACTAATAATCTAGCAATCAGTCTGAGTAAATGGGAGATACATCTGATCCTCTATATCATCCTCACCCCCTGCTACCTGTACACGCCCCCAATGCTCCACTCCATCATAAGGAGTCCAGTCAAACATAATGATCTCATCCAGGCACCTGCGCCAGAATCCCACTGACTCTGTCAATGTATACTGGATAGGAGGCCGATATCTACATGCATATGGCTCTCCAGGCTGCCTGGTCTCTCTCCATGTGATGAGTCGAGTAACCTCGATGTGCTCCCAAGACCAGACCATCAGTAGTGTCAGTCTTGGTCCCATCGTACGCTGTGTCTGGTATGCACACATATGTAAGTCATGATATAGCTCTGCTAAGATGGTCTGTCCCCAGCAGTAGACCTCCCCATCCTCCTATAATAGGGTGCTCAACACCCATGCCCAGCCAATAGGCCACCCATGCCTTGCATGATCTGGTAGCATCCGCCATATTAAAGATGCTAGATATACCGCCAGTTTCGGTAGTCTCTGCTCCAAGGCTCTCCGCCAAGATAACCAGGATCGCTGTACCGGTAGTCTTTGTCGTCACCTACCAAAACACTCTCTTAGGAATGGATCAGCTCCCTCAACTACATACTCTGGGTATGTGCCTCTGATAGGTACTCTTAGGATCCGCCACACATCCAGGAGAGTGACGGTGGCCTCCCTTGTCGGTAGATGGAAGCTCCCTGTGGGTGTATGCCATCGCTCTATGAGAGCTGATAGCTATGTTGTGTGCGCTCTCAAATCTGGCCACTCGTGGACATGCTCCAGTCCATACAACCACACATGTCCCCAATTCGCGTCTGTTAGTCTCTCCTGCATCACCATAGTCGATGGATAATGCTCTCGTGACCTAAAAAGCACCGTACCCTCCTGCAGCATGGACATGCAGTAAGTTAGTCATTTCATTTCTAGAAGGGGGCATTTCATGCTCGCCATTTCTTATTTTTATTATGTCTAGCGCAGACGCTGATCGGCATAGATGCTGATCAGCATAGACGCCAATCAGCAGAGACATTGGTCTGCGCTTACGCAAAACCTGTGTTTTCGTCTCCGCTTTGATCTCGAAGATGACACGACAAGCTCTGTCATCTCTGATATGCTGTCCCTATTGCGCAGACAATAGAACAGGGTCTGTCGTCTTCGATGGTCTCCGCAGCCTTGGCGTCTGCACAGACGACAGGATGTTTCTTGTCGTCTCTGCAGGTGCAGGTATCCCTTCTTTGTCGTCTTCGCAGACGACAAGGTGGAGACTGTCGTCTCCGCCCGGGATCATTTTTCACCACATTTAGGGCGTCATAAATGCATCTAACCTAATCTACCTATCAAATTACCAGGAGGATCATATGACTCACCAGTGCCCCCATCCCGGCTGGTCTCTGGTGCTCCCAAACGCGCTCACCAAGTTGCAATCTCTCGATCGGGTCCATAGCTGCTCTGGATGCTCTTCTCGTGGTGTGACAATGACCTTCCTATAGGTCCCTTGGAGGCTTATGTAGGCCCCGTGGACCCCGTTTGCGCCCTTCTTCGCTCTGAGCCCTGCCTGTCTCATGATTTCTCCATATTTTCATCTTGTTTTCTCATTTCTTTCTTTCCCTTCTTTCTGTTCCGCAACCTTTTCACGAAAATTGCCCAAATTTGTTTTTTTTTGCCCAATTTTTGTGAGGGGGCATCAGGAGTCTCCTCTCTTCTCTGGGGCAACCTGCATTTTATTTTCTTTGATATGATGCCATGCCGACATCACATCAAAGAGGGGCAAAATGTATACACTAAAAATTGTCCCGAATGACTTTATTAATTTAATTAATAATAGTCACATTCTTCTACTTATTTAATTAAAATTATTTTAATTAAATAAGTTCACTTTTGGCCTAAGTATTTAAATTTAAATACTTCCTAGCTCTAATGTTATAATTTTAATTAGCACATGATTTGCCATTTTTTTTTTTTAATAAAGTTTATTTATTTAAAATCCTCCATATTCCTACTATTTCTTATAAACCTAAATTAAATTAAATTTTATTTAATTTAATTTTTATCCTAATTTTTGTTCAAACCGCCTAGAAGTATGTGCATTCACATGAGTTTGCATTTCTTTTTAAGCACATGGTGTCTACAACTTGAGAACTTTCTACACACATGTGCCACCTCATCATTTTATCCTCCCAACCAGGGGTATGAGATAAGGAGATAGGGTGTTTAATCCTTATCCTTATCCTTACCCTTATCCTTATCCTTATCCTTATCTTCTAGACACCCTCTAGATGTTTCCTGAGAGTCTTTAAATAGAAGCTTTGTCTCAAGCATGGTACACATAGAGAGGATTATTGGATTGCATCGGTACGCCGTCACGTTGAGTCTAGAGTTATCACATTGAAAACTTGCACTATAGGTACGTTTCATATGGAGTTCATAGGCTGCATTTTAGTGATTTGATAGTTGATAAGATTTACATTTTGTATTGCATTTTAGCTTTTGTGGTGCATGCATATTTAGTTTACATTCTAGTTTAGCTTTCATTCTAGTTATAGCTTACATCTTGCATATTTAGTTTACATTCTAGCTTTAGTTTTCATTTTAGCTTGCATCTCTAGACAATTTTCATAATTTTATAGAATACCTTTGAGTGTGACTTCCTCCATAGTCATATCTTGAAAGTATTCTCCTTTTCATATAGTCTAGGATCATATTGGACATTCATCTTTGCACTCACACTCACATTTGCACTTCCACACAAGGGATTTACTTATTTGTTGTGTTTGTGAGAGCATACCAAACATACCCTCCATCAAGGATACACCAACAATGGTTACACATAGCTGCCCTTGTTGAGTATTAGAGGTGGTTGGAATTTTGGTTTGTTGGTTGCTTTTGTAAATTTCTTTTAGATTAGTTTGATTCCTTAAGCTTCCAACAATTTGCACATTTTTCCAGCACACAGTAACTAAAGTCATAATTTGAAAGAGTTGAGTCACAGTCAAAAGCTACCAAACTGTTGCTAAAGAAAATTGAGTTTGATGGACCCAAGTCATAGATAGTGGGACTTGAGATTGATATAAGAGACCACAAAGAGGTTAGTGGAATAAAATCCAAATCCAAAGTAGCTGTGCTAGCAAGATATGTTAGAAGGATCCATGCACCTGATTAAATCATCGGAGACAAATCAAATGGAACAATGATAGGAAAAAAATTGAAAGGTACATGTTTTCTTGCTAAATTTGAACCTAGAAATGTTAAAGATGCTTTGGATAATGAAAGTTTGGTTGAAGCTATGTATGAAGAAATAAAACAAATAGAGAAGAATAAGACTTGGACTCTTGTTCCTAGACCCAAGGATAAAAATGTAATTAGCACAAAGTGGGTTTTTAGAAATAAGCTAAATGAGGATGGATAAGTTTCCAGAATTAAAGAAAGGTTAGTTTGTAAAGGTTATTCTCAAGAAGAAGGTATTGACTATGGTGAAAAAATTTCTCCTATTATAAGATTAGAAGGTGTTCAAAATTTACTAGCATATGCAACACATAGAGGATTTAAAGTTTATCAAATAGATGTAAAATCTATATTCTTGAATAGAATTCTTTATGAGGAAGTCTACATAGAGCAACTTGAAAGTTTTGTAGATCCTAGCAAAATAGATATGGTTTGTAAATTACACAAATCATTACATGGTCTCAAGCAAGCTCCTAGAGCTTGGTATGAAAGACTTCATAACTACTTGATAAATCTTAGTTTTCAAAGAACAAATGACAACAAAAATCTATACATAAAAGAAGAACCAAACAAGAAGATTGTCTTGGAAGAGATCTTTACGGATGACACTTTATTTATAGGAAATGATGAATTATGCAAGTCATTTTTAGTAGATATGAGTAAAGAATTTGAGATGTCTATGTTTGGAAAGATAAAATTCTTTGTTAGATTATAGATCCAATAGAAGGAAGATGGTATCTACATTACTGAGTCCTAATATATCAAGGAAATACTAAAGAAGTTTGGAATGGAAGATTCAAGACCAATTGGAAGTCCTATGTCTATTGGACATAATGATGTAGTGAAAGACAAGAGAATCCTCTAAGGAGATGTCCTAGCCCCTAGTAATATAACCACACAATAAAAACACAATAGCAAGAAGCAACAATGAAAGATCTAATAGAAAATTACTATAATTATTCATAAAATATATCTGATTACATGGAATATGCCCAGTTGTAAGGCCTTTTAGGTTAGGGCCAATTATAGACAACAATTACAAATCAATTCTATAAGATCCAACAAGATCCATCTTACGAAACCAATCTTATCTAGTCCAGATACAAAAATAGATAAGAACACCAACAAGAATCTTAAAATTTTCTATCAAACTTACAACAAGTCCTAAAAAAAATAGTCCTCTGATAAGAATCCAATGTTCTCTAACCAACTTGTACTCACTGAGCCAACAAACTTTCTCCTTTTTCTCAGGCTGATTATCTTGGACTTCAACCTCATTCACAATAGAAACTATCCTACCAATCAGACATTCAAAAGATCTATGCCCTTCTTGACCACACTTGAAACAATTACCTCTAAACCCACCTCTACCTATTCTTCTTTTCTATTCAATAGGTTTTGGTTCACCTTCTTCTTTTTGTTTAGCTTGTTCCAAACTATCCTGCTTCTCCTTTCCTCAAGGATTTCCCTAATGTTTCCTCTTCAACTTCTCTTCTACTCTCAAAGCATACTGATAAGCATTCTTAGCTAAAGGAATATTCAACATACCAATCTCATCCTAAATATTGAATCTCAAACCATTAATATACCGAGCTACCTTCTCTTTTGACAATTATTTATGCCCATACCGAATAGTCAACTTGTAGAACTCCTCAATATAATCCTTCATAGTCATATCCTTCTATTTCAATTTCTACAACTTCTTAAAAAAATCAATTTCATAAGCAACATGAATGAACTTAGCCTTCAATTTAGTCACCATCAATCTCCATCTAGAGATCTTCATTTCACTTTCCTCTTCTTTGTCTCTTTGTAGTTCCTTCCACCAAAGAGTAGCATGCCCGTTCAACTTAGTTTGTGACATCCTCACTCTAAGTGGATCCTTATCCTCAAGCTCAAAGTAGTCCTCCAATTCACCAATCTAATCAATTAGGTCTTTAGGATTCAAAGTACTTGAGAAATTATAAACCTCCATCTTATGTTTCAACTTCAACTAAGATCTAGGTCTAGCAAACTAACCAACCCTATTTCCCATAGGTCTCTCCACACGATCAGTTCTAGCCTCAAAACTTGATCTAGAAAATTCAAAGTCTTCAGTCGCTTCCTCATAACCATCTTTACTACCCATATGTTGAGGTTCACCACCTATAACACTTATGATCTCAATGATCATATCACTCTTCATCAATGCCATCTCAGATTTGAAAGTGGCTTTAACCTCCTCTATTTCAGATCTAAAATCTACTTTAACCCTCTCAAAGATACTTTCTTTCATAGAAATACTAAGAATGTCAATATCCCTAGGGTCCAATCTTCTCGAAGGAATCTTCCAAGATTTTTGCAAACCCTAATAAATCCACTTCATAAAACCTTAGTACAAACTGCCTCAACTTCGATGCTCAATCTACACACTCAAGAACAACATTCACCTTGATACCATCTAGTGTAGTGCAAGGTAGGAAAATCCCCAAAGGATATGTCCTAGCCCACAACAATATAACCACACAATGGAAACATAATAACAAGAAGAAAAAATGCAAGATCTAATACCAAATTACAATAATTATTCATAATATATAACTAATTACATGTAATATGCTTGACTGTAAGACTTTCCAAGTTAGGGAAAATTACAAAAAAATTTCAAAAATTAGTTCTAGAAGATCCAAAATGATCCAACTTACAAAACCAATCTAAGCTAGTCTAGATACAGAACTAGATAAGAACACCAAGAGGAATCCACACTTGTACCCTTAGGTCCACCAAGAGATCCTTTAGTTCCTAAGCCACAACTCTAGCTCTTCAAATTTACCTCTATCCTTCATTCCAGCCCAACTAAATCACTAAAAGACTCTAGAATACCCCATAATTATACTAATCCAAGCCATAGGTCAGCCCAGAATGCCAAAAACCAACATTAAATACTTGAAGAGCAACATGTCAGTCTCCAACATAAATTAAATGTTAAAAAATTGATACCTTAGAAAAATCATGATATCTCATAGATCTGATTGAATTATAACTCATGCTTCAAACTAAAGGTATTACTTTAGGCTCTTTATAGCCCCTTAAGCTTTCTAAGGCCGATTCATTAAGGATAACTTTGAATTCATCTTGGAAGTCATGCATAGAAACCCATCACACAAAACTACTAGAAATTGATACTCTAGGGGAATTGCCATATCTCCCAACTTATAATGAATTAAGACTAGAGACCTTAACAAGAGATATTAATCTAGGTCCTCTTCAATCCTCAAAATTTTTATCCTCTAAATCATTTTGAAAATTTTTTTTACATGGCTCGCAACGAGCATGTAGAAAATAGAAAACATAGTTCCAACAACAAAGTAAAAATTGATACTCCAGGAGAATTTCCATATCTCGAAACTTATAATGAATTAGGACTAGATATCTTAACCATAGATATTAATATAGGTCCTCTTCAACTCCTAAAATTTTTATCCTCTAACTCATTTTTGAAAATTAGTTACACGGCTCGCAATAGGCACCCAGAAACTAGATAACATAGTTCTAGTAGCAAGGTAAAAATGGCTCAAACTTCAACTCAATCCCTCTAATCTCTATGGAATTATGAGGAAAGGTTCTTCAATGTGTCTTCAAAAGATCCCTAATGATGAAATAATAACTCCACCAAAATCCAATCTTGATGATCCTCAACACTTAACCAAATTCCCTCTAAACATGCAGGATTGCAAGGAAGCCTAATATGCTCTTGCATCACATAAGCTTTCCAAAAATGATGATTCCAAGGAGGTAGATCAGACCACATACATATAAATTATTGGAAAATTTTAATATATAGTGCACAAAAGGCCTAATATTGCATTAGTAGTTGGTATGGTGGCAAGATTCTTAGAAAATCCCAAAGAAAATCACATGATGGAAATCAAGGGAATCGTGAGGTATCTAAAAGGTACCAAAGAATATGGTTTATGATACAAAAAAGAGGGTAATTTTGATTTGAAAGAATTCATAGATGCTGATTAGGAAGGAAGTTTTGAAGATAGAAATAGTGCAAGTGGTGGAGAATTCTTTCTTGGTAAAAGACTAGTGTCTTGGACAATGAAAAAAAATTTATTTTATTTTTTAGTCCATGTAAGGGGCGAAAAATGTGGCAGCAATAGTCAATTGTTCAAATGTTGTTTGGTTCAAGAAACTATTGGTAGGTATGAAGATAGAAATGAGGGATCCATTGGTTATCTTTTATGATAACACCAATGCAATTAATATATCAAATAATCCTACGATGCATACCAAAATAAAACACATTGCCATAAAATATTATTTTTTGAGAGAATTGGTACAAGAAAAAGAGTTAAGATTGGAATATATGAATACTAAAGAGAAAATTTTAGATATATTCACTAAGCCATTACCTAAGGATGCATTTTTGTATCCAAGAGGTAAGTTAGGGGTCATTCCCCTATCTAAAGCTCACTAAATGAAGATGAATCAACTAGAGCATGTTGAAGATTAATTAGTTGATGCAATATTGACAAGAGCACATTGCAAATGAATTGGTACATGATGTACATTAATATTCACTGAATATTGTCATTGACATGAGATGTCAAATATGGAGGAGTTTACTATCATATCATAGTAATTTTCTTAAGAAGGAAACTTCAGTCATACATTACAAAAATAGATGTCAAAAAGGGAGAATGAACTTGATTTGATATCAAAGATAGAGTTTTCTATTAGAAGAAGATGTTGAAGACAAAGTTTTGCTAATAGAGGGAGAAATTGAAGGCAAAGGGTGTTCACACTAATAGACAAAGTTCTTAGAGATAAGAATTAGAATGAAACTAAGGATATGTTCCTTAATTTATTCTTTCTCTAAAATTTCATTGCATTATGACATGTTGTATTTCCATCAATGCCAAAGAGGGAGATTTTTGGAAAATTTGATTAATTATGTACTATCTTTGATGTTACACAAAATATCATATCATTTTTAGTTAGTTTTTTTTGAGCTCACTTGCGCATTGTAGCCAATTTCTTATGCTTGTTGAGCATTCCAAAGTTTGCCTAGTTCAGAAGACAGTGTCTACCAAGTTCACTCGAGTGACAAAGGAAAGTTTGTAGAAGTTTAGTGTTAACCAAGATCACTCAATTAATGAAGGAAATATTGAATGGAACCAATGTTAACCGATCTCACTTGGTTACCAAAGGAAATTTATGAATATGAAGTGTTAATCGAGTTCACTTGAATAACATAGGAAAATCATTTTGAGCTAGTATCTAGCGAGTAGAGTTAGCTAATGAAGGATTTTTTTTGTTTTGGCATATTGAGTTCAATTGAATTGTATGTTGGTTCTAGCCAAATGAGGAGATGAATATTAATTTTTCTAAGTAGTATTCAAGATGACTTGCAATGTGTAAGGTATAAATATAAGGTCAAGTTAAGGATTGAATGTGTGGAAATAAATTGAAGATTTGATGATGCTTACATGAAGTGAATTAGAAGGATAAACAAAATATCCTTAGTGAGTTGCAAAGATATATTCAATCAATAAGGATCAAGTATACATGCCAAAATTGAGATCTATAATCAACAATTTAGTTGCATAAAAAATTAGGTCATCTCATTGCTACTCTCCAACCATTGTAGTAGTGATCTAAATCTCTTGACAGAGTTGGCTTAACATCTATTTTCCAAATCCTCTAACAAGTTGCCATTTCTAGATTGAAGTGTCTAAAGACCTCTAACAATGCCACTCCTAACAAGGTCACACCTAATAGTTTATTTTGTAACCTTTAATAGGGTTGGCTCCTAATAGGGCTCACTTTAGAAGAGTGAAAATCAGTAACTAGTTGCAATTGGTGGGTTTTCCCAAATTGGGTTTACTCATTAAATCTTGGTGTCAATTGTGTTCATGATATTTTATTTATGTGTATGCAACTAAGTTAAAATTAAGGTTAATCACATTAAGATCAGTACATTCAATTATTGTCAAGTTAAAGTTGATTTTCAGTGTTTACAGAGTTACAACATTTGCTAGTGTAAACTGAGTGTATGTGTGTTTTCCAAGTTATAGAATAATATAGTTTAATTAGAGTTTTGATTTGTATTGACATCTAAGGGATCGAGGATATAGTTTAGTAGTAATTGATTCACCCCTCCCCTCTTAGTTACTCTTATATTTCCAATAATATGTTCACCAAATTATTTATTATTTACTATTAGCATTATGAAGAGTATGAGGCTCTTTATTTCACTATACATATTATCATTATCACCATTGAGATATAAGAAAATATAAAATGAAAACGTCATAACTTCACTCATCCTTTGAAATAATATATTATGTTTATATTTCTAATAATTTCTCCTAGATATACCCTTTATTCTTAATACATATCTTTTCATTTCATGATAGATATACATATGCATTGTAACTTCTTCAAGATTTTTTATTACAATATTACATATATTTCTTCCAAGGAAATATAAATCATCAATCTTCAACAACTACTCAACAAGGATCCATATAAAGTGATCCATGAACACTCAAACGATACATCAAAATAAATCTTCCACCCAACCATGTGGAGCCATAATGATCCACTCCACTGAGATATGAGATAAGACCATGATCCACAAAGTTTCTAAGGTAATCAAAAAATTATACCCCAAAATCAAAGTACGAATGTAACATAAAGCCACATAAAAGAATGATGCTCAAAATGAATTCACAAGGAAAATGGATGACTAGAGGATAAAGAAGAATAAGGGGTTAAACCACATCTAAGTGAGTGCCATCAAAAATTCCTATAGTTTCAGGATCCTTCCATTGAACCAAGGACCACCCTGTCACATATAATATCTTCTCCTTGAGCACCCCATCATGACATGTATAGTCATGTAGTGCTGGGATCATTCTCCTGAGTCAAAGATTGTCCTACTAAATAGACAATCTTCTCTATGAGTACTCCAATAGTAAATCCTTATTATATTAATTAATTTGAATTCCAAAATATCCATAGCCTATTTATTTTATTAATATTTCCACTTGATTATAAAACTCACATCTAGAGCTAGCATACATAGGGCCTTGGTCTCTAACACATAGGATGCTCTAGCAGCCACTTTTGGGCCCTATAACCTATGGTGAGCCACTCACCTAGGAACTCTATCCTAATAAAAAATCTAAAACCAAAATTATAGAGGAGTTTAGGGAACAACATTCCTAGGGTCTTATACCCCTAGTCTAAACAAGACCCCAACTCATCATATAAGCATCACAATACATAAACAATAATAAGGAAACATGAGTATAATAATCTTTCTTTACAAGAATTTTCAATGCTAGGTATGTATGTTATAAATCATATAATAATTTGATATGCCTCTAGTGTCTTAAATAACAATTGGGCGCATGAAAACCCAAGTAAGTGGCCAAACTGGTTAAAACCCCTAAATCAAGCATATATAATTCAAAAGCTTATAATAAAGATATATAGCATGGATAAGAAAATATGAAATAAATAATAATAAAATATTATGTGCCTCTTTTTACCAACAACCCTCTAATAGAAAAATGACACATCTCCAAAAATGAGTGGTTGGAAAATACATAGCAATTTTTACAAAAAGTACTCAAAACTTTTAAATAGCTCTAGGAATAGAATGTAAAACTATAACATATCACAAGAACATATAAATAGATCTATAGTTTATCAGATAAATAATGCAATCCATAATTTCTATCCATACCTCAATTCCTATGAAGATTCAATAGAAGTAGGAACAATGAGACAAAGAGAGTAAAATAACTCCAACTTGGCATGAATCATTCATACCCTATCCACTTTCAAAGATCTCCATGGAGGAGAAAAAATTCCAAAGTAATAACTCCCTCTCTCAACCATTTAAATGCACATATATAAATCACTCTCCAAATGGAAATAAACTTACAAATCCTTAAAGAGTTATACTCACAAACTATCTCTTACATATCATTAATTTTTCTCTATAAAAATATCCATAAAATAATATAGCCAATCTCTCTTCTACCTTTCAACCATCCCCTCTTCATATTTATAATTTACACCACATATACATGTTCTTGAATACCTTTCACACACCTTTAGGTGAAAAGACACCGCCCTCTTGAATAAAAATAATTCCAAATAAAAAATTACCTTAGTTTATGAAATTAACTACCACTTTAGAAGTTATTTAGGCATATTAGGGGTAAAATTAATTATTTTTTAGGGGTGTATAATGAATAAATGGTTCAAAAATGATGTAAATACCCTCTCTAGTATTTTATAACCCTTTTTCTTTTATGCCATCATTGAATTTATTTTATGGTCTCATATTCTTCCACATGGGTAACACATATTACCTTTTTCTCTTAAGTGCATGCAATTACTCCTCTTCTAAACACTTATGGTATTTATTCTACCCTTTTTACATTTTTTATATTTTTATATTTGATTAAATCTCCCTTTATATTTTAGTGTATATATAAATCACTTACATACAAATACTTAAATACATTAACTATGTAACAATGTATATTTATATAGGCAAATATGTGTGCACCCATATATGCTTATATAAATATACCAAAAAATATCATAGACAATTTACATGAAAATATAAATATCTAGATCATGAAAAATATAAATGTAAACACTAGAATCACTAATCAAAACATCAAAAGAATTAATAAAAACATTAACCCTAGACTTTGTGTTCACTTCCTATTAAATTTATAAGGATATAAGGATGCATATATGGATCATAATTCCATAGCATTTCTAATAGCAACTGATTTGAGGATATGTGGTCAAGGGAAGTCAATGCTTGATACCTATACACACTTGCAACATAAATAATGAATATAGAATAACATCTAAAACATGATGCAAATCAGCCATATACCTAGTCTCCTAAAGACATTATATATAACACAATCAAGTATCCAATATAAAGAAATATCTAACATCATCAACGACAAAGGATGTGTATGATAAGTAGAGAACTATTTCTAAAGATATTATAACATAATAATCTAGTTGATTACCATTTTATAATGAGATGGGTAGCATTATTTTGTGTTGATATTGTGGGATGTTATCTTATATTTTTACCTATACATGAATTTGTAAAGTTGTCAAATCAATGAGTACTTGAAGTAACCTTATCTCCCAACCTAGTCCAAGTGTACATATACTATCTTCAAAACCATACTAATAATTGTTAAGATAAGAGGGTTCTTATAGATACTCCTCAATGAGCTACCATATTAAAGGACTTAGTACATTTGTTAGAATGAAACCTTGCAAAGGATTTACAAATAGGACTATCAAATGCACCTAGTTAAGAGATTTTATGCTACAATGGTTAGAAAGTAATACTAAAATGATAGTAGAAATAACAACTACCTTTTCTAATTCAAATCTCCTTTCTTCTCTTATCACTTCTCCAAATCTTTCCTTACTAGCTGATCAATGCACACACTTCACTCAACTCTTTCCTACATACTTTTCTTGGACTTTGTTCTTCTTGGTGGCTCTTTTGTCTTTGTTTGAATATCAACAACAAAAACACTCCTTATCATCCTTCATATAGGTACTATTTTTTCCTTAATAATATTCATTATGGTTTTCTTGATTTAATTTCATCCATTTTATCACATCTCAACTTATATTCAATGCATCATGCCAACTATAGTTCATATTAGAACTTAAAATTTTCTTGGATAACAAACATTTCATTAAATCTCATCCATTTGATTTTACCTAACAAATTTCATTTTTAGACTTCACTTTCTTTATCCATATTCTCATTTTATGTTGTCATATAATTGACTTAATCAAAACTACTTTTTTTTACCAACTTGCATTCTTTATTCATTAAACACCAACACTTATTTGGTTAACACTATTCACTTGGCAATACTAAATTTCTCCATAATAATATTGTTAGAATAATATAATAAATAAGAAGCAGGGGGGGGGGGGGGGGCAAGATAAAATAATTATCCTAAAGTCTAGATTTAAAAATTAAAATTTTACTAACTTTAAACAACTTTGTCAAACTCATAAAACCACTCAGTCAATATAACAACTCATCAGGAACTAAACTCATTGATTCACCACTTAGCTCTCTATTTGGTATATATTGATTAATAGAAATAAAACAATAGTATATAGAATACATCACACATATAACATACACCAAGATTTAATGTGTAAATCAAATTTGCAAAAAAATCACAAAGTAACATCCTACCACTTTTCACTCTTGTGAAGTGAGCTTGGTTAAGAGCCAACCCTATTAAAGGTTGTAAAACATACTGTTAGGTGTGACTCTATTAAATAATTTAATCACCTTGTTAGGAGTGGCCTAGATAGAGATCTTTAGATCATTCCATTAGAATATCACCTTGATTAAGGGATTCACAAAATGTCTATTAGGTCAACATTGAAAAAAGTATTTTATTGCCACAACAGTTAGAACGTGACTATTAATCTCATTGTTAGTTAGTGTTAAAACATTTGGTCATAAGGAAAGGAAAGTTGCAAATGAGTTACTAGTATGTATCATTAACTAAGCTCACAGTGGATCCAAACAAACAAGTTAACCTTGCAAAAAGTTGTAGTGCCAATTGAGTTGCAGTGCAACCAAGTTGTCAGTTCTCACTAAGATCTAGTGTCAACTAAGTTAACCATGTCTACCAATCTCTAATGTGAACCAAGTTAGCAATGAAGTCTTGTTACAAAGTTATAATCAAGATGGAAGAACAATACAAGATGAGTCAAAAGCATCTACCAAGTGATCAGTGTAAACTATGTACCCAACATCTACCAAGTACCAGAGCTACCCAAGGAGATAGTGGTGACCAAGTGTTTCTAGTATCACCCAAGTACAACATTGACCCAAGTTATTGCACCAAGATGACTTGGTGATTTCTTTTGGAACTATTCATATTGTAACTGACCTATGTAACAACTATTTAGATGGATATAGGTATAAGATATTTTGTTTATTCAAATTAGAGTAGGAGCATTATTCATTATATCATTATTCAAGCATTAGCAAATATGAAAGAGTAGATTGTCTCAAAGGCTACAAGCATCAGAAGGAAAGGAAGATACACATCTATCATAGTCAAGTGATCATTTTACTTTGAAGGATCGTCATCATAAATCTTAGTTGCATTTCAAAGATCATCCACTAATTTATCCTAATAGGTGCATCAATTCCAAATCCTTTACCTAGGTGGACCTAACAATCATTTCCAGAAAATCCTAAACATAGTACACACATAATTGTATTGTATAAATCCTTTCAAAATGTGGAATTAATATTCATTATTATTCCTAACGGGGTAAGATCACTAGAACTGACCATTTTTAAGCCTTAACTAGCCAACTTCATTAATACATTAGTGGAGCATTCTGGGTTTCATCCCCACCCCAATTTTACCTTCTATTTGGAGGGTATCTCAGTTACCAAATAGTATGTTATGGTGTTGTTACTTTAATTCTTTAATATTTCATGAATTTAAGTAGATTAGACAAACATAAAAAAGTGGTTTAAGTAAAGAATTCTAAGTTGTTCTTGATTCATCCCCCTCTCTCAGTCATGTAGTTTGTATTACATTTCTAATAATTGGTATCAAAGGAAGGTTCTCTTATCACAAAGTTTAGCAGCTTGAGAACAAAGACCAGACACAATGAAGGTGTACAAGCTAGATAAGGCCATTGAGAATGAAAAGTTGGATCTACATGTGGCTATGGAGAAAATAATGAAACTAAAGGAAAAGCTCTCTCAATCCCTAAGAAGAAGAAAATAATTGGTAGCACAGATGAATGCCAATCTCTACATAGAAGAGAGAATTGAAGATATTTGCAAAGAAAGAAATTAAGATATAGCAAATGAAACTATAGAAGATCTACTTGGATGGAACCTTATTCTTCAAGAAGAAGTGAAAAAATTAAAAAGGGAACAAGAGATCCACTTAGTCAGAATATGTGAAGTCATAGAACAAAAGAATCAAGCTAAAAATGACAAAAATATGGTAGAAAAAGACAAAAGACTACTCATCACTAGGATAGAAGAAAAAGACAATGGAATCAACCAATTCTTACTACATCAAGCAGACTTGGTAAATCAATTGAACAATAAAATTCAATTCAGTTGAGGATAAAAAATGAAAGACTCATGAACTCACAAGAAAACATGAATCAGTTAGCTGAGATATCCCAAGATAGATAGAAAGGTAAAGCAAGATTGGACTACACTAAATAAGGAGAGTCATCTCAACAAGGAGCTCAAAAAATAAAAGACCTATATGAAATATTTGTGAAAAAATAGGGCATACTTCAAACAAGTGTTGGAGGAACAAAAAGTCAAATTTTAATGGAAAATTTTATAGTTGCAATAGGCATGGGAATGGAGAAAGTTTATGCACAGAGATGAGAAAATTTGAAGGAAAATGTTTCTCATGCAACAAACAAGGTCATAAATCTTCAGAGTGTAGAACCAAGAATTGGAATCCTACTAAACAACTTGACAAATCTATCTTCAGCTAAGATTACAACACTTGGTGGAGATTTTACTTATGTGGAGAGTTTGGGCACATTGGACCAAACTACATGAAGACATACCTTAGAAAAATAGATCCTACCAAAAGATGCTACATATGTAAAGAACTTGGTCATTTAGCAAAGAAGTGCGTGAATAGAGGAGAAGTTGATGATGAAAAGAGGGAACATTTTGAGAGAATAAAAAAAATGGAGCAAAAATGGGTAAATAAGTCTCCAAAGTATTCATGTAAAATCAATGGTTTCTTTGAGACCCAAGACAATTGATTGGGTGACTCAATTATCTCTACATAAATATTTAACGAGATTATTAGAGTTGTGATAAAATTCATAATCTACATTAGCTCTAGTCATCCAAGAAAAATAGTCTAGATCATAATATCAAATACACTTGCATAGATAATAGACTTAGAATAGACCAAGTTATTAGTTCTAAATAAGTATGGGTAGACTCAACCGAGTGACAGACTCAACTACGCATAGAAAGACTATACTAACCAAGATTCAAGACTAGTGAGTATCTTTTACCTTCCCAGGTATGGAGAATTAAATGAAGCCCTAAATTTAGAAATTTGATAAAATGTAAATATGAAAGCTTTGTGTTGGTATTTTAAAAGGTATTAAAACTACTAAGTGACAAAATGCTTAATACCAAAATGACAGTACATACACAATCTAAAGACTAGCCTATTCTTATTAACAATTGCCTATGTAAGATATTTGGACCCAACTTAAACAAAACCACAGATAGTTTTCTACTCTTTTGGCTCTGCAAAACTAGGGTGGGTGTACCCAGGGATGGTTCAAAACTGAAACAACTGTATGAGAATTATTCTTAGTTTCATTCTGATTCTCATTTCAAGATCCTCAAACATATACATAATTCTTACTAACTTGATAAACACATTCCATAAACAGATATGGCCAAGAATTCTTCTATAGATCTACAGATGTTTTCAGCAACAATGGCTAACTGAAGCTAAAACATTCCATGCAGACAAGTAATGACCAACTTTGAAGATCTACAGGAAATAAAAGTAAAATTTGATTTGATGATGCATTTGAAAAACCATTTGTAAGATATTTCTCCTTCAGCTGAAATAACTTGATCAATGCCTAATCCATTGGGGTTTAGATTCTATAGCAAATTATTAGATTTAATTTGTTTCCTTACAACAAATTCTATCAGCAATTCTTATCAGAACTTATCATTCAAAAATCCTTTTCAATACTTAAGGAATCTTATCACATTCATCAAAGCCTTTATTTAATCCATTGAATTAACAACAATGATAAATGGATATACAACCTAACTAGATTGCATTCAATTGAACAAGCTTTTACTCATACAACATCAAGGTAGCTAAGTATTTAAAAGGAGACAAAATTCAGAAAGAACTGATATGGGGATAGTTCATAATTTGTATTCATTTCCTTTGAAAATGGTATATCCTTTACAGTAGACTCAGAATGGCCTTCAGAAAGAAACACAGCTCATTCTATATTCATGTATTCTCAGAGAATTTGACAAAAAAATACATTACAAACTTTCTTTCAAAATTTGGACCAAAAACCAGACTAAGCACAATACTTAGAAGAAATAGAATTCGGACCCTTCTTTAGCGTTGGAATCTCACTTAAATAGTGTGAGATGCAACAAGCTTCAGGGTAAATAAAGTGACATGTGTCCCATAAAAGATACTGAAAAATGTCTATCATAAAAGACAAAAACAAATAACAGAAAAGCTAATACATCGAACAATGTTTGGTGGGTCCCTTTCTGTTATGCTTCTTAGTTGTTGAAACAAGAAGATAAGATCTGATTCTTCAATTATTCTTCATCCTCAGAGTAAATAGCCATGAGGTTTGAAAGTGATGTATCATCTTCAGTTACCTGTAAATTTACTTCAACCTAGGGATTTTCCATGTCCTCATTATTAACTACAAGGGTGACTTTTACTTTTACATTTTCCTCCTCATCATCTTCTGACATTTGTTCTAGAAATTGATTTTTCCATTTATTAAAAGCATCATCATCTGGCCAATCAAAACTTAGAGCTTCTCTTTGTATCATTATTAAAGAATTTTCATTTTCTTCTAAATCATCAAATTCTTTCCTCATAGCATTATAAAATAACTGTATTTTTACTAGCTCTTCATTTGTCTTTGTCCAGAACCAATGGCTAGTTTCACTTATGATGTCTATTATTATTTCATTGAATAACTCATCCATCTCCCTTTTCCACTTTTCTTTTTCTTTTATTGTATCAATAGATTCTAAAGCACAAGGAAATAGGGTGAATTTTTTAGCAATATATTGGGAAAAACAGAGTGTTAATCTTCCCTGTAAAGAATCTCTTTCATCATCAAAATTCTCTAGCTTATTTAATAAATCAAAAATCTTCTCAACTTGATGATAAGGCTTTTGGACTGCAGATATACATATGATTGTAATATCATTATTTCTCTCCCTCCACTTCTGTGAAAGAAGAGTCAGTTTATCCTTATCTCTATTCAACTCATCCATGAGGGCTGCAATTCTTGTCAACTGATAAAAAAAAATTGACCATTGTATTTTATCCCTCAGATATATTACACCCTACTTTAATTTTTCTTCATATTGATTTCTCAATTCTATTTGCAACTCATGCAATTTTTTTTTTTCTTCTTCAAATTCCTCTGCAGTATAGAATTGGGGCCTTTCAGGGGTGTCAGGTATTTCAATAAGAGGGGTTGATCCAGATCCAACCAATGGCTATGAAGGGTATGCAATTGTAGGTGCACTGGATTCTCCCATTTTTCTTTTCCCCAGTATCCTCTCCATTTGAGACATTTTGTTTTCCAATGATTGTATTCGTATACCCCTTTCTTCATATGCCTTCAAAACTTCTTCAAACCTAGCATTGAGTTGGGCAAACTTATCTTCTTCTTGTCCAGATACAACACCACCCAATTTTAGCATTTATGAAGCCATTCCCATTACTTGTTTACTACTTACCTCACCGGCCCTGTATATTTTCAATGTACTAGTATGTTCTGTAGTGAGAAACTCATGCATCCTGGTACTTTCTCTCTTATCTATGGACCACAAAACAAGGGCTTGGTGGTCATCACTAAATTTGACCCCTCTATGAGCCTGCAATACTTCTTCAGCAATTGTCAGTTGAACATCCTTCTGCTTCCTTACTGAATAAAAAATAATAGCATTTTCTATATCCCATTCTGGTAGAAGGAGGACTCTTGATTGTCTAACTATTTTCTGTCTAGCTTCAGGAGTGAACCGAGCAAAATCACTCAAAAACTTTGATTTTACCTCTTCCTTGATAACCGAGTCAGATTTATTTGGTTGCTCAGCCTTGATCTTCTCACAGGCTTTCTCAAAATTCTTTATATTTAATCTCCATAAAAATTGAGCAAAAACCCTAGATCTTACAAAATTTTCATCATTAATAAATCTTTTAGAAGCCTAGGCAACAATTGGGTCAATTTCCTTACCTTGGTAATCAACAATGGTCAGGTCCAAGGAAGGTGTAGGAGGTTCTTGTGGCTCTCCAACATCTAGGCCTGTAGAAGTGACAATCACATCCCCTTCTCCTACCATTTGTCTAAGCTGTTCCTTTAGAGATGCCTCATCATCTATCTAGATTGGAGACTGGCTTGGGGAATATTGTTCTTTTTGAGAAGAAGAAAACCCCTGCTCCAATTTTCATCTCTTTGGAGAGCTGGCTGCAGATGGACTTCTTGGCCTTGGCTTCTCATGAGTGGGTACCTGTTGCACACTCTGAACCATGACATAACCTGCCCTTTTCTGCAATGTATATTGGCCAGGAGTTACTACATTTCTACCACTCATTCTTCTTTATATTTCTACTGCCTTGTCTGGGTGTGCCTTAATAAATATATCTTTCTATTTATTCATAGTCTGAATTATTATAACAAAATTATTCATTAATGCCTGTATTTTATCTCCCCAATATTTCTTATCTTTCAATGGGTCGTACTGGGGGTCAAAAGCATTAATGAATTCCAAGTTTTTATTGAAAACTATCCTTTTCTCTTTCCTTAATTCTTGCTCCTGCAATGTGAAAATATTTTTGATTATATCTTCCGGATAGTAAACCCGATGTACCATATGAGAAGCTCTCACCCTTTCTCTTAATAGATCATAGAATCCTTCAGGGTCAATGAATCTGGCGTGAGATTCTGCCATGTTATATTTATTCAAAAACAAATTTAAATGCTTCCAACCCTTTTTAACAAAAACAAAATCATGCACTACAGTAACCATTGGAAAGAAAGTGCCCTTCTTGACCAATTCCCTCTCATCTATAGTACCTATCCGCCATAAGAGCTCAGCTATCCCTATCTTCAAAGGTACATGAAAAGGTAACACATGATGTTTTCCTAAGAAACCATAAACTCTTATTACTATTGAAACATTGTAGGGAATTATATCCCCCCAGTTGTGACTGAAAAGTAGCCCTTTAGCATGGTTCTTGGGTCTGATCAATTCTAATAATGCTTGTGGGATTCTAGGGCTATCTCCTCTTAAAATCAGTCTAAGCTTTGATGCAAAATACCTATCAAATCTTACATAACTAGCATCAGTGGCCTCTGAAGACATATCCACACTCCATAATTGCACTGGATTCCTTTCTCCATCCTTTGTGGTTTCTAACTCCATACCTTTGGAGAAGAAAGTATATCCTTTGTATAAACATACATGCATCATCAATGAATATCAACAGAATGGTTTTTTTACTTTCCCCTTTGATATTCCAACCAAACCATTGTGAATCTCTTTTGCTAGGAAAGTGGCAAAATCCAGAATGGTACTCATTCCAAATTGAAGCTTTTGAGCAATTATAAGGACCACAAAACCTAGAATTTGATCACCCTCATCTATCCCCAAGATCTTGCAAAGAGAAAAATATAGTGCTTGAGCTCTTAGATTGAAATGTCTTCTTAACAATGGCTCTGGAGTAGTGGCTGTGATCACAGGCAAATTACCAACCCTAGCAGCATGCTCCTGTAGTGGCCCTATTCTCAAGTACACTCATTGTGCATCATATCTAGCTTGCAAATCATCTAGATCAATGATTTCATGCACAACGTGGTTAGGGTTTAGGTTGAAAACCTCACTGAACAGTTCAGGGCAAACCCTAAAAAGGTTGACCCCTAAATGATTTTTTACCCACCCTGTGATAGGATCATACCTCTTTGCCAGGTCCATCAATAAATCACTATCAAAGAAGACACTGGGGACTACTAATTTTCCAATGTCAAATTCCCATACATTGCTCATAGGAGTGTCTAGTTTTTGCTCTGAAAACCATTTCTTAAACAACTCCAAACCTCCCATGGAAACTTGGGCATCCCTTACCCAATTAACTTTGTCGTAAAATCCTTCTGCCGCAACCAATCAAGGGTTTTTTGGAATGAGTTCCCTTCCCTTAGTTACTTCATGCCCTGATAAGGGGAATTGTTCAAGAAAATCATCATGCACTGAACATTTTAGATAATCTTTTTGTCTAGTAAACTCTTTTCGGGGTGGCATTTTTAAAGAAACTTTGGAAAATTCACAACAGCAGATGCTTCAAATTTTACTCAGAAAGTCATAAAGCACTTACCTGCTAGAAATTGCATTTCTGCACTATATGATGTCTTCTACAATTTTATTGGAGTATTAACTGAGAAATTCTGTGCCTTAGCTCTAAAATCTTGAATGACCTTTTCTTTATGTTCTTTGGTGATTCATTAATGGTGAAAATGTGGGTTCTTTTTATGAATTAAAATCGCACGCACTAGGTCTAGATCACATTTACTCTCAGTAACCGTTGCCTGCAATTTGGACTCAAATTTGAATCACATCCTTAGATTTTATCAGATGGCACGATCCTGATTTAAAAATAACAAGACTTTATAGTCTCTTTTGAAAAATGCTACATGTGACCATTGCGCTTCCCCGCATTACTTAAAAACTTGTATCTTTATTATGCAGGGATGCATCAACCGTTGATCAAGACAAGATCGACGATCAGAATAATCCATTTCATATTAACGACCAGCTAGCTATACTAGCCAATAGGAAATTGCCATATTAGCTCATACTGTCTAACAACACTTCACGCCATTGGATACTGTATCTTCTTTTGAGCAAGCAAGTGTTTGATGTCATCACGGACACGCGTCACCATTGCGCTTCCCCGCATTACTTAAAAACCTGCATCTTTATTATGTGGGGATGCAACAATAGTTGATCGAGACATGATCAACAGTGATACTGCTTCTCATTCATTAAGCAACCAAAAACTCTTCTGTGCATACCTAGCAATACACATCATCAGTCATTTGCAGTGTAGCATATTTGAAATACAAATACCTGACCCCACTTTTCCATGTGTCACCATTGCGCTTCCCTGCATTACTTAAAAACTTGCATCTTTATTATGCGGGGATGTGTCAACCATCGATCAAGACAAGATCGATGGTGATACTGCTTGGTAAGTGATCTTCATAGCTCTGGCAATGAATCCACCAATGATATCGTGAAAAAACAAAATGTGTGCAAAAGTACTGACAAGGCTAACATACAAGAGCTTTTGCAGCATACTGGATCTCATAAAACATCAGGGGCTATGTGTCACAAATGTGCTTCCCCGCATTGCTTAAAAACCTACATCTCTATAATGCAGGGATGTGCCAACCCTTGATCTTTGATAGATCAACGGTGATTGAAAACACTTCAACTTGGCATCCTTTCAAAGAGGAAATCACAATTAAAGGTACATGAAAGGTTTATGAAAGGCATTTTGACTTTAAAAAAGAAAAAAACATTAGGCTAAACATCCCCACCAAAATTCTTGAAGAAAATACCTTTTTTTAAAAATTGAAAATGACGGTGCCACAAAACAAAAGCATAACTGATTTTTCACCCAAATATCAAAATTTTTCTATATTATGAAAAATCACACCAACAGTGGCTCTGTCTGGGGATGATAGACTACCTGAGTCTATGCAAGAATTCAAAATCTCTGGGAGAGCAGACCACACATTTGGTAAGATGACAACTTCTTCAAAGAGCACAAAGCAACATAGAAAAACAAGGAACCAGACTGCACAAGGATATTTACAAGGATTTACAAAACAATAGGAAACCCTAAAACTACTGTTCATGGAAGAAAATAAGTATTTTTCAAGAAAAATACCTCTTCAAGAACTGTCCATGAACTGGCAATTCAAGAATATTGTCAAATATATCTTTGAGTATATAAGAATCTTCACCCCAAGTATTCTCAATGAGATATGGGCCTAACCAAGTAGGATCAAATTTGCCATGTTTTCCTTGATCTTCAATTCTAGCATTCCACATTAAGACTAGATCTCCATTTTCAAATTTTTTGCTTACAGTTCTTTTATCATAGAGTGTCTTGACTTGCAATTGCAACTTTTGGTTCCTTAAAGATGCTTCTTTTCTGGTTTTGGTTAGTCCTACCAATTCACCCATTCTTTCTTGCATTTCATCTGTAGTATCTTCATCATATAACTGGATGTAATTGTATAGTCCCATCAAGTTATTCTGAGGCATTCTGGCTTGAATCCCATATACTAAATCAAATGGAGCTACACCAATTGCTTTCTTTACAGTTACTTTGTCAGCCCATATTGCCAACTGTAACTTGGAATCCCATACCTTTTTATTATCATCCAAAGTTCTCTTAATGACCTTCAATAGGCTCTTATTTGTGGACTCAACTTGTCCATTTCCTTGTGGATGATATGGAGCATATGATAACCTTGTCATTTCATATTTATCTCTTTACTTGTTGCATTTCTTGTGGGGATAACCTCTACCCATTTTTTAAAGTAGTCAGTGGCAACCAGAATCTAAGAATAGCCAGTGCTAGATTTGGGGAAAATCTCTCCTATGAAATCTAGACCCCATTGTTGAAAAGGTGCTTGAATCTCCACTGGCTTTAATGGAGTATTTCCTAAGAATTTTAGTTTTTCCAAAAACCTCTGACAGGGGTCACATTTCCTAACCATAACTTGTGCAACTTTAAAAAGGGAAGGCCACCAAAACCCAGCTCTCATTACCTTATGTGCAGTGGTTTTGGCCATGTAGTGTCCCCTGCACACTCCAGCATGTGTTTCTTTCAAAACCTCTTTTGCCTTTTCTTTATCAACACACTTCAATAGAATTCCCTCAAAATTTCTCCACCATAGGCTATTTTGGACAATTACATACCTGATGGCTTGCAATTTAGTATTCCTCTTTTCATTGTCAGACAGATGGGGAGGAGCTTCCATATGTTGCAAGTAATATATGACATTGGTGTACCAATCACAATGATCCATGTCACATAAGTCAGCTCTGAGATCATCATTTACCAGATTTATTTGATTAGCCTCTAGATTAGTTTCAGCCATGAGTTTGGCCAAACCTTGACCTCTTACTAATTTTGTTATTTGTATATCAATGTTAAATTCCTAGATTCTATTGATCCACCTACACCTCCTACCTAAAACTTCCTGTTGAGAGAATATATCCCTGACTGCAGCACTAGGTATAAAAGCGATAACAGTAGCACCTACCAAGGAACTTCTGAAAGCTTTTACAGCCTTTACCAAAGCATATGCTTGCTTTTCATTTATTTCATACTTTAGTTCAGTAGGCTATAGTGACTTGCTGAAGAAGGCAATAGGCTGCTCATATCCTTCTTGATTTTTCTGTAATAAGACTACAGCTACAGTATGGAATGATGCAAAAGAGAAAATATGCATGGGATTTGCATAATATGGGGTCCTCAATGCTGGAGCATTCTTTATTGCATTTTTTATATCCTGGAATGCTTGTAAAGGTTCACCATTCCAATCTATAACAACTCCTTTCTTGAGCATCTTTGAGACGGGTCTACTGATTTCAGCAAAATTGGTAACAAATCTCCTCAGAAAATTGACTTGGCCAAAAAAGGACTGAATTCCTTTCACATTTTTTGGTTTGGGGACTTTGTCAATAGCTACTACCCTTTCAGGATCTATTTTTACCCCATCCTTAGACACTATGTGTCCTAATAATTTTCCTTCTGTGACCCCGAATGTGCATTTCTTTGGGTTTAAAGATAATCCATATTCTAGGGCTTTTATAAAGATTTTTTCTAAATGTTTGCAGTGATCTTCAGCCTTATTAGAATAAGCTATAAGATCATCCTAGTACATAATAGTAAATTTGTCAATATACTTATGAAATGCTACATCCATGGCTCTTTGGAAGGTAGCTCCTACATTAATCAAGCCAAAAGGCATCCTCACATACACATATGTTCCCTAAGGGGTTGTGAAGGTTGTCTTCAACTATTCACTTTCTTTTACTAGAACTTGATTATATCCAGAGAAACCATCCATCATTGACATCAATTCAGAGCCAGTCACTTGCTGTAACATGGTTTCCATATTAGGTAAGCCATAATTTTCTTTTAGGGATGCAATGTTTAAATTTCTAAAATCAACACAAAGCCTAATATCTCCATTCTTCTTCCTGACAGGAACCAACTTTGAAACCTAGGTGAAATGCCTGATTGGTTTAATTATCCCACCATCCCTTAGTTTTGTCAGTTCTTCTTTCATTTTTGGGGCAAGGGTAGGATTGATTGGTCTCTATTTTTTCCTGAAAGGTCTTACATTTTCTTTCAATGGTATGAAATGCTGGAAAAGATCCTCCCTGTAAGCCTTAAGGTCATCATATGACCAAGCAAAAACATGTCTGTATTTTCTAAGTAGGTCAATCAATGTTTTCCTGATTTCAATAGGCAAATTCTGGCCAATATAAACCCTTTTAGGAACTTCATTAGTACCCAAGTTTATTTCTTCTAACTCCTGGGGTTTGGGGTCGTTTACTCCTGATTTTACTCTGTCTTGGTCATCAAAAATATTTTCCAAGACTACTAACCCCTTTTGCATCTTATTTGTTTTCAATTGCATTATTTCTTGACCAAAAATGGTTTCCTTCCCATTTATGGTTTCAATCTGTCCACTACAATCCATCTCCTGATCGTGGTACTTGTCTTCATTTAACAAAAAATTTGTAATATCCTTGTCATCTTCAAAAACCTAACAATTTTCAATGTTGTGAGGTATGGAAGGTCTATTTTGCACCTCAATCTAGGAGATTCCTGCAAATGATATTTCTTTTGGTTTGATTGCTACATTTACCAACAGATCAGCCATCTTGTTTAGGGTCCTATCTCTCCATGAGATCCCAAATGCATCAAAGAATTCTATCTGATCCCAAACTGCATTTCTATATTGTTTCAATCTCCTATTCTTGGATGAGTAGGTTCCTTTGATCTGAGAGATAATTAGTTCAGAATCCCCTATGACACATAATTTCTTAATTTTATGATGTATGACAACTTTGAGTCCTAGCACCAATGCTTCATACTCTGCAATATTATTAGTGCAGGAAAACTTCAAGGTGAATGAATACCTAAAAGCGTTATTTTTAGGGGACACAAAGACTATACCTGCCCCTGCACCCTCTTTAGAACTAGCCCCATCAAAGAAAATTGACCATAATTTTGGTGAATTCATGCAACATTCAACTTCATTTTCGATGATAGAAGGTAAATTTTCAACTTCTTGAATAATTAATTCAGCCCTGAAAGCATTAATCCTAGTATCTAGGAAACAAGTGGTATCTTTGTCAATTTCTTCACCTAAGATGTGGTTAACCCTTGGTTCCCTATTTACCCTGACAACTTTTTCCCCTCTATGAAAAGTGGCATAAGTAAGATCACATTGTAGGCTTCCGCCCATGGCAACACTCCATTTTCTAGAGGGTAACATTCCGTAGTGTGGAGGTATATCTACCACAAGGACAGACATGGTCAATTCTACTTCAAGATATGCAGCCAGTTTGAATGGTAAGGCATTTATAGTACCTATGACTGGGACTTCTCTAGCATCCATCCCTCTACATCTGCCCTGCTTGGTATCCACCTTCAATCCTAAGGCTTCCATTACTTTGAAAGACATTATAGTGTTGGAAGCTCCTGAGTCTATCATGCAATTTTTTAAGGTCTTCCCCTTTATGATTACACTGAGGAAAAAAGGATCAATGTCTTCTATGAATGCCACTAAGGAATCATCTTGAAACATTTGAGGAATTTGGGATATGATACCACTGTCCTCTATTACTAATGGGGTCTGTTGGGACATAGTTTGATCTACAATAATATTATTGTTTGCTATTCCACCCAACCATGACAAAGCCTTACTCTTATGCTCTTCAATTCTAAAAAGTTCAGACAAGGGAACTTTTACAGTAATTTGAGATAACATGGATATCATATCAATAGGTTCAACCATAGTAGGTTTTACAATAGTACCTGGAATCAGAGTCTTTTGAGTAGTAAGCACCACATTTTGCTTGATAACATCTGGTTCTGACTTCTTTGATTGCACAACTAGTTTTGTTGCTTCACCTATCTAAAATTGAACCTTCTTCTTTGGTCCCCATTTCTTACCCTTGTTCTCCTTGATTTTAGGCACATCTACATTGACTTTCTTGTCTTGATCATTCATCTTATGAGTGATGTCTTTGATGAATACACTAGATGGCCTTCCTACATCATTATTTATTGCTCCATTTATCAAATTATAATTACTATGGACTTGTGAAATCATTTCGGCTGTAATTCTGTCAATTTCCTCCTTGGAGGGCATTCTTAAACTTGTGAGACCTACATCAAAAAATGTACTGCATACCTTATCTGTATCATACCCTTCATAATCTGAAAGTACTTGCTGATGATGTAGTTGGTAAGCAATTCTCTAGCTAGTAATATCATTTTCAGGCTCTTCTAAATTAGAATCTATCAAATCATCACACATACTCACCATATTGTAGCTTATATCATCATGGTTTTTCTCTTCTATTTCTTCTTCAGCTTGCACTCCTTGGGCTTGGGCAAATGACTGAGCAACAACACAATAATCAACAGAATGAGGTTATTGGCATATAATGCACCATGGTACATCATCATTCATATTTATGGTGCTCCTTTGCAGGGGGTTTGGAGTACCCTTATCCTTCACATTTTGGGTTTGGTTGGGAATTGGTTTACCATCTTTCCACTGAGTGGTGTAAGGGTAATTCTACATCCTAGGCTACCTATTGAAATTTTTGTTATTCATAGGGGGTCTTTCAGCAACATTTGGCTTATTGAAACTAGTGGGATTCATCTTCTTGAGCATTTCTAAAACCTGGCCTATAGTAGGTTCTTTGGGCTTCTTTCCTATAGGATTTTTGTCACCCTCCCTTTTATTATTGTTCTTAGGATTAAAAAGCTTAGGATAATCCCTCCTACCTAGTTTTCTAGATGCCTTTCTATTATTCTCTATATTTACTGCAAAAACATGAGCAAACGAATGTGTACATAGGGGGAAAGCATATAGAGAAATCATATATACATACTGATTCCTCCTAATAGATGCATTAATTCTAAATCCTTTAACTAGGTCGACCTAATAGTCCTTTGCAGAAACTCTTAAATAGAGTACATACTTAACTCTATTGTATAAATCCTTTCACAAGGTGAACCTAATAGTCCTTATTGCTCCTAATAGGGTAAAATCACCATAAGTGATCATTTGTAAGCCTTAACTAGCCAACTTTATTACTACAGTAGTGAAGCATTGTGGGTTCTACTTGGAGGGTTTCTAGGTTACCAAATATTTTGTTATGATTTTGTTACTTTAATGCTTTAATGTTTCATGCATTTAAGTAGATTAGACAAATATAACAAAGTGGTTCAACTAAAGAAGTCTATGTGGTTCCTGATGCACCCCCCTCTCAGTCACCTAGTTTGTATTACATTTCCAATAGTAACAACTAGGTTTGATCTCCAAAAATTCAACTCAGTTTTCAAATTTAGATCTCTATTTGGCTCATTTTCTGGTTCATTGATTGGACTTCATTATAATCTCCTTTTATTTTCTTGGCAAGCCTTCAAGCAATCACACTTCACAATTCTTCTCAGTTTTTCTCTGTTACTCTATTCTTCATAGTTTCTCCACAAAATCACCAACCAATAATGAAACAACCTTAGGAAACATCGCTTATGCCTCCTTAAATATGCATCTTTTATTTTTTCCTCTTAAACATCACCTTAAATCTTAGGGATTGATTAGATTTATTGAATCTATCCATCATTTTGTCCTTCTACTCCTTTCTTAACACTTCTAGAAACTTCTTTTTAAATCCTTTCCTTTGATTGCACTAAAAATTCAATTCATGTATTAAATATGCTAGCTCTTCAATCCTTATCATTCACACATTTTGAAAAATCTAAAAATTCAACTATGTCAACCTCAAACTCAATTCTTTTACTAGCTATTATTTTTCTAGCACTCAAACATCACTGTGTTCTTTATTTTGTTCACCACTATGTAGCTCGATTTCTAGTAATATGTTTTTCTTATAATGTCATTGGCTTACCTAGTCTTTACCATGCTTGGTTTCTACTATATTTTCTTCTTCAACTTTCTCCATTATTACTATCACTCAACTGATGTTTTTTTCTTGACTATCTCTAAAGTTCATTAATGTTTTGGTTCATTGAACTAGTGAAATTGTCACTTGGTCAAGCTTAGTGTTTTACTCATTTTCTTGTCTTATATTCTATACATTAACTCAACTATCTTCTCCACTTCATATAATGATTAAAGAACACATTATAACTAATCAATTACCTATTATAATTCCAACATACTTTCTCCTCTTACCTCATCAACTTCACTAACTCATCTTGTTCTCTCTCTTTAAGTCCACTTCATCAATCAACTAATATGCTAATCTACACTATTAGTAAATGCCTTACTAGTAAATCTTGACATCAATGACAATATAAAAATTATTCAAATTGTAGTTTCCAACAATATCCCCTCTTTGGCATTGATGAAAACCTCTAATTACCATGCAAATGAAAAATATTATCTCATGATTTATCATTAACAACTCCCTCTATGATTTGATACATATCTTCATTAATGTTCTTAGTTTCATTCTAAAATATCATCTTTAGTGCAACCTCTTACACTTCTTTCTTTATGATACCAATTGAAAATTCACAATCTAACACCAATTGTAGTACTAAATGTGTTGGTTCCCTCTTTGACATCTCTTCTTGTAATTCAGGCTCTCTCTCTTTCACTGGATGGATGGTAACTTTAATATATATTTTCCCTTTGATGGGTACTTGATAAAATACTCTCCCTCATACATCTACAAATATTGGATGGTAACTGAATACATATTCTCCCTCTTTGACAATAATGCCAAATACATCATCCATGATCGATCATCTACTCTTTAGCACTATCTGGCTAATCTTGCATGATTAATTTCTCTATCATTTTTACCTTAACTCCTTGTAGTATCATCTCCTCATGCTTCTCCTTATATTTTCACAATGTTATCCATCTTGTAAAGTGCGACCTTCTACACCAATGTGTAATGTATTCTAATTATAAAAATTGATGCAATATTGAATCACTTATATACTTTCCTCAAATAGGGGAATAACCTCTAACTTACCTTAAAGATACTCAAAAGAATCTTTCGGTAATACCTAAGTGAATATATTAGGTATCTTTGCCTCTTTTTTTTTATGTATGCCAATCTCACTTCTTTGTCTTGTACTAACTCTCTCAAGTAATGATACCTGATAGAAATGTGTCTATTCTTTATGTACATCACATGATTCTTTGATATGTTTATAGCACTTGTATTATCATAATATTTCACATCAAGTTCAATAATCTCTTCCTTCATACCTTGTAATAATTTCTTGATCCACACAATGTTAGAATAATTAACTACTACAACAACATACTCATCATCTATTGTTGATTGAGAAAAATCATTTTATTTCTAGCTTGTCCATGAAATTAGTTTCCTTTCTAGAAAGAAAGTGGATCCACTTGTACTCTTTCTATCATCAAAGTTTCCACCCCAATCAACATCTATGGAAACCTTCAACTCAAACTTGTCACTTTTTTATATACTATAATCCATAGTCTTTTATTACTTTCAGATATCTCACTAATCTTTTCACAACCATCATGTGACTTTCTCTAGGATTAGCTGAAAATCATGCAACAATACCAACTTCTAATGCAATCTCACATCTTCTATATACAATAGATTGTAATTTCCCAATAATTAAACTGTATAATGTCTGTGTCACTTCAATAGAATCATTTTTATTTGAAATTTTGTGACCAATGACCATAGGTGTTCCAATTGGTCTTGAATATTCTATTCCAAAGGTGTTCAATATCTACTTTATATAATTCGATTGCATACTATATACAAATTTCTTCATTTGATAAAATTGAAAACCAACAAAGAAGTTAATCTCTTCAAATATTGACATCTCAAATTCTTTCTTTATCTCATTAGAAAATAATTTTCATAACAAATCATGTCCTCCAAATATAATATCATTAATAAAGCTAGCAATATCTGGTTCTTAGATTCACTTTTTAAGTACATATTGCTATTGTCATTACTTCTTGAAAAAGCAATTTTTACCAAATAAACATGTAATTTTTCATACCATGCTTCAGCAAATTGTCTGAAACCATATAATGCTTTGTGAAACTAACATAGAATATTCTTCTTGCTAGGATTAAAAAATCCTTCAAGATGTTGAATGTAGACTTCTTCTTCTTTCTTATATATCCATCAAGGATTGGATAAGACTTGAAAGAACACTAAAAAATGAGAAGGTGTATAGTTATCAAAAGTTGATAAGTCAAATGCAGCGAGTCTACCAATTAGAACATCCAAGGTTAGATCATTACCTAGTGTACAGATTAGTTCATAAGTTGTAGTTACTCTAATCACATAGATAGAAAGTAAATTCCTCAAAACCTTATCAAAGTCTGATCAAATATGTTTTCTCAATGTTCTCTAATAACATTCACAACTTCCTTGATCTAGTTTCAATACCATGCAACCATCTCCCCTTCTTTCATTATCATGTCATCAAACTTTCCTCTCAAACTTTTTGGTTTAGCCCTTAACACATTTTTGTCTCCTTCATGGATTTGTGCAATTTTATCTCATATTTCTTTACATTAGTGCATTCCTTTACATCATCAAATTCAACATACCTCAAGGAAGATACTAGATCTATCATCAATGGATTATGCTTATGCTTCTTTATTTTCTCAATAGTCATGGGTCTAGGAACTTGAATGAATTCATTCTGAAGGTAGTATAGTGTAACATCTCCAACTCTAGATAGATGCATTGAAAAAAGATTGACACAAGTATGAATATATGTTTCAATCATTGTTTTTTCACTGATGTCAAACCTGCTACTTGTTGGTAAGACAATTTCTTATATAATTTAAGTACTATAATTTTTTTGATTGATGAAGAGGATTTGATCAAATAAGGTTTTGATCAAATGAGGTAACAATAGAACCTAGTGGAAAGGTTGAGTTATGATATGAAAAAGAGTACAAGGATTAGTTAAGATAGTAATATTATAGAGGATTAATAATCTACTTAAGGTTGCAAAGGATGGTTACACTGATTAAGTTCAGAAGAACAGGTTAAATAAAGTTTTTCTGCAAAGCTTAACATTTTACATAGTAGGTGTTGAGCAAAGCTAGTGTAAGCCAAGTAGAAAATTAGTAGGAGCCTAGCAAAGTCAATTTCAGTGTAAGCCAAGTAAATTTTAGTTGATGCCAAGTAGTAGTAAACTTTTTTTTGTGCTGAGTGTTTTGATAGAGGATGCTGAGCAAAGTAGTATGTGTCGAGCATCCAAAGCTAGTTAATGTTGAGTGTCAGCATTATGAGAAAGATCATGAATTTGATGAATTTGAGCTAACAAGTTTGATTTCTTAGATTGTGTAAACTGCATGAAAGATAAGATTGATGATTTGGTGGCACAAAATTCAAGATGAACCATTTTGAGGTGAATTCAAAGAGGATTGAAAGGAGAAGTTTCTAGAAGGGAATGTAATAAAATAAGGGGTAGATTCATTGAACCCTACCTAATCCAACCTAATCCTAAAATGGATGATGGAGGATGAACATCAAAATATCTTAATTCTTTATTTATAGAGATGGTTGGTAAAAAGAAAGAGTTGTCATGTGTGAGAACCTAAAGAAGACAAGTAGTCTAGGGTATTGCTTCATTCAGTGACCTAAGAGAAGAGACTGCATTAGCAAGAAAAGCTAGAAGGCTTAAGGGTGTGGATGCTTAAAGGGTGAAAAAGCTATTAGAAATAAAGAGTGTGAAAGCCAAGTAGAATGGAGGATTGAAACAAAGGTCTATAATCTACAAATTGAGTTTTAAGTTGTTGTTAGATCAAGCTTTACTTTTACCTTCTAATCATTGTATTAGTATAGGGTAAACCTTTTGATTGAAGTTGACCTAACAGTCATTTATAAATCCTTTAACTGGGTTACATTTCAAGTGAATGATAAAAATTCCTCTAACAAGGCTCACTCCTAACAGGGTGATTGAAATCCTTTAATTGGGTCACATTTAAAAGTGTCTATTACAACCATTATCAAGGTTGGCCTTTCATAGGGTATCACTTCAAAAGAGTGAGAATGAGTAGCATGTTACTGGTGGCTTTTCCAAAATTTGGTTTTCACATTAAGTCATCATGTAAAATGTGTTATTAAATCTATTGTGTTTCATGTTTACATTTCTACAAATTGATTTGACAACAACCTACAAGTTTAAGTGATTGCATAATCTAAAGGATGCATGCATGATGAAAATGTTTTATGGATATGGGTTAACTAAGTTGTGAAAAGTTTTAATTGTACATCTACACCTTGGATAAATTATTTAGTGCCCCCCCCCCCCCCACAATTCCAACAAGATGTAATTTCATCAAGTGTTGCCATGTTGAGAAGGTCTCTTTGTTAAGCTTAGGTACCTCTCTCTTGTACATCTTGATCTTTAGCTTAAGTAACTTTAAAATTTCCTTTTAAGCACCATATATATGATACTGATTTTTATAATGATCAAATAATTGAGAGGGGGGCAGGGGTGAATCAATTATCCTTAGGTCTAGATGTACTAATTCAATTTTTTTTAAAAACCTCATAAAAACACTTGGTCAATATGGGAAATCATATGTAACTTAACTTATTTTTCATCACTTAGCTCTCTATTTTGTATATGTTGACTAAAAAAAATAAAAGACCAATAAATAACATGCATCACACATATAAGATTTACACATTTATGGCTCTAGGATTTAATGTACAAACACAATTTGGTAAAAACCAACAAGAAAAAATCCTACCACTTTTTATTCTTGTGAAGTGATCTTGGTTAAGAGCCAACCCTATTAAAGGTTACAAAATACACTATTAGGTGGGACTGTGTTAGATGATTTAATCACCCTATTAGGAGTGGCCTATTTAGAGGTTTTTAGATGATTCTATTAGAATTTCACCTTCATTAAAGGATTGATAAAATGATTGTTAGGTTAACCTTGATTAAAGTATTTTACTACCACAATGGTTAGAAAGTAACAACTAGGTTTGATCTATCAAGATACAACTCACTTTGTAAGTTCAGATCTCCATTTAACTCATTTTCTAATTTATTGACATGATTTCATTATAATCTCCTTCTCTAATTTGGTTCGAAACCCTTTAAGAAATCACACTTCATCAATCTTCAAAATTTTCCTCTACTACTCTATTCTTCACAAGGTCTTTACAAAATTGCCAATCAATAATGAAATAATATTAGAAAACATCCCTTATGCCTTCTAAAATAGGTAGCTTTGATATTTTTCCTCTTAAAAATAATTTTATATCTTAGGGTTTGATTAGATTCATTAAATCTATCCATCATTTTTTCCTTCTACTCCTTTCCTGACACTTCTACAAAATTCTCTTTAAATCATTGCCTTTGATCACACAAAAAACTCAATTCATACATTAAATATACTATCTCATCAATCCTTATCATCCATGCATTTTGACCAATCCAAAACTTCAACTATGACAACCTCAAACTTTATTCCTTCACAAATTGTTATTTTGTTGACACTCTATCATCACTATGTTCTTCTGCTTGGTCAACAATGTGCATCTTTGTCTCTATTATATTTCACTAGCTCACTTAGTCTTCACTATGCTTAGTTTCTACTAAATTTTTTTTATCAACTTTATTGGCCATAACTATCCCTTGACTAATCCTATTTTCTCATCTATCTCTTAAGTTCCCTAATCTTCTACTTAATTGACTTAGCGAAACTATCACTTAGTCAATCTTAGTGTTTTACTCAACTTATTGTCTTCTCTTCTATACACCAACACAATTGTCTTCTTCACTTCATCTAATGATTAAACAATACATCATCTTGTCAAAGACTAAGTGATCAAGTTCCCATTCTAATTCTAGCATACTTTCTCCTTTTACTTCAATAACTTCACTAGTTCATCTAGTTCTCTCTTTTTAAATACTCTTCATCAATTAACTAATATGACACTCTACACTATTAGTAAATGTCTTACTAGTAAGGTTTGAATCAATGACAATATAACAATTGTTCCAATTATATTTTCCAACATCTATCAAAAAGTTGGTGCTTTATTATGTTCTCACCAACCCTCACCAAATAATATATTTTGTTACCAACCACTATTTATAACTCCATGGCACACACTCATTCCTTGTCCTTTTCACTTCACAACTTTAATCCTTTCTTATCAAAAATTATATCTAAATTGTACACTATTATAAATCCACCAAATAATGCAAGCCTATCAAATCAATATTACCTTATCAGAGACTAATTCATCAATTTCCAATTTAAGATCATACACTTAACATTAATTCTTCATTTCTTCTTCTATCTTTACCAATAATTTATTTTCTCAACACTACATCCTTCGAATGATTTGACAACTAACATAAATCAACAAGTTAATATGATCTACACCAATCACAAAATAACAATGAATCTGATTCTTCTACATACCTTTTATTGCTTAGTTAACTAACCTTGTGTTGGAAACTATAATTGGGACAATTATTGTTATGTCATTGATGTCAAATATACTATTGAGACATGGAGCTATCTAATCTAAATTTCATATTTATTTTGATTGATGAAGAGGATTTCAAAAGTTACTCATAACAATAGCACCTAGAGGAAAGGCTGAGTTATGAAAAGGAAGAAATAATAGACATTTGATTAGTTAGACTTTGAAAAGACAAAGTGATTTTTTATATCATGTTAATGTTCAAGTCTTTATAGCATACGTCAAGATATAACACTTATGTAAAGCTTGACCAAGCACTAGATTAAAATACTAAGGAATAGCAAGTGATGCTAGTGTCAATTAAGCCATAGTAAGTGCTGAGAAAATTCAATATTGACCAAGCATTAGTATTGACCAAGAAAGATTGTTGATTCCAAGCCAAGAGTTCTACAATGATTGAGTGATTAAAGTAATGACATAGTGCCATAATTTAGTAATATTGAGTGACAATACTTTGAATGCATAAGAAGAATCATGATTACCATGCAACTTAGTTAATTTCTTGGGATATAGAAATTGTGTTAAAGATAAAATTAATCAGTTGGATCATTTAATTCAAAGTGAGGACTAGGTATAATATCTAAGATCAAATTCTATGGATGAGAATTTTCTAGAAAAGAAGGAAGATGGATAGATATGTTGAGCCTAATGAACCAAATCATAAACCCTAAGATATATGGTGATCATGAAAAAATAGAAAATCTATAATTACCTATTTAAGGAGGCATAGAGTCAATAATAAAAGTAAGTGTGAGAGTGAAGAAAGAGAAAGAAAATGCTACTAAAATTGATAATTGAATATGAGCAGAAGGCTTAAGTTTGTTGAAATGAGAAGATTGACTTCTTGAAGAGCTACCTAGGGAGTTAAGTGATGGAGTTGAAAAATGAACTTATTAGTGAATCAAAACATGAGCCAAATAGTGCTATGAACCTGAAAAGTGAGTTGTAAATCATACAAATCAGAACCCTACTATTTTATTTCTAATCATTGTAAATAGTTTTTGTTGAAATCCTTTTGATCAAAAGTTGACCTAATAGTCATTGAAGGACTTAACAGTTTCTCAAAATCCTTTAGCAAGGTGACATTCTATTGGAATTTTCTAAAGTTTCTAACAAGGCCACTCCTAATAGGGTGATTGAATCCTCTAACTAGGTCACATTCAATAGTGTGTATTGTAACCTTTAACATGGTTGGCTCCTAACAAAGCTCACTTTGAAAGAGTGAAAAAGTGGTGACATGTTACTAATGCTTTCCCCAAATTGGGTTTCCACATAAAATCCTATTGTCAAACTTGTTTTGAATGTTTTATGATGTTGTGTATTTACATGACTACATTTAGAAAATTCTATTATAAAAGGACAATCAACTACTAGTAATTTTGTTTATCATTATTCAGTAGAGACTGAGCTACATTAGGGTAAGAAAAACAATGAATATTTAATGTTTGATTCTTAGTTATTCTAAAAATTCTAACATATGGTATCAACACATCAGTGCTTATAGAGAGAAGTTTGAAGGTACTTGAAGCTAAAGATCATGACTCCTAAAAGGGAGGTACGAAAGATGGACAAGGAGAACTAACCTGCATGGACAACTTTGACAAGGCTACATATATCCAGTATTAGTGACGCTACTATCAACTTTGATGAAAATGATTATGTGAAAATAATAGATACTTCTCTAACAAATGAACAATTGAAATAAAATAAAGAACACAATAAAGTAATTTTTGAGATTTCCTTAACCCTAACCTATGCTGAGTTTGATGATATAAAAGAATGTAATAGTACAAAGAAGACATGGGACAAAATAAAGAACATCTATGGAGGAGATGACAATCTTGAGAGACAAATCATAGTGCCTAAGAGGTAAATTTAATGAAATGAGAATAATGGAAGGTGAGAATATAGTATAATAGTACATAAGAGTCAAAGACATTGTCAATGCTATTCAAGGTGCAAATGGAGAAATCAAAGATGAAAAAGTGATAAGAAAGGTATTGAGGACTCTACCTCCTATATATGTTATTCAATTTTATGCAATACAAGCATTGAGATGTATTCTGAGTAATACTCTAACTTCAAAAGGTGTAATTGGTAAATTTACTACTTTTGAGATGTCTAATTTTGATAACTACACACTTGATACTATCAAATCTTGTTTTAAGTCACAATTACTTCTTAGCAAGATAAAAGGTAAACATGTGAATAGTGGCAGTGATAGTTCTAATGATGACCTTGATGAACTTGAAGCACTTATCGAAAAAATATTTGGAAGAGGCAAAGGTAAATACAAAGATAAATTACCTATTATCTATTTTTCATGAAACAAGATTGGTCATATTATTGCTAGATGCCCTGAAAGAGAAGATATAGATGAAATAAAGGAAATTAAGAACAAAGGATGAAGAGATGACCAATATTATAAGAAGAACAAAAATGAAAAACGTAAGAAATCTTGTTATATTGTTGAAGAAGAAACTGAAACTAAATATAAAAGTAATGATGATGAATTTTTCTATGTTGCTATGAAAGAAGATAATGATGAAGATGAGAAAACTGCATTATTTTCTTATGTGAACAAAAGCGATAGATGGATAATTGATAGTGGTTTCCCTAATAATATGACATGTGAAAAAAATAAATTTGAGGATATTGGGCCATAAAAAGGTGGATGTTTTAAATTTTGTAATGATATTCCATGTATTGTGAAAGGTAAATGTATAATTCAATTAGTTGAAAAAATCAAGCATGACAATGTTTACTAGGTGGAAGGACTTAACTATAATCTGTTGAGTGTTTCATAGCTGAATAAATCAAGATACAAGTTAAATTTCATTACAAAAAGGCCAAGAATATGATGCTAATGGTAAGATAATTTGAAGTGGTGATCAAACACAAGGTAACTTGTTCTATCTAGATTGATCTAATGAGACATGTTTGTTTGAACAATAAGAAGATGTTTTGCTATGTCAAAAAAGGTTATGTCATGTGAATTTTGATATTTTGATAAACATTAGTAAAATAAAAAAAATTAAGAGGGTTGTCAAACCTAAAGAAGCCTAAGAATTCTATGTGTAAACAATGCCAATTGGGAAAAATGACCAAGTCTAGTTTCAAGAGAAGAATAAACACATCTAGTGATATTATGGAATTGGTTCATATAGACCTATTTAGACCAATTGATGTTAAAAGCTATTGTGGAGATAAGTATTTCATTCTATTTGTTGATGACTACTCTAGCAAGATGACTATGATGTTTCTTAAAGATAAATTTGATGCTTTTCAGCTGTTTAAGTGGTATTTGGCTAGAGTTGAAAAAGAAACATAAAAGACTCTAAAGTGTTTGATATCTGACAACGGTGATGATTTTATTTCCAATTAGTTAAATACATTCTAAAATGATAGAGGAATTAAAAGATCATTGTCAGCACCAAGGACCCCTACTTAGAATGAGATAATTGAAAGGAGCAATAGATCAATAATAGACTATGAAAGAACATTGATGATGGAGAGGAATATATCATAGAACTATTGGAGAGAAGTTGTTAGAACTATTGTCTATACCTTGAATAGAGTACAAGTCAAGAAAGGTACAAAAACTACACCTTTTGAACTATGGTATGAATGTGCTCCTAATGTGAAATATTTCAAGATCTTTCAAAGAAAATGTTATATATTCAAAGAAGAAGAATGAAAAACTTGATGCAAAGGGTGATGAAGGTATATTCCTAAGATATTCCACTAAGAGTAAAGCATATAAGTGTTTAAAATCTAATACTAACAAAATTGTGGAAAGTGAAAATGTGAAAGTTGATAAATTTGTAGAATTAAATGATGTTTCATGTAAGGATCAACCTAAAGATTATAGCACATTCATCTATGTGGATGATGATGCCTCAAGCACTCATACTAAAAAAGTTAACAAAGCTATAGTTTCCTAATAGATATGGAATGACGAGGTTCAATAACATGTTTTTGAATATCAAACAATAAGTACTGAGCAAAAAATCAAAGATGCCAAGTCATAGACAGGAAATGCTAACCATCATATAGTCAATGTTGAGCACATTAATCCTGGACCATAACTTGAACAAGAAAGAGTTAATGAGCTTGAGATTATCTTTCAAGATGAACCTATTGAAGAGTAGAGAAGGAAACTACTTGTACTAGGAAAGTTTGTAAGAAGACAATACAAACCTGAATAAATCATTGGTGATGTTAAATGAAGCAAAAAGATTTAAAGATAATACATGCTGACTTTGTGAATTTGAGCCCAAATCAATGAAGGATGCTCTAGATAATGAATATTGGATTTAGGAAATGAATGAATAAATTGAATAGATTGAGAAGAATAACACTAGGACCCTAGTAAAAAAGCCAAAATATAAAAATGTTATTAAAACAAAGTGGGTTTTTAGGAATAAGTTGAATGAAAATGGTGAAGTAATTAGGAATAAGGTAAGACTAGTATGCATAGGATATGCTCAAGATGGAGTTGACTATGGAGAAACATTTGGTCTTATCGAAAGACTTGAAGGAGTAATAATTTTTCTTTCATACTCAACTTACAAGAATTTCAAGGTATATCAAATGGATGTCAAATCTACATTTTTGAATGATATACTTGAGGAAGAAGTATACATTGAACAACCTAAAGGATTTGTAGATCTAGACAAGAAGAATATGGTATGTAAATAGAACAAGGATCTTTATGGATTCAAACAAACCACAAGAGCATGTATGAAAGATTACATAATTATTTGGTGGAGATTGATTTTGAAAGGACAAATGATAGTTTAGTAACCTATATTTGAAGATTGCTAAGAACAATGAAGTACTACAATCTGAATTTTTTGTTGATCACATTATATTTAGAGGAAAATAAGAACTTTGTAAATTATTTTTTGATGAAATGAAGAAGGAATTTGAAATGTTTATGTTTGGAGAAATCAAATTTTTTGTTGGATTGCAAGTATATCCAATGAAGTTTAATATTTTTATTACTCAGTCCAAATATATCAAGAGATATGAAAAACTTTGGAAGAAGAGAATCAAGACTAGTGAGAACACCTACGTCTATAGGACATATGTTATCTAAAAATGATGAATTGACTAATGTGAACCAGACACTATACATATCAATCATTGGAAAATTGTAATATGTTGTTCATAGTGGACCCAATATTGTATTTGTAGCTAGGATAGTTTGTTAGGATAAAAATAATTGTACATCCAAATAAAATCAATATCAGAAAAGTAATAGAGCACACAGAAGAGAATACAAGACATAAAGATTTAATGTGGTTCACCCAATCTCTTGACTTTGTCCACCAACAAAAAGTCTAATATTATTATTATCTAATGATTATAATTTGCAATCCCTTACAACTCAATACCACTGCAAAAAGATACAATATCACATTACATAATGGAATCCCTAAAGATAAGCCATTTTATACAAGCTTTCAAAGCTTACAAAATTAGGGCTAGAATAAGTCGTCTAATAGAAAAAAATAACAAGTGATTCCTTTTATAATATAAGGTCATTTTTTGGTTTTAGGGGCACTGTCCTCGAAAATCCCCATAGGGGTTTTCCCCTCAATTCCATCCTATACTGTAATAGGGAGTGCACCTAAAACATTACCCCTTGACCCCATCTTGGTGGTGCTTACCCTTAACACCTATAGAAATAATTTGGGGAGGAACTACACCAAATAAACCTCAAAGTCTAATTAGACTCCAAATCACAATATAGTTGCTAGATTTTCAAAAAATCCTAAAGAGAATCATATGAGTGCAGTGAACATGATATTAAGATATCTAAAAGGTACAAAAGATTATGGATTATATTACAAGAGAAGTGATAGATTTGAATTGAAGGTATTCACTAACTCTAATCAGGAAGGAAATGTTGATGCTAGAAAAATCACTAGTGGAGGTGCATACTTTCTAAGAAAGAGATTGGTTTCTTGGACAAGCAAGAAACAAAATTCCATTTCCTAATCATGCATGTTGTAGTGAACTACTCAAACATTATGCAGATCAAGCAATTTATTAAAGAAATGAAAGAAGAAATAACTGATCGAATGGTTATCTATTGTGATAACACAAGTGCTATTAGCATATCAAAGAATCTAGTGATGCACACTAAGACCAAGAACATTGCTATCAAGTATTATTGCTTGATAGAACTAGTTCAAGACAAAGAAGTGAAGTTAGAATATGTGCACACCAAAGAAAAAATTGCTGACATATTCACTAAAACATTATCTAGATTCTCTTGAATATCTTATAGGTAAATTAGGGGCAATTCCCCTTAGCAAGGAAACTTAAGAAGCCATGATGAATTACACCAAATGTGCTAATTAGGATATCATACACATTGATGTAGGTTGTTTTATGTTATGAGGTGCCTAAGGAAGTGAAGTTAAGAAGAAGACATAAAAAATCAATCATAAATAGATGATAGAAATTAGCTAGAAATGCAAATATCTACATAATCCAGATAATTGAAGCCAAGAATGCTAGTGCCTTTGGTATTATTGTCAATGAGGGAGAGATATATCAATACAAGAACTAATCAAAGAGGGAGAGAACAACCAAAGAAAGAGATAAAGCTAAGAGGGAGAAAATAATGATAGAGGAAGAGCTTTGAAATAGCAGAGATGAGAATGAAAATGAAACTTAGGATATTGTTCAGTCATTTAGTGAAATCTTTTAGATTGCATGGTAACAAAGATGGAGATTGTATTCCTATAATGTAACATATTTGATGTATTGTGAGATGTATTAAGGTGTTTCCATCAATGCCAATGAGAGATATTTTTGAAAACTACAATTGGAACAATTGTTGTTTTGTCACTAATGTCAAATATATTAATGAGACATATTTCTATTTGATCTAAATATCATATATATTTTGATTTATGAAGAGGATTTGAAAAGTTACTCATAGAAATAACACCTAGAGGAAAGGTTGAGTTATGAAAAAGAAGCTTCAATGGACATTTTATTAGTTAGACTTTGATAAGACAAAGTGATTGTTTATATCATATTAATGTTCAAGTATTTAAAATACAGGTCAAGATATATCACTTATGTAAAGTTTGAATGAGAAATAGAGTAAAAGACTAAGGAATGATGAGTGATGCTAGTGTCAACTGAGCCACAATAAGTGTCAAGAAAATTCAATGGTGACCACGCATCACTAACAATCAAGAAAGCCAAAAATTTAATATCGAGCCAAGATTTTTATAGTGACTAAGTGATTAAAGTGATGATCAAGTGCAAGAATTTAGTAATCACCAAGTGACAGTATTTCAAATATGTAAGAAGAATCATGGCTTCTAGCCAACTTAGTTGATTTCCTAGGATATGGAAAGTGCGTTGAAGATAATATTAGTGAGTTGTATCATTTAATTCAAGGTGATGATTAGGTATAATATCTAAGATCAATTTTGATGGATGAGAAGTTTCTAGAAAAGAAGGAAGATGGACAGATACATTGAACCTGATGAATCAGATTGTAAATCCTAAGATTTATAGTGGCCAAGAGAAAATACAAAGCCAAAATTACCTCTTTAAGGAGACATATAGTCAATTTAAGAAAAGTAAATGTGAGATCGAAGAAAGAGAAAGGAAATTATTGTAAAAATGCTATTGAAATTCATAAGTAAATTTGAGTCGAAGTCTTAAGTTTTTTTTATGGAGAAAATTAGCTTCTTGAAGGGTTGCCAAGCAAGTTAAGTGACAGAGTTCACAAGGGGGACTTATCAGTGAATGACCACATGAGTTGAATGGTAATCTAAACCTGAAAAAGTGAGTTGTAAATCATACATATCAAAACCCTACTATTTTCTTTCTAATCATTATAAACAGTTTGTATTCAAATCCTTTTAATCAAAGGCTGACCTAATGGTCATTGAAGGACTCAATGATATGTGTAAATCCTTTAGCAAGCTAACATTATATTAAAATATTCTAATGTCCTCTAACAAGACCACTCCTAACAAGGTGATTATATCCTATAACCAAGTCATATTTAACAGTGTGTATTGTAACCTTTAATAAGGTTAGATCCTAACAGAGTTCACTTTGAAAAAATAAAAAAGCAATGACATGTTGCTAGTGGTTTTTCCCAAATTGGGTGTCTACATAACATCCTAGTGTCAAAATTGTGTTGAATATTTTATGATGTTTTGTATTTACATATTCATATTAAGAAAATTCTATTATAATAGGACAATGAACTACTAGGACAATTGAACCATTGATCATTGACCAATGAACTAAATGGATGATTGGAGGGTTTCTTACTGGTTCTTCCCTCCATGAACCATTGAACTAGGTCTTTATTAATATAAATATATTAAAGTGGTATACCACTTTTTCACCAAAAAAAAAGGGACAATGAACTACTAATAATTTTATTTTTTAGCATTAAGTAAAGACTGAGCTATAGTAGGATACATAGAATAGTGAATGTTTAATGTCTGATTGTTCAAATGGTACTTATGGACCTTGAGTAACTAATTCAGTCCCCCTCTCAATTATTGTCAAAATTATACCACCTTATTCATCATCAACATCATTTTTGGATATGAATATCATTTATAGTAACAATGTCCATGTTTGTAGAAAGAGTTATGAATATTTGCATGAGTTACAAAAGTTTTTTGGAGGAATGGTTACAAGCCAGTTTGTAGAGAACAATATGTTGAAGATTGAGCTATATAATTTTGAAAAGTTTGACTATTTTTCAATGAGATAGGATTTTGGTTAGAGACATGTTCGTGATGCTATATTTGAGATGGTAAAACCTAGTTTTCATTCTATAATGACTTGTGAAGGATAAGGTGCACGTCATTCATTGGAGTTTGCATGTGTTATGTAATTTGTATTTTAGCATGTGGAAATTAATTTTAATATCTTATGATGGTCATATGTTATAATTTACACATTGGAGAAGCCTCTAGGATGAAACAATTATTTATTTTAGGACATGGTATAAATGAAAATATATTTCCTTGGTTGTAAGTGCAGACCATGTGGATGATAAGGTTATGGGAGATTTGGATGTGAATGTACTAAGGTTAGATAAATGATTAATGTTGAGGATATGTTGATGAATTCAAAGAGATTTTATTGGAAATAATTATTTTTGGTTTAACTATTTCATTTTTTTGGATATGTTATCCTAAATTGTTCACTAAGAATAGTTATGAAGTAATTTGGATAGTGGGTTCATTTGATTTGTTATCATCTCCTACAAGGGCTGAAACAACTCCTAACAAGTTTGAAATATCCTAACATTGACTGATATGCATTGATTGTATTGAATTTACTCCTAATAGGGTCACATCCTTTCACAAGGAAATTTTATATTAGTACATCATCTTGTAGGCATCATTCCCACTGGGGATTTCCCTTTGATCAAGGGTTTCCTAGTTAACATATATTGTGTCACTTTTATATTTACCATCTTGTGGTTTTCATCTTTTGTCTATATGTTTTAGCCATGTCAAAGTTTATTTAACTCATACAAAGTACATAACTAATTCACCCCTCCATCTAGTTATGCTGGTGAACTTTAATTTCTAATATAGGATTTGTTTGCGAGTTAGATGAAGTAAGATCATGGATGTTGGCATTTATGAAAATATTATACAAGGTTTATTTAACTTAAGGTAAATATATGGATTGGTATATCATAATAAGGAAAGTTTTCTAAGTGTTACTGACAAAAATAGTGCATAGTCATATTGTTATGATCTACAAGCTTTATTGGAAGAAGATACTGAGCTATAATTTTTGGATATGATAGAATGCAAAATATACATGATACATCTAAGGAATCTTATTTTAGTTTTTCAATTGGCACAAGTTTTGGGTGATTAACCAACTAACAATTTATTGTTATAGTGTTTGAGCATATATGATAACATGGTCATTTTGGCTAAGGAGTTGATTTTAATTTTCCAATCAAGGACTTAGGAATGTAGGGATGAAATCCTAGATGTTAATTGTCACCTAGAGGATAATAACATTATTTTTTTATAGTGTGTTGATTATGGAGAAAGCTAACTTGACAATGAAATTAAGGAAAATTGTATAAAGAAAGAAGTGTATAAAAGAAGATCTTTGGCATGAGTGAAGTTGCTAGTGCTTGTGCTAAGTTATGATTGATATGCATGACCTTTGTTTATGTTGGTTAAATTGTATTTTGGTGATAGGGTAGAGAAAAGGTTTATATGCATGTGTAGCTCCAAGGATAGGAAAATACTAATAAAATATTTGAGATATCAACAAAATCAGAGTTTTGATGACATATTATACTTCTTGTAATGTTATATATTTTTGTTATAAGAGAAATGAGCTCATCCATTTTGTAATACAACTCATAATATGGTTGAGGCTTTTAAAAATGTCTATTCCTCTAACAAAGGCATGCACATTATATACACATATACATATACATATACATATACATATAGACATATATATATATATATATATATATATATATATATATATATATATATATATATATAGACATATACATACACACACACACACACACACATATATATATATATATATATATATATATATGTGTGTGTATATGTATATATATGTATACATATACATATATATATATGTATATATGTATATATGTATATATATATATGTATACATATACATATATATATATGTATATGTGTATATATATATATATGTATACATATACATATATATATATATGTATATGTGTATATATATATATACATATATATACATATATATATATGTATATGTATACATATATATATATGTATATGTATATGTATATATATGTATATATGTATACATATACATGTATATATATGTATACATATATACATATATATACATATACATATACATATATATATGTATACATATACATATATATATATATATATATATATATATATATATATATAGACATATATATATATATATATATATATATATATATATATATATATATATATATATATATGTATGTATGTATGTATTTATATATATATATATATATACATACATACATATAGACATATATATATTTATATACATATATACATATATATACATATATATATATATATATATGTATGTATGTATATATTTATATATATATATTGTTATGAGTTTATTTATGGTTTTCTTATTATTTTTGTTTAGTATATTAGTAAATGGAAGTTTAAGATTTAATCTAAAATCTATAACTTGACAAAAAGTGTTGGAATACTAATTCATCCCCTGTCCCTAGTATTCCCTATTTATAACAATTGGTACTAGGTCTTAGTTACTCATAGGGAGTCTAACAACTAGAGGGAGATCAATTAGATCAAGGTAATGATGAAATATATATTTTGAAGATCAAGCTTAGATATGCATAAGATTTCATATAGAAGATCAAAGATGAGATTGAGAATTTAAGATCCAAGAGAAAGGAAAAAAAAATTGAACAAGTCTGATGCAAACAGTATCGATGATAAACCTTTGAAATCTGCATATTACTCCTATTGCCCACGAAAATCTGTTATGTTTCTTTATTGAAATAAAATCAAAACCATATAATGATACTGTCATTAAAGACAATACAAATTAGACTAGAGTATGCCTTTAATCAGTTATTAAAACCCTTAAACCAAAAACATTTCGAACTTGATGAGGCTATCTACTTTCTTTTTATCAAAACTGATAGTAGGAATATAAATAAACTCCAGCAATAATCGATTCTCTAAACTTTCAAGATTGACTAGGCACTGAGAATCGATAGTAAGAAACATAGATAACTCAATAAAAATACACTCCATTAATAACTAAAGCCAATAAACACTCATGGCTTCCATTACAAAGCATGGCTCCCTAGCTTCCATCGGAGAGCCATTTTGACTCTTCTGATCTTGCCTCTCATAACCTATATCTCTCTATCCTTCAATTACATAATGCAGTCTATTTAAAGACAATTTTGATGGTTACAAAACTGTTTAACTTCCCCATGTTCCTTTGTATTCCCTTTCTGTTTCTATTAAATTACAGATGTAACCTAAAAGTTGATTCCTCGTACATTATAATTTGAAGCAACTAAACCTCTCAAGGAACATTTAGATTCTTTTCACAAATAAGTTACCAAACTATGGAAATGTCGAATTCATAGGTGGAGGTGATGCTCTTGCATCATACTCCCCAACTTTCAAAATGTTCCATGTCCTCATGGAAACGTATTGGTGAGACTCTATAACATCTTTGCCTCTTCATTTGCACCGATGCTACTCTGCTTCATCTCTTCAATGGTGACTCTTCACATATTGACTCCCATCAATGGAATTCAACTGGTTCCTGTCAAGTTGCTTCTCCCATTCCACTATCCACTCCTCCATGTTGCTCACAAACACCAAAAATTTCTCCCTCACTTGGGATTCCATCATGCCTCTCTCCCCAAGACTTTTGGCGACACACAAAGGACCATCTTCTCTAGCCCTAGACCATCTCCTATGGCCTTCACCTGGTAGACCTCTTGTCCACCCATCTACAGCGAGTGAACTAGCACCTGCAACCACAAAAACTTCACTAACAAAAATCATATACCCAACTCTGCCTAGTGTAGATTGTCTTCTACACACTCAAAATCTTCTGAGCTCTGATACCAATTTGATGTAGATAGTATCAATGATAAACCTTTGAAATTTGCATATTACTCCTATTGCCAACAAAAATCTGTTATCTTTCTTTATTGAAATAAAATCAAAACCATATAATGATACTTTCATTAAAGATAATAAAAATTAGACTAGAGTATGCCTTTAATCAGTTATTAAAACCCTTAAACCAAAAACATTTCAAACTTGATGAGGCTATCTACTTTCTTTTTATCAAAACTGATTGTAGGAATATAAATAAACTCCAGCAATAATTGATCCTTTAAACTTTCAAGATTGACTAGGCACTGAGAATCAATAGTAAGAAACATAGATAACTTAATAAAAATACACTCCATTAATAACCAAAGCCAATAAACACTCATGGCTACCATTACAAAGCATGGCTCCCTGGCTACCGTCGGAGAGCCATTTTGACTCTTCTAATCTTGCCTCTCGTAACCTATATCACTCTGTCCTTTGATTACATAATGTAGTCTATTTAAAGACAATTTTGATGGTTACAAAACCATTTAACTTCCCCATGTCCCTTTGTATTCCCTTTCGGTTTCTATTAAATTACTGATGTAACCTAAAAGTTGATTCCTCGTACATTATAATTTGAAGCAACTAAACCTCTCAAGGAACGTTTAGATTATTTTCACAAATAAGTTACTAAACTATGGAAATGTTGAATTCATAGGTGGAGGTGATGCTCCTGCATCAAAGTCAAGGACTCAGAATCAATTATCAAGTTAAAGAAAGAGAATTTAGTACTAATGCATGAACTTGATATCACATTGCTAAATATGAGCTTGATATCATATGAGTGAAAATAAAAAGTAGATCTAAAGACCATGGTTACAAATTTTATAAAAGAATTAATTATTATATGCCCAAATTTTAGCTTAAGTAAACTAGAGATAATAAAAGACTTAATAATTAAATAAATATGATTTAATAAATAAGAAAAAAATTATTACTCTATCACTATCCCTTAAGATAAACTTAGGGAGTAGCTAAAAACCTAGAAACTACTACTATAAGTAGAATTGGGTCATGGGAACAAGGCCTGATGAGGTACCCAAGCACAACCAAATCTTTGAAAAGAGGAGAAATGGAGAAAACCACATGAGAAAAACCCTACTTCAAAAAGAGATGGAAATAGTGGTAAAAGAACTAGTGAAGGACTAAAGAAGCCTCCAAATTAGGGAATGTCCTAGAAGATAGGAATGAAAAATGATCACAAAGAACACCACTACATCATGAAACTGCAAATGCTACAAATTGATGATTTGAAGAACCTCCGCCATATATAACATGACCATGTAGAGAAGAATAAGTCTAAAGAGATGATCAATTGATGATGGAAGGTATCTTCATGACCTCCAAAAATAGTAATAAAGAATGACTATATAGTAAATGATCCATCTCACTGAAATCCATAGGTATCCAACCACTACAGTCACACAATACATAGGATCAAATATTGAATACATAGTTCACTCCATCAAACCAAGAAAAAATAGAAACAACATAATTCCCTATAATGCTGAGAGGTAAAACATGAACACTAAAAATGAATGCAATATCTCCTCTAGAAAGAAGAACCAGGAACAATGAGAGTGCAAAACAATTACAAATACTGATAATGACACATGTCATGGACACATCATGAGGCTAATGATGTGGAAGGTACATGCACTTGACAAAGGAAAATGGTGATCAATCCTTTGTTCCAAATTTTCTCTTATTCACATTTAGATCTCTTTTTAAAATTACTCAAATTTCTTCGTGCTCTCATAATCTGTATGCAAGGTGTGAAACAATGTCTTAAAATTTCAATATTTACTTCCTTTATCTTGAATTAGGGTATCCATTAATGTTGTGTAGACTAGTAGGTGGAAGCCAGTTGTCATAGTTAATATTGTGCCTTGCAAACTAGGTCTTTACTATATAACTTTGTCCCTTCCATCTAACTTGTCCTATACACTAGTTTAGCATCTGAAGTAATTAGTCCATATTGCAATGCTTGGTCAATATAGAAACTTTTACTGATTTCTGGCACAAACTATTCAAATGTTTCTTTTGCACTAGTCCTTTCATAGATCTATTCTTATGCATCTTGACTTATGCAAATATGAACTTTTGCACATTTTAAGTTTGGAACTGATGTAAGATATATGCTTAAGTATACAATTCCTTACATACCTTTCTTGAATAGTTTGAGATGATATGATAACCTCCTCCATTGGATTGGGTGATCTCAACTCCAATTATTCCACTATTTCCATCTTCTTCCTTTTTCTTCTAGGTTTGTTTCATTTCATTCTTTATTTGTTCAATGTCCACTTTGCCTTTACCCTTGGTGTGATTATGATTTTTTGTTGGTACATGGGTTCTACATTTTTTGCTTGAATGTCTAGACTTGTAACATTTGGAACATAAATTGTTAGGTGCATAGTTCTTCTTTTGGTTACTCCAATAAGGTTTTTTCTATGATCTACATTCATATTCTTTGTGTCCATACTTTTGAAAATTGTAAAAATAGCCTTAAATCTAGGTGTAGTAGATTCATTCTTCATTCTTGATCTAAAATCATGTATTTGATGCCCCTTCTTCTTCTAGTAAAAACAAATAACCAGTAAACTTAGGTTTAGGGTTTTTCATACGATTTTTTCTTCTAGAATATTTTGCATTATCACCAATTTTTCCATAATTATAACATGTTTGCTTGCCTTTTGACTTTGTATTTCTCAGTTCTCCATTCTTGGATGATTCTCCTTGCTTGGGAGATGAATTTTTTGATCCAAAGTGTTTCTAGATCACCTCATAATTTCTTCAAAGTATTTCATTCTTTCATTAGGCTTGTTGAATCATTCCATAAGTTCTTTCTCAATCTTCACTTCATTCTTCAATAAGTCCTTCTATGATCTTATATTTTCTATCTCCACATCTTTTTTGTTCAACTCTTAAATTGCAAGCATGAGTTGATTCATCATGTCCAGTGGAATGTTTGTAAGCTTATACACATTAGATGACCTTTCTTCAACTCTTATTGTCATTTCCTTTTGTCTTCCTCAGCAAAAATCTTGTTTTCCTTAGATTTCTTCTTTTCCTTGGTCACTTCACATAGCCTCACTGATGAAATCTCATGTTCCCTCTTTAGTCCTTTGACTTCTTCATTAAGGATTATGTTCTTCACTAGTAGATCTACAACAGATAAATCACTTCCACTTGAATTTCTAATTTCAAATAGTCCTTGAGTATCAACTTCTTCATAATTCAACTCTTTTATCTAAATATCCAACTCCTTTCTTCTTTTTAGGTACTTGCTTAGTTCCTCTATGGATACCTCAAGTTGCTATAGTTAGAGTTAAATTTCAATCACTTGATTGTCAATAACATTTCCAACTTCATAATTGTCTAGTTTCATAATCTGATCTCCCACGTTGTTGAACTTTTTCAATAGAACTAGGATTTGATACTAATTATTGGGAGTATTACTTAGGATACAAAGATACTAAGAGGGGAGGGGGGTGAATCATGATTTGTAACACTTAAACCTTTTTACAATTCTTTAGTTCATTGACCACATTTTCCATCTCATATCTAATACATGCATAACATAACTTATAAAGTCAAACTCTAATAACATGTAGATCTGATCTATCAATCACATGCATTAAATGGAATATATAACACAAATATTTGGTTACCTAGATAACCTCCAAGGTGAAGATAAAACTTGAGTGGGGATGACATGCAAAAATATTCACTGTTGGAGTAATAAAGTTAACCTTTTAGGGTTACAATGTTTGACCATATATGACGATCTACCCTATGAAGGGTATAATCTCTTAAAGGTTGTTAAGACTATTAGGTCTTACTTTGTGAGAGGATTTTACACTTACAACAAAGTAAGGCATTCATTAAGAGATTTAGAAAGATCTATTAAGACCACTTTGTTAAGAGATTATCCTTCACTTAATATTTTACAATTGATTTAGTATCTAACCCTCGATTTTCTTAGATAAGCTAGTTATTGATCACCTCTCTTCTAACTTATATGATATATAATTTGATAAAGCTTTACTATCCTCTAGTGCTTTAACAAGGTCACTTTTTCTATTCTGTAATAACAAAACTCTCTTTCCTCCTTTGCAATATTCACACATTCATACTTGATCTATCCTGTAATCACATGAATAGCTTGTTCACTCCTCATCACATCACCATACTTCAGCATATATTTAGATCTTCTCTATTTAAAGATTTCATAAAGAGTTTTCTAGATGCTTCATTATTCCACTTCTTCATCCAAGTGCTTGACCAAAATACATAGGGATATGTGATCCATATCATAAAATGTGTAATGACCTCTATAACAACCTCTAAAAATATTAAATATCTTGTCAATGTTGGCCTAAAATAGTTTACCTCAAAGTTTGTAACATTCTTAACTTGAATATTAGTTCTGTGTTACTCGACACTTACTATCTTTGATACTCGACATTCACTATACATCTTGTTGATGCTTCATCATTACTATACTAGACACCTTTTTTGTAGCTTAGATTCAATATGCTCAAACTATTTCATAATAATTAGGCTTAGCTTATACTAAAAATAATCGGTGACAAAAGACTTTCTCGACTCCTATAAAGCTTGGTATATACATGCTTATTTATAAATGTTTATATGACCCAACCTATATAGAGTAGCTCAGTCATAGTGATGCCCTTATAACTCTTCCTAGTATACGACTAAGTGTTTAACACTGATAGACAATAATAGTTAGAGATACCAAACACTTAAGACAATAGATCTAAATTTTCTTGAAGTATGATGATAGTAAAGCTAAATTAGCTTTGAAGTCTAAGAATGTATATCTAATATCCAACCTTATGAAAGTGGCATGTGAACTTGACTCTATCAAGTTGCAAATATGATTAATTTGAGAATTATAACACTATTTTGAAAGGAGAGTTAACCCAGTCTAAGAAACATCTTGATAAACTATATTCTAGGAGTGAGAAGATTGATGAGCTAATGTCTTTTTAGAGATCTTCTTATGATAAGAATGGTCTTGGATATTCCATTGGAGAAAAGTTAGCTAAGAAATTTGAAGATAGAAAGGAACCTAATCCTAAAAATCATCAACCTATGCAAGAATAAGAAGATCTAAATAAGATTAAGCCAAATCAATCTAATGATGTACCTAAGGAGGTTGAGGAAGTCAAGAAACCTAACAAAACTAAATCACCTAAAGAACCAAGATATGAATTCAAAGGTAGATGTTATGGATGTAACAAGGTTGGCCATATCAAAAGGGATTGCATGGGTAAGTCATTTAAACCTATTACTAATTTTTATTGTTATAATTATCATGGTTTTAATAATAAAGTAATTAACTATAAGAAACCTAAATTTTTTAATAATAATAATAATAGCAATACTAGAATGTTTAGATGTACTAACCCTGGAAGAAGAGGATCTAATGAAGGAAACAATAGAATGAGAAGTAACATTGTGTATTAAAAGTGCAATAGCTTTGGACATATTGCTAGATATTACAAAGCACCTATTAACCATCATGGACCTAGATTTAGAAAAAATGCACCAATATACCAATTATGCAACAAATTTGATCATATAGAAAGATTTTGTAGAATGGACATGAGGAATAATTCAAGGAATCTACATTTTAGAAGGAACATGAACAAAAATGTCAGAAGAAATGACACCACTAGTAATACCTAGAAAGATAATCTAAGAGAACATGAAGAAGAATTTTAAGAATTTTTTGTAAAATTCAAAGATCCTTCAGGTTTATATGTGGTGTTGGAAGAATAGTCAAGTGAAGTATGTGAAGTTGTATTGAAGTCAACTATCATATTTGGTTCATCTTCATTGAATTAAGTACTTTAATTAAAAGATCAAGCATTAGAAATATAGAAGAAGTGTTAGAGAAAGAGTTAGGATATGAAAAATTGGTATGATGTGTTGATCTCTAAGCCTAGTTACCTTTTATTGTCCAATACCTACTCATTTTCTAGGTAGGATTGGTCATTCTTCACTACAAATGAGCCATCTAGAGGAGGCAAAGATCAATGGACTTGTTCATATTCCAGTACATGTCAAGCAAGTCAGAGGTTGCCAAGCACTACAATAGAGGCCAAGCCAGTATACATGTTGAGTAAAACAATGGAGAGTGGGTAATTTAAAGTTAAATTATGCAAAGTGAATAAGTATATTCCAATAATATAGAAGCAAATATACAACATCAATGTTAGTTAAGACAGAGCATTAGAACATTCAATCATCGAGTACACCAATTTTGGCATATGTGTTTGTAATGGCAAAAACACTTATGTAAATCATTTTGGCCATATTATATGCTGTATTTAAGTATTATAGAGACATTTAAGGAGAGAATTATGTTTTTGGTCAGAAGGAATTAATCTAAAGAAAATAATTTTAACCCATCAGAAAATGAGAAGGGTAAAACAAATGAAGGATGAATTATGGATTGTTGATTATGATCTAATATCTAGAACTTTCTACAATTATCTATTTAAGAAGGGATCTAACCCTAAATCATTGATGAGGTCAATTTAAGGTTTATTTAGTTATTTTTAATATTCTTTTATGGTTAAAGACTTGGGAACTTTATGATTTTTCTATGAACTTATTCAGATTGCTTATAATTATACTATTATATGTGTGCACTTTGATTGGATTAATATGCTATATATATATGGTTATATAGAATGGAACAATGTATGTTCCTATCTTGCATTAATTGGGTAGTTCTTCCTATTGACATGTGATAAGAGGAAATACAATATGAGAAAACTTATTATGAATTTTGTCTTGGATATTTATTGTGATTTTCTCATGTGCATGCTAAACTTTTGTAGGATAATGGCAAGTCAACAATGGAAGAGGAAGTCAACCTTAAAAATAAAGTGTTGATAAGGAAGCAATTGACTAATGTGAATCTATAGTAATTCCATGTCCTTTTAGTTATCAGTTGTTGTTGTAGGAAGAATCAAAGTAGTTGTAAATCATTATGGAATAGATCTAGAAGCCACGAACTCCTTAATTCATGTGCAAATAAAGTGCAACCTATTCCTGTATTAAATAATGTTTCTTGTTATAAATCTTGTCATATCCCTAGCATTGGAAGTTCCTATATTTTAGGATATCTATTTTATGTTAACATTATAAATAAGATAGAATTTTCAATTTGAGAATTAGAGAAATTAGTAGGAAACTCGCTTGTAATCCAACAATAGAGATAAATAAAAATTTGTTATTCTAGTATGTACATGTGAGATGCTCATGAATGAAATGATATTTACAGTTCTTAATCTTTGATTTGTTTTTTATTCATTCTTTTCTGGGTGCCCACATGGGACATGAATATAATTTATAGTTAGGAAGAGATTAGTCCTTTATTCCATAGAATAGAAGCATAAGTGTTAAAGCTCCGTTGCTCCTACAACCATATGGTAATAGAACTATTTGTTATTTCTTCTAGCATAAGTAAACCATTTGGTTTCATATTATTAAATTCATTTATGAGTGCTAGGTTAAATTACCATTTAATTTCCTAGCTTAGCTTCTATTCCATCATTTTTTCATAAGGTCACAATGACACATCAAATGAATTAGAGAATATACTTTATAGGCATCATTTCAAGTTTACATCCTTGGTTAATAATTTAATGAGTTCAATATGTCATTCTAGTGCATTACTTGGAAAAATTGTATGTAGAGCCAATTTAAAAAGGGTGTCAAATCCTTAGATATAGAGTTATTATACTAAACAACCATTTTTGGTGTTGTTGCCAGAGATGATGTCAATTTAATTCAAATCTGAAGTCATTGCTTTTGTTTAGTACATGCATTTTAATGCACAGAAGAAGAGATCATCTTGGGATATTCCTCCCCCAAACTTCTTGTTAGTAAACATATTTTTCGTTCAATGAGAAATGTAAATAATGACTCAATATGCCCAAAAAGAAGAAAAAAAGTACTAACAGTTGGATTAGTTATCATTGATTGATAACTATCCTCTGAATTAAGAGGTATAACACCCTTGTTTATAGATTTAAAATTAATTTAAATCATATGATGCACCTTTAACTTGAAGGTTCTTAAGGTTTTCTGATATTGATTCATAGACATGAAATGAATGCAATTTCTAGATTTATAAACTGTATAGAAGAGGAAAGATGAAAAAGTAGCCACAAGACTACCTGTCCTTGTAGACACTTAAATTTGATTACATTGCTTTGGTAATACTATTTAGTTATCTCTAAAGGCATCATTAATTAAATTCCTATTTAATTAATCCTTTGCCATCCCCTAGCCAATTAATTTAATTAATCATCTATAGTCCTAATTGATAAATCAAATAACCTATTATTTATCAATTAAATCCTATTCTTCTATCTAATTCCAAAATCCCCATTTATTAAATAAACCTATTTGATAAATAAAACCCTCAAATCTAATAATCCCTAACCTATCCTAAATCCCCTTTTAGCCTAATCCACCCCATCCACCCATACTAACTAAGCTTAGTCACTAACTCACCCACCCTCATGAATGCCATCCACTTGCAAATCTCTAACATCCCTAATCTAATCCTAAACCCAAGCCTAATCCACCCCCTAATTTTGTCACATTCCCTAAACAAGCTTAAGAATTTCTTAAGCCAAGGAAAGTCAACAATCTCAACTCCCCTCAAAATATCCCAACCACCCAACAATGAATGCTCTTACAAAAGCCATAAAGACTCTTACAAGCTCTTACAAGCCATAATGAAGGTTCTTTATGAAGATATTATCCTTTGAGCCTCCTTTGTGGACTCATCCTTCTCCTTTTCTCCATCCACTCACCTTGTGACATGTGTCACTCCCTGATTGGTGCTAAACAAGCACAATCCATGTGCTCCCTTTTGAGTGCATCCTAGCCCTCCTTAAGCTTTCATCTTTCCTTCCATCTTAGCCCTCCATCCCTCAAGCCCTTAGCCTATAAATTGGATCCCCTCCCAAGCCATTTCAAACACAATCCATGAAGTAAAGTCATAATGCCATTTTAAGAAGCCATTTTACATCAAAACCATACACCCACACCCAAATTCCAACTCTATTTGAAGCTCTTTTTGAAGCATAAGCTTGATCATACATCCTGTCTATTTAGACAAAGCCACTCAACAAGAGAGCATCTTATTGAGAGAGCCCATTAATGGCTCATATTCTCAATTGAGAGCTCATCTTAGTCTATCTTGAAGTTTATGAATTTTGTTTAGCTTGTAGAAGCTTTATTTAAATTTGGTTTGTATTAGCATACTAACATTGCTCATATACAGTCCTATCTTTCTTATTATAGAGAAAATGGAAGGAAGATTTCTTCACTTCCCAAATAATGAATAACTATACAAAGCCTACATTTAAAATGAGACAAAAGTGACTAAATAATCAACATTAGTATATGAGATTCACACTTTAGACTCCAAAATCTAACATATGAAGTTGTTATATTTAAAATACATAACAATGTAACCATAGGATTACCCTATTCCTACAAATCAAATTAAAGTATAGTAAAACAAAATAAATCTCAGCTTTTCCCTATTAAAAAATAGAATTTCCTTCCTCCTATAGTAGCTATAGAACTCGCAGATTAGAAAGAAGAACCCTCTCTTTGCCTTTTCCTGACCTCTTTATTCTCCTCACTAAATGGTTTTTGGAGGCTTCATTTAGCTTCTATAACTAAATCTTGCAAGAATGACATATAACCAAATTTCCATAACATTTGGTTTCATAACCTAAATTTTATATATACATTGCCATTAAAATCATAGGGTAATCTATGTGTGTTTAACACATAGTCATGTTTCATCTTGAGATTCATGTGTCAAACCAATAATTAAATATAATTGACTTCCCTAATATAACCAAGTCTAGAAATTCTTATCTTACTAGAATTTTACCATCATAAAATAGTTGTGTCAGAGCCAGGGATTTTGATAGTAAAAATTCTTGGTACAAATATATTGGTCACCATTGAGTCTGAAATTGCCAGTTGTTGTGAGAGGAAACTAGGCAAGATGAATTAGGATACCATTCCCTAGAATTAAATTTTGATGGGCTTTAGCTGGTACAAATGAATAGGGTTATGGTGATGATATTATCATATGCTAAACACTTCATAACTTCTTCCATGTGCTTGGTTGAATTTGAGTATTTTGACTAAAAGTTCATAAGCATGTTCTACATATTGGATTCAAGAAGGTTGGACTAGTTTAGTTCCAATGAAAACCCTATATCATCATCTATTATGGTAGAGTGGTTTTGATCCTTCATGTATGGAATGTCACTTACGATGCATCTTAGGCATAGTGTCAACCAGTTTGAGAGTATTGCTTGAGTATTAGGTCCTTTATGAAGTGTTTTTTGATGTTTGATATGGATTAAAAATAATATGAATATGCCAAGTTGTTTATTCCTTGTTCCAACTGCACACATCAATCAAATGTTTATGTGACATCATTTATTGTATATCATGTGTGCCCACTGAATATTTAAGCACCTTTGGTGGTCTCAAGTTGCACAACTAAATCACTTGTAATTATGTCTTGATGGGGGTTTAGATTTGTTTAAGAATCTGAGACTCATCAATCTCATCATAATATTTGTGGTGAATTCTATGTTTCACCAACACGGTACTCTCTTTAGCCTAAATGCAACTTGGTTATAATTGCCTATGCAAACCATTTATGATGTTGTCATCAATCTTTGGATATTTACTCCTGTGCTTTCTCTTAGAAATACTTGAGCTCACATTTTCTTAGCAAGAATTATGTTTTCCCTTTGCCATAGCACCAAAAACACTTGTCTCTAAATAGAAATACTTTCCACTTCTAGTTTAACTATTGGTTAGAGAGATCAAAGATAGTGTCATTCAAGAATCCCAAATAAATCATGTTTGATGGACTTCTTGTTTGAAACTGTAATGTCCCCTTTCTAGCATTCATAGCATGATGTTGTCATTAGCCTATTTCCCCATAGTCCCATAGCCTAACTAGGACATTAAAGGGGCTTAGAGGCCATTTGGCCTAGATAGTTTCAGTTGCAGGTCTTTCTGAGGGGTTCTGAGGCAACTTTGGGCATACTTACTATTTATAGTAAGTCATCTTGGACATGGACAGACATTCAGTCACAGTGGTATGTTGATGGTAATTGTTTAAAATTGATAGGAAGACTTATTTATCATTGATAAGATTTGTTATGCATTGATAAAACCATTTTATAAAGTTAAATTTAAATATTTAACTGTATTAATGCATAGACTATAGTTTGTGGGAAATATTTAAATTAAAAGAGTTTCCTTTATTTTTATAACACATTGGAGACATAAGGTACATAAAGGGAGTTATATTTTATCCCACATTGAGAAAACGAAGGATTGAGCTCTTGTGAGAACACTATAAAAGAAATGGAAGAGTTTTTTTTTTGTATGCTTGGATGAAAATTAATGTTATGTTGCTGGATATCTGATTATCGGGCTTGGAGGACGGAATCCCTCTTTGCTAGCATTCTCTTTGTCGTTGGAAGACATAGTCAGGAGGATCAAGGGTGTTTTCACTTTAGGAAACACACTAGGTTTCATTTGGGGTGTTCGCATAAAGAAATTTACAAGGGTTTGAGATGCGGATCTAAAGTTAGTTATTGCTATAGTGCCCCATGAACAGTATTTTGCTACAGTCGGCATGAATAGTATTTTTCTACAGTACAGCGTGAACAGTGTTGGTATCAAGTTTACTTGTTTTTCCAGCTGATTAGAAGTTTGGAGGGTTGCCAACTACATCTGCAAAATACTACGGCAACTAATTCCAGGTTTCTTCTATCAAATTTTGATACTTTGCATAATAATTGTTGAATACAAGTCTGAATAGTTGTTGCAGCCTTTAAGGCAACTGTAAGTGCACATCTACATTTAAAAATCACCCTTTATCAGTAGATTGAAAGAGTTTCCAAATTTTTCATATACTGTTGAATGTGTGCCAAGTGTTTGTGAAAATGTTATGATGTGTATTATGCATTTTAATGTCACTTCATAGTTGTTCGTAAATCTACTCATTGGAAAGCAATTTATTGAGGAAATCAACTTTATGAGTTTGCATACAAAGTGTTTGAAAATATTCCTTAAGTTAAATTTCTACAAGTTAAAGTTCAAATCAGGGGAGGATATTACAGTGGTATCATAGCTATAAGCCCTGCCATCTTGTGGAGGTCTTATAGGAAATTTGGAACTGGCGGATAGAGGGGAAAGTGTTTGATGAAATGTCAAAACACTAAAATCAGAGCATTTATGTTTGAGCATGTGACAGGGGCATTATAATTTCTACAATACCAGAGAAAGACAAAGTAGGAGTTCAGATCTACAAAGCAAACAATCTAGTTCATCTGTACAGGGGGGTATAGAATCTAGTCATACAGACATAGCAGAGGTATTCTTTGATCAAGATAGCAATATGGGTGTCCGAGATGATAGGAATACAAGATTAGGTGGAGGCGGGAATGTCGATCCAGAGCCTGAAGAGGAAAGATTCTTACAGTTATTAGAGACCTTGGTACAGGGTCAGCGAGTAGCAGAACAAAGGGCATAGGAACAGAATCAGAGATTGGATCTTATGATGCAGATGATGGCTCGTCAAATGGGGTTGAATGCTAACATGGGTGGAGGAAATAACCAGAATGGTAACAATCAGAATGGAAATGATCAGGATGGGACACATAATGGAGATGAACAAGTTGGGAACAATTTCGGTCATGCACCCCAGCGAGCTAGGATAGTGAGTTCAAGGCCCATGATTCCTACATTTCCTCCTAGAGCTTCAGAGCAGCTCGTACTAGAGCCCCAGATTACTGATATACAGGACCAGTTGAGGAGAGATTGGGAAGCTGGAGGGCCAGATTTTACTGCTGCAATTACCTTCAAGGGGTATATGGATGTGCAGATGAAACATATGCCACGTGGACATGACAGGAACCAGAGCTATGAGCTATAGAAGAAAGTAGGGAGACTTGAGTTACCATATTATGATGGCTCAAGAAAGTCTACAACAAGAGCTTGGGTTCAAAAGCTTGACACATACTTTCAATTGAACCCTATGCTTGAGGAAGAAGCTATTAAGTACGCAACAATTCATATGGATTGGTTAGCACATGAGTGGTGGCATCATGGTATGGTCACTATGGGACATGCACACATTACCTCATATGTGGAGTTTACAGAGAGGCTGATTGAACGTTTTGATAGGAAGGATCCAGAACTCCATTTCAAGGAGTTAGCTTAGCTTAAATAATGGGGATCATTGGAAACATATATTTCAGAGTTTAAAAAACTTGTAGTGTTAGTAACAGATGTATCTGAATAGAGGATACTAGTTCTATTTATGGATGGGTTAGCTAATCTGTTGAGAGGGTGGATTAAAGCTCTCAACCTTCCCACTTTGTAGGAAGCCATTAAGAAAGCTCATGACATGGATTCCTCTTCATCTTCAAAAAATAAATTCTAGGCAAAGAGTTTCCATTCAAGGAAAGATAAGGACAGAAAACCTTTTCATAAAGAGGTTCAGCTAGCTAAGGAGGAAAGCAAGAGGTTGGACAATGAGACACTTAATGATCTTAGGAAGAAGAAGCTTTGTTTTCATTGCAGGGAGCCTTGGGATTTGTCACATAAGTTTCAATTGAAAGCAAAAGCTAAGCAGATGGAGTACTTTTCAGTTGAAGAGTCAGTAGATGGAGATTCAGAGTAGTCATCCAAATCAGATGGAGATGATAGTTCTTCATAGCAGGAAGCACACGGTGATAGCACGATAGCTCAGTTGTCAAGTATACAGGAGGCTGTCACTTTCAGAGTTAGGGGAACCTTGGATGGACAGAGAGTTGTGGCACTCATTGATACAGGGGCAACACATAACTTCATTGATGAGAATTTTGTTACACGCAAAGGGCTACATACAGAGGAGCATAGGGGATTTAAGGTGATGGTTGCCGATGGCTTGAAAATTGAATGTACCAAGAGAATATCCAACTTGCAGCTTTGTTTGGGAGATTATGACATGATAGGAGATTTCTTTGTGGTCAACATTGGTGATCAGGATATGGTGCTTGGGATGAACTAGATGAAGTCTCTGGTAGAGTTTACATTTAACCTTGAGAAAATGGAAATGAGGTTTAAGGAAAATGGTAAGAAGATAGTGCTCAAAGGTTTGTCAGATGGGAGACTTCGAGTGGTGTCACTCAAGCGGATGTAGAGTTTCTTTAGACATGATCAGGTGCAGTGGGCAGTAGAGTTTAGAGTAATGTCTGAGATGACAGAGCAACATAAACAAGAGTATCCACCTGATGTACAAAAAATAATAACCAAACATACTAAGGTGTTTAGTGAGATACCTCCAGGGAGACCCCTAGATAGGGGAATCGAGCATGTTATTGAATTAGAGGAAGGGGCTAAGCCAATTATCATCACACCTTATCGCCATCCGAAGAGATTTAAGGATGAAATAGAAAAGGCAATTAAGGAGTTTATTGACATGGGGCACATACGGCCAAGAAAAAGTCCTTTCGCTTCTTCAGTAGCATTGGTGAAGAAGAAGGATGGTACAATGAGGATGTGAATTGATTATAGGGAGCTAAACAAGAAGACAATCAAGAATTGATACCCTATCCCACACATTGATGAGCTTATTGATGAATTGCATGGAGCATGCTACTTCTCCAAGATTGATTTGAGATCCGGCTACCATCAGATACGGGTTAGAGAGGTGGATGTGGAGAAGACAACTTTTAGATGCCACTATGGACATTTTGAGTTCTTAGTCATGCCCTTTGGGTTGACAAATGCCCCTACCACTTTCCAGTCCTATATGAATAGAGTGTTCAGAGTTCAGTTGAGGAAGTTTGTGTTCATATTTTTTGATGATATACTGATATACAACTGTACTTGGGAGAAACATTTGAAGCATATTGATACAGTGCTCAGTATTCTAGAGAGGGAGTCATTATATGCCAAGATGAGTAAATGTGAGTTTGGGATGACAGAGTTGCTCTATCTAGGGCATATTATTAGTGCAGGAAGTGTTCGGGTTGACCCAGACAAGATCAGTGCCATTCTGGATTGGCCACCACCAAGGAACACTTCACAACTCAAGGGATTTCTCGGGCTTTGTGGGTTCTACCACAGATTTGTGAAGGGATTTTCACAGATAGTAGCACCACTTACAGATTTGACATGAAAAGATAGTTTCAAGTGGTTAGAGAGGGCTCAAGATTGTTTTGACAGGTTTAAGGAGCTTATGAGTACATGTCCTGTTTTAGCCATTTTAGATTTCACCAAGCCTTTTGAGCTGCAGTGTGATGCCTCGGGAGAGGGCATAGGAGCTGTTCTCATGCAAGACAAACATCCCATCGCATATGAGAGTAGAAAATTATGAGGTGTGGAGAGAACCTACAACATCTATGACAAAGAGATGCTAGCAATCATGCACGTGCTAGCTAAGTTCAGGCAGTACTTAGTGGGAAGCCAATTCATAGTAAAAATAGATCATAATAGCTTGAAACATTTCCTTGGATAGAAGGACCTTAATGACAGGCAACAGAAATGGGTGAGTAAATTACAGGCCTATGATTTCGACATAGCCTATGTCAAAGGGAAGAAAAATATTGTTGCAGATGCTTTATCTAGAAGGCCTCATTTTCTTGATGTTGGGATAGTCATGGATGATTGGAGAGAGATGATCTTGGTAGAATATCCTAAGGATAGTTGGGCATCTAGCATTATTGAGGGAGCTATTCAAGATAGTCAATACACTGTCATAAATGATCTGATCATCTACAAGGAAAGGATTTATTTAGTACCTGGGTCTGCTATGAAGCAGAAGATTTTGAGGGCATTTCATGATTCACCAATCGCAGGACATCCCAGATTCTTTAAGACATATCAACAGGTGAGAGAGTGCTTCACTTGGAAAGGACTCAAATCAGAGGTGCTTTAGTTTGTTAGGGAATGCCCTGTGTGTCAATAGAACAAACAGGAACATTCTTTTCTAGGTGGTTTACTATAGCTCCTACCCATACCAGAGAAGAAGTGGGATAGCATTTCCGTGGATTTTATCACAGGCCTCCCCAAGGCACAGGGTTGGGATTGTATTTTTGTTGTGGTAGACAGATTGATAAAATTTACACATTTCTTTGCAATTTCATCTACATATTCAGCAGCACAAACAACAGAACTAGTTTTTTGAGAGGTATTCAAACTACATGGGATACCACAGAGCATAGTCAGTGACAGAGACAATAGATTTATGAGCCACTTTTGGCAGGAGTTGTTCAGGTTATGTGGAACAGAGCTCACTCCGAGTACTAGCTACCACCCCCAAATTGATGGGCAGACAGAGATAGTGAACAAATGGGTTGAGGGGTACCTTCGAAACTACATTGTAGGAGAGCAGAAGGCTTGGGTGAAGTGGGTACATCTAGGGGAGTACTGCTATAATACCTCTTTCCATATGTCCATTCAAATGTCCCCTTTTATGGCACTGTACGGGTATGATGCTCCTAATTTTTTGGATTTTTTATTTGGGGACAGCAGGGTGCCTAAGGCCAAGGATAGTTTGCAGGAGTGTTAGGACATTATGCGATCCTTGAAGGAAAATTTACAAAAGGCACAAAATTAGTAGAAGCAATATGCTGATCAGCACAGGGTTGAGAGGTCTTTTGAGGTGGGAGATATGGTGTACCTCATGTTACAACCATATAGACAATCCTCTCTCAAGAAGAGTGGAGCAGAGAAATTGAAACCACACTACTATGGACCGTTCAAAGTAATCAAGACAGTGGGCGAAGTAGCTTATGAGTTGGAGTTGCCTATAGATACTAAAGTGCATAATGTGTTCCATGTGTCACTCCTTAAGAAGGCATTGGGTCACAATGTGGTGCCTTCAGTAGTATTACCACCTCTTGATGATGAGGGAAAGCTTATCTTGGTTCACGAGGCCATACTTGACTCCAAGGAGAGGGTGCTTCGTAGGAGGACTATCAGGGAGTATCTAGTGAAGTGGAGGAACCTACCTATTGAGGATGCTACTTGGGAAAATGAGCAGATATTGCAGCATCCAGAGCTGAAATTGCTTGAGGACAAGCAATTTTGGGAAGGGTGGACTATAATGTCCCCTTTCTAGCATTCATAGCATGATGTTGTCATTAGCCTATTTCCCCATAGTGTCATAGGCTAACTAGGACATTAAAGGGGCTTAGAGGCCATTTGGCCTAGATAGTTTCAGTTGCAGGTCTTTCTGAGGGGTTCTAAATAAACTTTGGGCATACTTACTATTTATAGTAAGTCATCTTGGACATGGCCAGACATTCAGTCACAGTGGTATGTCGATGGTAATCGTTTAAAATTGATAGGAAGACTTATTTATCATTGATAAGATTTGTTATGCATTGATAAAACCATTTTATAAAGTTAAATTTAAATATTTAACTTTATTAATGCATAGACTATAGTTTGTGGGAAATATTTAAATTAAAAGAGTTCCCTTTATTTTTATAACACATTGGAGACATAAGGTACATAAAGGGAGTTATGTTTTATCCCACATTAAGAAAACGAAGGATTGAGCTCTTGTGAGAACACTATAAAAGAAATTGAAGAGCTTTTTTTTTTGTATGCTTGGATGAAGATTAATGTTATGTTGCTGGATATCTGATTATCGGGCTTGGAGAATGAAATCCCTCTTTGCTAGCATTCTCTTCACTGTTGGAAGACACAGTCAGGAGGATCAAGGGTGTTTTCACTTCAGGAAACAGACTGGGTTTCATTTGGGGCATTCTCATAAAGAAATTTACAAGGGTTTGAGATGCAGATCTGAAGTTAGTTATTGCTATAGTGCCGCATGAATAGTATTTTTCTACAGTCGGCATAAACAGTATTTTTCTATAGTACGACGTGAACAGTGTTGGTATCAAGTTTACTTGTTTTTCTGGCTGATTAGAAGTTTGGAGGGCTGCCGACTACATCTGCAAAATACTACGGTAACTAATTCCAGGTTTCTTCTGTCAAATTTTGATACTTTGCATAATAATTGTTGAATACAAGTCTGAATAGTTGTTGCAGCCTTTAAGGCAGCTATAAGTGCACATCTACATTTAAAAATCACCCTTTATCAGCACATTGAAAGAGTTTCCATATTTTTCATATACTGTTGAATGTGTGCCAAGTGTTTGTGAAAATGTTATGATGTGTATTATGCATTTTAATGTCACTTCATATTTGTTCGTAAATCTACTCATTGGAAAGCAATTTATTGAGGAAATCAGCTTTATGAGTTTGCATACAAAGTGTTTGACAATATTCCTTAAGTTAAATTTCTACAAGTCAAAGTTCAAATCAGGGGAGGATATTACAGAAACTTTTGTTTTAGAGATTCCCTTGAAGTTTCACTTATGTTAGACCCCTTGCTTTGTTCATATTCCTCCAAGCTCATGAGTTATTATCCTACACTAACCTGTAGATAATTCGCATCTTCAAAGGAAATGGTGAAAGTTGGGCTTCAAGAATCATGATATGAATGGATGTATGGGAAATACTAGCCTTTTCTATTTTCTCTCACAACTATAACCTTGTCTTCATAGCCCATGAACTGAAAATTGTACTTCTGAACTTGAACCTATCAAGCCTGCATATTGGAATTTGAAACAAAACTTTGAACTCCAAATCATGATACTCAAATAGACTTGTAGATCAAAAACATACATACTGAACTTTAAAAATTTAGATTTGTATTTCTCTTAAACCACTAAAATGCACCTATAATCATGTCCCTGAGCTATACTCTTAATTTGAAGTTGAACTTCGAAATAGGTACTTGAATTTACATATCAAAATTTGACTTGGACCTGCATTTGGACTTCAAACCGTTGTACCATATAGAAATAATTAATCCATTGAACCATTTGAATTGGTTGAACCTTTGTATCTTGTTCAAAAGGCATGAAATTTATGAAGGAAACCCTTGAATCTACACTTGTGATTTTTCATGTTGAGCTTGAATTAAGACTTTTGAAAATTGAAACTTGGTCTTAAAGTTGAAGTTAAAATTTGAAATCTTTGGTTCAAGTTCGAGTTCAACTTAAACTTGGGATGTTGGTTTTCAAATTTTGGAAGCCATTTGAACTTTTTCAAAAGCTTAGGTCTAATGATCTTTAAAAGAATTTACCTATAGAGAGTTAGTTATTTGACCAAAATATTCCATCAGTCAAACCTTCAACTTGAGCTCAAAGTTGAACTCCAACTTGAAGTTATGAACTTGATGGTTCAAGTTTAACATACCTCCACAACACTATCTTCTTCACAAGTCATAATTTATAAATCATCATTAGCAATTAAAACCAACCAAAATTTCCTCTATGGAGTTGACTTGGAAGTTTAGAATGCAGGTGCTAATAGCATGACAACAATTGGCTCTGATTGGGGATGTGGGCTATGAGGTATATAAAGAATCCAATAATTTTTGGTAAAAGACCAATGCCTAGCCATGGGGAAATAGAGTCATAGGGAAGAGAAAAAAGAGACCTACTTGCAAAGAGGAAAAGAGCAGGGGAACACCCAAAACACCTATACTACTGGCAAGAAAAACTAACAAGCAAACTACACCTAGCCACAACAAAAACTTTATGTACAAACAATAGGGCAAGTAGCCCATACTTAGAAGAATGTACTTGGCTAATCATGGAAAATCATTAACTAGTTGAGAGAAATATATGCCAGTATGAAAAGTGGCTGAAAAATAAGATGCACCACTCCAAGAAACCTCCAAGCAATAGATAAAAGCATGGATCCAAACATCATATTTTCAAGCAACCTCTGAATCACTATGCTAGTTCCAAATAACCACTCAGCTCCAAATAAATCTAGTTGTAGCATCCTAACATGATTTTTAATGAAGTGATTTATATCCCACACACCTTTAAGACTAGCCTGATAAGACTCAAATTCAAGCTTTGCACATAAACTCATCACGAAAAAAATAGGATTCCCAATAGTTTGCACCTTAGTATTTTCAAGACCCTTTCATGTTTTATGATATGGAAACTTTTCACTAATCTCCATATAACTAAAATGCAAGCATTCATAATCAGCATGCAAGAAATTTTCTATTTTAGCATTACCACGCTTAAGTGTTTCTTGATCTTGATGAACTATTACACTTTCTTGATCAGAGTAGCCAGATGAATATATAACAAAAGTATCAAATCTAAAAGATTCTAATTCAAAAAAGAAAATACTTGATAGTAACCTCTTACTTAATTCAACATCAACGATGACCTTTAGAGGGTCTTTTTGCCCCTATCATAATTCAAGATCTAATATTTCTCCTTGAGAGGTATAATGAAGATTGCATATTTCATTTTCCCTCCATGCACAAAGATAATAATTGCCTTGTTGTTCATGCCAATTTATCACATTTTCCCAATTATCGCCAATGGCTAGGAAAACATTAGATATTTCAAAAGAAAAAGATTTAAGTTCTTGCAAGGGCACAACTAATGATGAGCTTTCATGTAGCTAATTATCACCAAGTTCCTCCTCGGTGGAAAACCCAACAAAATAAGTCATCTTATTAGATGATTAAAGAAGATGTTGATCATTATTTTCAGCATGCAAACTAGATTCTTCTACCATATCCAAGGAATCATTTTTAGCAAATGCGACTTCATGTTGGTCTTCATCACATTACTCAACATGTAAATGATATGCTCCAACCATATACAAGTGGTTGCTTTCAATCACAGGAGGTACTAGAAAATCTTTTTCTCAAAAAATTGTCAAATTTTGACAAGAATGGACACGGGGTGCTGATTTTAATATCTTTTTTAGAACAAGCTTCTTCTTAGAAGGCTCAACCTTCAGATAATTTTGTTGTCCACCAAGATAGTCTTTCATTTGAAAAGTCCTTCTAGATTTTAGGCCACTAAGAATCAAGTCATCATCCAACTTGATTGCCTCCTTTTGATCATTGGCCAAACTTTTGACTATAAGCTTCCTTAACCCAAACTAAAATTCAACCTCCATTGTAGTAGTAAAGATGCCTAACTAATTGATTTCATTAGGCTAGTGAGCTAGAAGGATTTTAGCAACACTTTGATTGAATTTGTCAACAAACTCCCTTATGAATTCATCCTTTTTCATCTTAATTTGGAAAAGATCCATCAACAATTGATAGGCATCAATTATGAGTTGAGACCACTCAAGCAACTTTTCCTTAAGACTATCCCAAGTGGTGATACATCTAGTTGGTAGATTCTAAAACCATTCTCTGGCATTTCCCACAAGGCTTTGAATAAATAGTCTAATAAACACATTCTCCCTCTACACACCAATAACACCAGATGCAATAATGACTACTTTGATGTGGTCATTTGGATCTTGAGTCTTATCTTTGGAAAACTTGGGAAGGTATTCCCATGATTTTTAGGTAGGGCTGAATACTAGACCAAGGAAAACCATCTAATCTAAGCCCCCCATGGCTAAGTGGCAACCACAACCATAATACAAACCAAACATTTTCAACCAATTTTGATCAGAGTAAGCAACCTCTATCCTCAAGAAGGTAACCTTTAGATATCCAACAAAAGAAAACACTAGAGCTTCACTTTCTTTCTCCAATAGAATCACCAAAAATTTGTTAGTAAACAGATTTTTCCTTCAACAAGAAATGTAAATAATGACTCAATATGCACAAAAAGAAGAACAAAAAGTACTAATAGTTGGATCAATTATCACTAATTGATAACTATCCTTTGAATTAAGAGGTCCAACTCCCTTTTTTATAGATTTTCAATGAATTTAAATGAAAGGATGTACCTTTAACTTGAAGGTACTTAATGTTTTCTGACATTCACTTATAGACATGAAATGAATGCAATTTCTAGATTTATAAACTGTATAGAAGAAGAAAGACAAACAAGCAACCACAAGACTATCTAGACTATCTTTCTTATTATAGAGAAAATGGAAGGAAGATTTCTTCGCTTTGTGAACAATGAATAACTATACAAAGATTGTATTTAAAATAAGAAAAATGTGATTGCATAATCAACTTCAGTCTAGGAAATTCACACTTCAAACTCCAAAATCTAACATATGAAGTTCCTACATTTCAAATACATAACAAAATTACCATAGGATTACCCTGTTCTTTCAAATCAAATCAAAGTACAGTAAAACAAAATAAATCTCTTCTTTTCCCTATTACAAAATAGAACTGTCTTCCCTCTATAACAACTATAGAACTTGCTGACCAGAAAGAAGAACCCTCTCTCTACCTTCCATTGGCCTCTTTATCATCCTCACTAAATGATTTCTAGAGGCTTAATTTAGCTTCTATAACTAAATCTTGGCAAGAATGACACATAACAAAATTTCCATAACCTAGATGTTATATATACATTTCCATTAAAATCATTGGGTAATCTATGTGTAATTAACACATAGTCATGTTTCATCTTGAGATTCACATTTCAAACCAATAATTAAATATTATTGACTTCCCCAACATAACCATGTCTAGAAATGCTTATCTTACTATAATTTTACTATCATGAAATAGTTGTGTAAAAGTTAGGGGTTTTAACAATAAAACTTCCTAGTACAGATATATCGATCATCATCTAGTTTGAAACTATCAGTTATTGTGAGATGAAATTGGATAGGATGAATATTGATACCATTCCCTCAAATGAAATTTCAATGAGATTTCACAAGTACAAATGTATAGGGTTATGGTGATGATATTACCATTTTCTAAATACTTCATGACTTCTTCCATGTGCTTTGTAGAATTTGAGTATTTTGACTAACAATTCACAAGAATATTCTATATACTGGAATCAAGAAGGCTAGATTGGTTTAGTTCCAATGAAAACCCCATATCTTCAGCTATTATGGTATAGTGTCTTCGATCCTTGATGTCTGGAATGCCACTCATGATGCACGTCAGGCATAATGTCAACCAGTTTGAGAGTATCTCTTCAGTATCACGTCCTTTATGAAGTGTGTTTTGATGTTTGATATGGATTGAAAAACTGTGAATATGTCAAGTTGTTGATTCCTTGTTTCAACTTCACACATCAATCAAATGTTCATGTGACATCATTGATTGGATATTGTGCATGTCCACTATATGTTTAAGAACCTTTGATGCTCTCAATCCACAAGATTGAATCACTTGTCAATGCATCTTGATGAGGGTTTAGATTTCTTTAAGAATCTAAGGCTCATCAGTCTCATCATAATATTGGCAGTGACTTCAATGTTTTACCAACACTGTATTCTCTTTAGCCTAAGTGGAACTTGGTAATAATTTCCTATGCAAACCATTTATAATTTTGTGATCAATATTTGGATATTTACACATATGCCTTCTCTCAAAAATACCTGATCTCACATTTTCTTATCAAGCATTGTGTTTTCCCTTCACCATAGCACCAACAACACTTTTGTTTGAACAAAAATATTTTCCACTTCTAGTTTAACTCTTGTTCAGAGAGATCAAAGATAGTGTCATTCAAGAATCCCAAACAATTCATGTTTGATGTATTTCTTGTTTGAGAATTTGGTTTTGGAGATTCCCTCAAAGTTTCACTTATGTTAAACCCCTTGCTTTTCTCATATTCCTCAAACCTTATGAGTTATTATGCTACACTGACCTATAGATAACTCACATATTCAAAAGCAATGAGGGAAGTTGGGCTTTGAGCATCATGATATGAATGGATCTATGGGAAATGCTAGCCTTTTCTCTTTTCTCTCACAATTCTAACCTTGTCTTCATACCCCATGAACTGAAAATTGTTCTTTTGAACTTGAACATATGAAGCCTACATATGGGATTTTGAAACAAAATTTTGAACTCCAAATCATGATACTCGAATAGACTTGAGAATCAAAAACATACATGTTGAACTTTTAAAATTTAGATTTTAATTTCTCTTAAACCATTGAAATGCACCTATAATCATGTCATTGAGCTAAACTCTTAATCTAAAGTTGAACTTCAAACTAGGTACTTGAATTTACATATTGAAATTTGACTTGGATCTACATTTGTACTTCAAACCATTGTGCCATATAGAAATAATGAACCCATTGAACCATTTGAACATATTGAACCTTTGTATCTTGTTCAAAAGCTATGAAATTTACAAAGGGAATCCTTGAATGTGCACTTGTGATCTTGCATGTTGAGCTTGAATTGAGACTTCTAAAAATTGAAACTTGGTCTTGAAGTTGGACCCAAACTTGAAGTTGAAGTTGAACTTTGAAATATTTGGTTCAAGTTTGAGTTCAACTTGAACTTGGGATGTTGTCTTTCAAGTTTTGGAAGCCCTTTCAACTTTTTCAAAAGCTCGAGTCTGATGATCTTTAAAATAATTTACCTGTAGAGAGTTAGTTATTTGACCAAAATATTCCATCAGTCAGAACTTTGACTTGAATTTGAAGTCGAACTCGAAGTTATGAACTTGATGGTTGAAGTTCAACATACCCCCACAACACTATCTTCTTCACAAGTCACAATTTATAAATCATCATTAGCAATTAAAACCAATGATAATTTCTTGTACAAAGATGACTTAGAAGTTTACAATGTGGGTGCTAATAGCATGGCAACAGTTCTAATTTGAACTAGAAGATATCTTTAGTATTGAACCTGAGGAACTTCAAGTTGAGAATGAAGAAGAAGATGAACTCTTTGAAAAATAGTGTGCTAATGCATAAGACCAATTACCACCAATTTTTGCATTTGAATATCCAAAAAATCCATTAGCCCTTTTTTTTTATCCACTCCAACAAGATGTTCCACCTCCAAGGATGGCTCAACCTACTTTTCCTATTCCTATCCTTGATTTGCATGATAATGATAGCTTGAAAAATATACCTATCTTTGTGCTTCCCATTTTTTATGGCCTTATCATAGAAGACCTTGAAACCTTCCTTTTTGAATTTGACATACTCTATAGGAGCTATGATTATACAACTAATCCCACAAAATGAAATTGTTTCCATCTATTGTAAAGGAGGCCTCTCTAAGGTGGTTCATTAGACTAGGTGCCAATGTTGTAAGATATTTGGATACATGAATAATATTTTTCTTCCTAAATACAAGGAGTATTGTAGGGGTCATGATATGAAGGATGATTACATCTTCAAGATGTTACAAAAAGAAGTTGAGACTTTGGAGGATGATGTCTCAAGGTTTATGTTAAACTTGCAATGTAATACCCAACACCAATTGAATGAGGAATCTCAAAAGCATCTATTTCTAAAATTTATAAATGATGCAAATATAGAAGCTTTAGACCTTATGGTGCAAGGAGACATTACTCAAAGGAACTAGAATTACATAGATAGTATATGCCTAAACTACTCAAGAGCTACTATGAATAATGGTAGAGGACATAGGGCCATGCCCAGTAAGCCTAATGGTTCAATAATATCTAAGGTGGAGTTTTCCAATCTTTTGTTTGATCTAAAAGAAGAATTCATAAATGATGTTTCTACTCAACTTGACAACATGCATGAAAGAAGGAAGGAAGAAGCTGATGTTATACTAGCAAAATATTTTTGACACTATAGAGAGAGGAAGAGGAACTACAAAAGAAAGATCATTGTAAGATTGGAGACACAATCAATGCTTATAGAATTTAAGGCCATTGATGAAAGTGGAGAGGTATTTTATGTTTCCCAACAAAGACCATGGTCCCAAAGAGAAAGTATGCCACAAGATCCTCTTCAAAATTATGGTAATAATAATCAATAGAAAAATTATCATAATAGTGGTCCTAAAGGCTTTGGTAGTAATAATCATTGGCAACAACCTCAGCAAGGTTGGAAACAACATTGGCAATGTTGGCAACAACCACAGTAGAGTTGCTAGCAACCTCAAAAATGGTCTAACCAATCCAATCAATTGGTCTTAATGCCACCACTTTAGTAGTAGGCTATAATGCCTCCTCATATGGCTAGTAATAACTAAGCTATTCCAAGCCAACTGCTAACTCATCCTAATCCTAATCCTAACAATATAAAGCCATCAGATAACTAGCAAAGTTATGCTATCTCTTTGAATGAAATCCACTTAAAATTAGGAACCTCTTGCTTCACCTCAAGGTACTATAATCATATATGTTGAAGATCTCTCTGCTAAAAAGGAGGATTTTCCTACACAACAAGATTCTTCTATCACAAAAGATCCACCATTTCCTCAAAAGCTTGTAGACTCAACTGTGCCTATAGAAAACCAAGCTATGACTGATATAGTTAACCATATAAAGCATATAATTGTTAAGATACAATTACTAGATGATATAAAAGAAGTTAATGTTTACAATAAGGCCATTAAAGAATCTTTCATAAGACAACCAGGGAGAAAATAGGAAAAAATGAAACTATTCTTGTCTTGGGACAATTTTTAGACCTTATGTTAAAAAAGCTAATAGTACCTAAATATTTTGATCCAAGTAGTCTTGTGATTACTGTTACTATCCATGGAATTTAAGTAAAAAATTCCCTAGTTGATCTAGTTGCATCTATCAATGTAATGACAAAGGAAGTGTTATCTAACTTGCATATTATTGGACTTGGAGAAACACCAACCATTTTGCAAGTTACTGACAATTCTACTGTTAAGCCAAATGGAATGATAGAGGATGTTATAGTTTCACTAAATTATTGGGAATATCCTATAGATTTTGTATTTCTTTCCCCAAAATCTAATATGGGTGGGTATCCTCTCATCCTAAGGAGACCTTGGTTAGCTACTATTAATGCTTATATAGCTTGTAAGTTTGGTAAGATTACAATATCTAAAGTGATGCATACCAAAAATTTGATCATGTATTCCCCTGCTCAACCTCTGTTGCTAGATAATCAAGCAATATGGCTTGATAGAGGAGATGAAGAACCAAAACTTAATTCACTTCACTAGATTATGATGATAACTAGAGATCCATTTGTGACTTCTCAAGAAGATGATGAAGTTATCTCATCAATTGTCATCAATGCATATGGTGTCAAATCTCAAGTGTATTCACAACACAACTATATGTTGGAAACTATTTTACTATCTCCAAGTGCCCATCAATATTCAACATCCTCCCAATTCTTTTGATCATTACTTCCACATGAGATTCATTCAAATCTAATTTCTCAAACATCCATGATGGAAAAAATAAATAAGGTTGTAGTAAGCCCAAAAAAGGAACTAAATATTAGTAATGCTTTGTCACCTAGACATTAGGAAAGCATGCTAAAGTTGTTGCAAGGGAATCAAAAATAATTTTCTTGTGATTACATAGACATGGAAGGCCTAGATCCTAATATTTTTACTCATATGATCTATATTATCCCCAAATATAATCTTGTTAGACAACATCAGAGAAGAGTTAATCCTATCCTAAGAGATATAGTCAAGACTAAATTGAAAAAAATGTTAAATGCAAGTTTTTTTTTGGAAATATAGGATAGGTTAGGTTACTGAGAAGGGAGGGGTCATATATATTTTGATCTAATTTCATGCATGAAAATTAAAAAATCATGAAAACATTCATAGCACTTTGACACAAGATATGGTGACCTAGAAATCTTCCAAATAGAAAGTAAAAGTGGGGTGGGGATGATACCCACAAGCTTTAGTACCACATTATAAAGATGGCTGATTAAGGCTTATAATTGGTCACTTCTGATGATATACCCTATTAGGAGCAATAAGGATTTCTAGGTCCACCTTGTTAAAGGATTTACAAAATATACAATGTAGCTATGGACTTGGTAAAGAGATTTTCAAAAGACTATTAAGTATACCTTGTGAAAGGATTTAACTATTCCACCTGTTAGAATTAACCAATGACTGCTCTCTTGATCTACAACTTTGATTTTCTGGTTGAGATTCCTTTGGAGTGTAATGATCAACTCACCGTGATAGATAAATCTTTGTTGCTCCTTATACTACTTGTAGCCTTCATAATTCACACTTATGCTCTTATTATATCTTACACATACATCATATTTTGGATGTAATACAATACATTACATATATACCAATCCAAATTACAACTCATCAAAGTCAAATACAATACAAGTTTCACCAAAATACACAAAGTCGGGTCAACTACTAGTACTCAAGTTCTGAAGACAAACTTAGTGAGGTTTTGATACTTGATGACCATTGTCAAAACTCAAAATTGTCATGCTCTTAGTAGCCATAGAAGCTTTGTTCATACTAATCACTTCCAAGTAGTCTAAACTTGGTCAACACTAGTGACTCGGTGAATACTATGAAACTTGACATATAAACTAAATCACTTGGTTGATGTTGCAAGACCCAGGCAACACTAGCACTGTGAGATTAGTATAAATTGAATCACTTGGTTAACACTTCCTAGCTCAGTCAACACTTGATTCACATCACTGATGCTACAAACATGGAAAATACTCAAGACCATGGTTTCCAAAGTGCAACTTGGTAAATACTATGAAGCTCGGTTTGCATTGATACTCATCAACTTGGTAGATACTACTTGATATTTACTAAATAGTGTTTTGGAATTTAGTAGCAACTATAGAAATTGTTAGAACCTAAATTACTTAGTTAACACTATAAATTGAAAGATAATCTTAGTAGCTACTAACCATTAGACTAAGTGTGAGTCACTAATAAACAAACTTGAACATAAAGTCAATAGTTTTATCTACCCAATCTATGATAGTTAGTGGATTTCATCACTTGTCATTGTGCTAAAAAAAAGTGGGAAATGGAAACCTTGTGTAGAATACTAGGTGTTAGCTCCTAATTTAATAGATTTAAAAATAACCAAGAAACTAGACCAATAAATCAAAGGCTAGAAAATCCCTATGATGGATGCACTTGACTACAAATCTTTGGCCAACTATAAGGCATAACTCCTTCTTCACTTCAGGTTCTACAAAACCTAGGTAGGTTAACCTTGAGGTTCTAATATATGGTACCAGTGCAAATAAACATAAAATTTGAAGCTATTAATAGTAAATGAAACCCTCATATCTTCTGATACTTATGCAATACCATAGGAATGAAATAGATACAAATCATAACCTATGAACCCATAAGCTAAGTAAGGGTTAATTCCTTTTAGCCCACTACAAAACATGAAAAACTAAACTAATTTGACTAAAATGATTTGTGTAAATGATCTTCATCTTAGCTTGCATCTAATTTAGTGATCAGTGCCTTATCCATTGAAACATAGAGTCATTACCAACAGGATGACCTAACTTGATTACCTTACAATTAAGTTTATCAATTGAAATACCCAAACTCCATTCTTACTAGCATCCCCTCCATACACCTAGAAACCCTATGAAATAATTGAAGCATTTACTTAACTCCTTGAATTAAAAGAAACAATAGATCTGACACATAATTCATTCAAGCTGTCTTAAATGAAATAAACCATATTCATTCAATCACAAAGTTAACAACATATGAAGAATTAGATGACAAAATAAGAGAAAAAAAAAATCATTGTAAATCCCCTTTTGTATTTATTGTTAGAAAAATTGAATACATTAACTGGTAACACTAAATGAAAATCAAGATATATTACATGATCTATCATCAATTTTGATTATCTTAGAGAAAAAAGACATGAAATGAACCTAGAAAATTGTGTGGCCTTCATAGCTAGAGCTCTACTCAATAGACATGAAGTAAACCAAACCAATCCTTGTCAAAGAAAGAAGAAAATAAATATATAGACAAGGAAAGAATTCTCAGATTTGCTTTGCAATTTCCATGTGTCCACTTGGAAAAACTTCCCCAAGAAGTTAAAAAAATCTCTCTAATCTCTCCCAACAACTGGGAAATCCAATCCTCACTCATTTTTTCTCCAAAGTTGAAAATATCATTAGCATTTGATGGAAAACATAACTTATTTGGCAGGAAACAACCATTACCACTTTTCAGCCAAATATATAACAAATTGCTAATTAGTAGCCAAATACTTCAACTAGGATAAAAATATCACATACTAGAACAATCAAACATGCCAAGTGTAACCACAACTAATATTTGCAACTAAAAACATGAAACACCTATAAAAAACCATGTATTCATACAAATTACAAATTCCCATGTAGCATGCACTAGTGACCACCTGTGCAAAAAGAAACTCTAGAATTAGAAAGTCTATCTTCTATTGATTCCAATGATATATTAGAGTATATATTGCAGGAAAGAAATGCCCCTTTATTAGTTGTTCAAAGTTTTAAGCTCCAACTTAACTTTTGTACATTAAAATGCTAAATATTAAGAAAAAATTAAAAGCACAATAGTATAAACTATAGGTTTTAAATTTATAACCTTGATTTTTTCCATGAATGCCCATTTCATATATTGAATAAAATATTCAAACAAAAAATATTTTATTGAGCTTCTATTCTTCTCCTAAGTCCACTCAGGTGCTAGATGCATGCCATGTGGCACCACACCATTGGTCTAACCTTGACACCTCATCGCCACATGTCCTTTCTTGATTTGTCCACATCGTTACATCACTATGCCACCTCAACTTGTCACCATATCACATGGTTACCATTTTAGCATCTTTTTTTTGGTGACATGGTGAAAACCATTTGATCAACCACATGCCACCATTCTATTTTATCAAATTTCCATGTCATCGAATGACATCATGATTTTGTTCTAAAATTTTGGTGTGGTTTCCTCTAGCTAGTTGTCATTCATAATTCCCACCAAACATTTTTTTTCCTTTGAAAAGTCTCCTATCTTTTTAGATACTTAGTGATAGTATCTTAGTGCTTTTAAACATTTAGAAAACATCTCCCCCAATGAATGTGGGATATAATATTTTCCATTATCCTTCATTCCAAAGCTACTATGTCTTCATCCATGACGTCTTTGCCTTTGCACGTGGAATATGCATAGGAACATTATATTCTTCTCTAAAACATATGGAAATGAAGCTAAATATTTAAATAACAATCCTCATTTTCCTATCAAGAAGCCATCTTCATCCCTTATGACTAGAAATTAGATGGAAAGGTAGACCCAAGTGGTGACACTCATACCTTCCCAAACATTAGCCTATTTTTCCTTTCCTACGTGTTCAACAGGCTGGGAAAAACTTTATTCTCAATACTGATATGCTAAACTCAGTCACTTAGTCAACATTTTCAAAAACATGCCAATGTTTTCCATCTCCAAGTATAGGTTCTTGTAGACTTCTTACCTTCTAAAATTCCATTCTAAAACATGTTTACAAGTTACACCAAGTGTGAATTCCTCTGTCAAAACATGGCTTCCTATAATAAACTAGCAATCTTCCTCACTAACATTGTCTAGCCCCTCCCATGGAGTCCTTTGTTTCTAAAGGTCAAGCATGGAAGTTTATTCTTGCATGGATGTGCCTCCATTTTAAATTGGTCTGCTTGTTTGCATATTAGGTTAATCAATGATTGGATCCCTTTTATTAGGGAATAGATTTGATGAAGATCATACTATGCTAAATTGCTCTATATGATCTATCAGAGCCTATAGACAATGTTGTTTATTCACAAATTTCCTTTGCTGGTAGTGTTTCTATATCATTCTATTGATCTAAGATTGGTTTTGACAATTGAGTGTCAACATACTTAAGAAATTTTCTAATTTGATGCCGAGTATAATATAGATGCTGAGTTATAATATGTACCAAGCCAGAAATTCAACAAGTGTTGAGTCATTTAGATGTCAAACAAGTTTCAAGTGTAGAGTGACTAATAGATGTCGAGAAAAGTTCAAGTGCTAAGAAAGAAAAAATTTAGTATATGTTGAACATTAGTAATCAGCAAGTTCTGAGTAACACACACGTTTCAAGTAACACAAAATCAACACATGAGTTTGTGTCTTCACAAACTAAGATGTAAAATTTTTTTGACCTGATTTATGGATAAATCTCAAAGAATTCAAAGATAGAATGAATCTACTTGGATTTCCTATTTAATCAACATGTAAAAAATAAGAAAAATGGAAATATTTGAGTGGGAAAGTTAGATAAATCTTAATCGTAGATTCGTACTTAACCCTAAGTCATGAAATATTTTTAAGGAGGTTGAAGCCCCATAATTCATAGATAGATAGAGTGTGCAAAAAGAGAATGAATGTAAAGAGATAATGCTAGTGAAGTTTGAAGGAAATCAAAGGGGTGAATTGATCAAGTAGAAGGTGGCTTAGAAGAAGGAAAAAATTGAAAAATTAGTTATTAGAAAAAAGGTCAAGGTTACAACATTTTCATACCAAATTATTGAGGATTAGATTGGACAGAACAAGGATTTGAAATCAGCAATTGTAGATTGCAAGTAATTATGTCAAACATTCTACTATACTTTCCAACAATTGTGTTAGTGGAATGAAATCCTATGGAGGTAGGTTGGTTTAACAACCATTGTATAAAGCCCTTGACAAGGTAACATTCCAACTTAATGTTTTGTAAATCCTTCAACTACGTACACTTTTGATAGTGTTAAAATCCTTTAATAGGGTAGGATCTAACAATCCTTGTAAGCTTTTAATAGGGTAGGCCTTTTACAGGGAAGATCATGAGAATTGTCAAAAATATGTAACCTTAACAGGTGAACTTTATTGCTGTAGTAGTGAAGAGTCATGGGTGTCATCACCACCGTAGTTTTACCTTCTTGTTGGAGGTTTTTGGGTAATCATATCTAGTGTCAACTATTTATGTGGATGCATTTTCTTTACATGGTATTTCTATATGTTTATGCATGTAGTGTTTTAAAGTTAAAAGTTTTATTGGTTGAAGTTTATTACTTCTAATTCACCCCAGCCCCCCTCTTAGAAGTATATTTCCCACTTGTAAATCCCAATAATTGGTATCAGAGCTGAGTTCTCATTAGGAGAAGCCTTACAACTTGGAGAAAAGATCTAGAGATGGAAGTCTACAAGTTGGTAAAAATAGGAGATTGAGAATCAGGAGATTGAGATACACCTCTTACTGCAACAATTGGATGAAGCCAGAGATACCTTAAGGAGTTCAGTAAAGAGATGGAAAGAGATTGCCATAGCTAAGAATGACACTCAATACAAGGAGATTGACACCACAAAGTTATTTACAGATGGTAATTCATGTGAGTTTGATGCAAAAATTGTAGATCTCATGGACAAGAATAGAGTACAAGCTAAAGAGGTTAGAAATCTCAAATTAGAGCAAGAATCACAATCAATAACACTATGTGAAGTGATTAAACAAAAGAAGAAATCCATTGAGCATAAGTTCATGATTGAAGAAGACAAAAGAATTTTCTCAAACAGATCAGAAGAATAATTAGCAGATTTTTCTAGGATCTCAAACATGTAGTTGGATACCTTAAGCCAAATGATGAATACCCATCATGAGTTGAATGTCAAGGACATTGAAATAACTACATCGAAGTTGCAAAATGAGCAAGTATAGAATGACCTAAAAAGATAGAAAGATTTTTTTGAAAACTTCAATAATCCAAATGAAGCCATCAAGTACTTTGAGCAACTACTAAAATCCCTTAGATCTAGTAAAGACACACCAATTTTGGGCTATAAAAGCATTGAAGAAGGAGAGTCATCCAAGACTACTAAATAAAGGAATGCCAAAAGTAATAACTCCAAAACCACTTGTCATTTTTGTGGTAAGAAAGGACATACAACTAATGTTTGTAGGAACAAGAATGGTAGTCAGAATGCTAAGCCAAAGAATATGACACATTGTTACAAGTGTAACAAACAAGGTCAGTAGGCACACAAATGCAGGACAAGGACCATGCATGCACCGAGATTTGAAGGATGCTGCTACAATTGTCAGAAGTATGGACATAAATCCTTTGAATGTAGATCCAAGATCACATGGTCATCAAACAAGGAAAGAAGTCATGAAAATTCCTATAATTAGGGCTACAATACAAGACATAGCTATCACTACTATCAAGAGTATGGACACATCCATGAGAATTGCATAAGAACACATTTCAGTGGAACCTACAATAGATGGTTGAGCCAAGCTACATGCTTTAGTTGTTTGAGGACTGGTCATCTCGGCAAGCACTGTCCAAAAAGATCAAAGGCACTATTGTGGTTCCACAATACATGGCCCATTCCCTACTAGGAATGGGGACCCCCTATTCTTTTTTTGGATCCCCAAACTCACAATTTTGGATAATGGAAATTGAAAGAATCTAAAAAGAGAAAAAAAATGAAAAATCCAAAAAAATTGAAAAAATAGGGAAAAGTTATAGAAAGGTCAATTTTTTTTTTTTAAATAAAAAATAAAAAACAAAAAAAATTAATCAAAGTGCACACTATGCACCTCACGTGGTGCACGGGAGCGCATCCTACCTTGGGTGATGTGAATTTGTGTAGTGTGCACTACCCAAGATGGGTAAGGTTATATAAACCCCAACCCCCTAGTATACCTCCTCACTTTTTTCTTTTCTCATTGTTGCATTCTTCTCAGTGATAAATTGTTCTCTCCACACTTCTCACGCTCTAGCTCTACACCTACATTAAGGTGCGTAGAACACTCACATCCTAAACACCATGCACCATCCACACCATAGTGTTGTGCACACCTCCATATTGCTATACCACACCATGTGCACCACCCACATCACACCCCTACACCACACTCCATGTGTGTACCTTACCCCAGCTTCATCCTTGCATTGAGCCTGTAGCATGCTTTGCTCGCATGCCATGCATCACCCACGTGCTCACACCACGTTCTCTTGCATCGCTTTCCATGAATGAACCTTAGATCACCTCTTTGCATGCATGCACTTGGCACTGTGAATCCTTGAGTGCACTTTAAACCTGCTTGCTGTATGCCACACCTCGCCTACTTGCTACGTACCACACCACACCCACCATTTTACACTTCACACTACACATACCACCACAACTCACTCTGCACCATGCACTACCACAAACCATTCATGCCACACATCATGCTCCATGCCATGTTGTGCAAACATCCTCCTCCACACTTCTAAAATACCCTAAAAGATTAAAAAATAATTTTAAATATATATATATATATATATATATATATATATATATATATAAGAAACACAACTCCTTTACATATTTTGGTGTACATTTGTGTACCTCAACTAGTGTGTGAGCGCACACCAAAATTGTGCAAACACCTTATTTTAATTGAAGAGGAATTAAATGCTTTTTCACTTTTAATTTTTAGGTTTTCATTATTTCAAACTAATAAATGTCTTTCTTATGTCCTGCAAATATAATGGCATCATCCTCCAGAGAGAAAATGGCATTGTAGCCCATTGTGTTGAAGTTCCAAGGTGTGCCATCGAAGTCAAGGTTCCAAGATGACTAGTCAGAGATAAAAGACACTAATTTGGGACACAAACTTGAGAGAATTCCTCAAAATTTGCAATAACCCTACGTAGAGATCAACTTTGGTATTTGCATTGATTTGATCAGGGTTGGTAAGTGCAACTTTGTACCCAATGTTAATGCAATCAATGGCGTTGATCATGACATTAGCTCAACACTTTGTTTCTAAAGAAAGAGTGGTGAAGAGTGTGACAAGAGAAGTGGTTCTTGACCTCTAACTTGAAAACATTGAAAGGGTCTTCCATCTCTTAAGGAGAGATCAATTCATCCATCTCTCCTATAAGTAGCAGTAAGGTGGTATAGGGAACACCTAAAAGAGGTGACAGGCATCATTCAATCATCGTATCTTATTGAGAGGAATCCTCTAGGTAGGGTAATAGGAAAGGTAGACATGAGAAGGGGATACATGAAGGAAGACATTGGCTATTCCATCATTTTTCTAAGCAAGGTCATGGCTCTTCCAGCAATCAGACATTTCAATATTTTAATGGTGAACATCATTGAGATGATCGAGACGAAAAAGATGCCATTATACTAGGCCACCACATTAAGTGAAAACTTGTGTGGACAATTAGGGGTAGTCAAAGACAAGAAGTTCTCTATGACTTCTTACATGGTATATCTGCTAGCAGCAAGGGCAACAAACTACCATGGTTTGTACAAAAGAGGCAACATGTAAGATACCAATGCCTAGCCATACATTCTCTACCCTCAACTAGTGAGGAAGATGCTCTCAGCCTAGAGCAAGGAATATAGAATCATGAATGATGCATTTATATTTGAAATCATTGAATTTATTGAGGGAGATTATGCAAAGAGGTTATTTGATGAGGCAATAGCATAGATAATAGCTCTTGGGGCCTACTACGTCCAATTTAAGACTTCCACATATCTTTGGTTAGCTAGTGCCTCTGTCAACCCTAAGAAGCTCCCTAGATATCCAAGTGATAAACTAGTTTTTTTTGAGATTGCACAGTATATTGAATCTACATATGACTGAGTAAGGAAGCAAAGAAGACTGTGTTGGACATGGACCCTAGTCATAGGACCATACCAAGTGAAACAGAAGCAAGATATTATATCTTTTGAGAGGGAGTGGGAACATTATCCCCTAGATGAATACAACTCTTCTCGGCCCTATTTTGATAATATTGGGAAAGTTGAGAGTTTGGCTAGCAAAGAATGCCATCATGAGGAGACCATTGAGGACCATTGGATAAATGAAACAAATTACTACAATATTTGTATTAAGGACTATTGTAGAATGATTTTGTATTTGGCAAAGAAGGCTCTCAAACTAAGCATATTGGAGGAAATAAGATAGCAAGATTTTAGGGAATTGTTGGATCCCCTATTCAACTCAAACAAAATCAAAGAGAGACACATTATGAATGTCAAGGTTGACAAGGAGGAAGGGGATGACATAAATCATCAGGCAAGGCATGCCATTAGAATGAAAAAGTATAGGATCAAGAATCCCTTCCAACTTGATCCAACACTTGACACTGTACACAAGCCCACCCAGAGAAAGGTAGAGGGAAAAAGTTACAATTCCTACCTTTGCAGCCCAATCTCCCATTAGGCTAGAAACAATATACCAACTTGACTACCCAGTTGGATATTATCACCCTCTAGAGAGGAAAGGAAACAATAAGAGAAAAAGGAGCTCTTCTTGAAGGGTCAACACAAGAGAAGCTAAAGTGCAAGCTCCTCCACAACAACAAGAAGAAAGTGTACAAGGGTCTAATGATACGAGAGCGACTTAAGTCTAGGATGACTCTCAATTTCCTCCCTTTGTGCCCAACCAATTATAAGAGGGAGAGAGTCAATAGGTTCCCATTCCTCCTCCATAAGAAGAGCCAACATCCCCTTCTAACTCTATGAAACAAAAGAGGATTAAGATCCAAATGAAGAAGAGCTAAAGGGTGACTAAAAGAATGATGCCATTCCCATCTTCCCTAAAACCATTCTAGAGGGAGAAGAAGAGGAAGAGGAAGAGGAAGATGGAGAGGAATAAGTGCCCCTGTAAAGTACAATAGTGGGTGGATGAGTAGAATGAAGAGGGTGATGACATTTTCAAAATATTAGATTTTTGTTTTATGCCTATGGGAACAAAGCTAGTTGGGGATGAGATCAAGGATACCCTTACAAGTGAACCCCAACAAGAAGATTGGACACAAATGTTACTAGATCCATAGGTCTCGATCTTACTCCCCAATCTCCACCACAAGTCATTCAATCAAACACCATGGTGACTCTAGTGCAAATCTACTGGTTTCAAGCAAAAATAGTGCTGGTATGTAAAGGTCACCTTTGATCTTTTTGTGATTTTAAAATTTTCTATGAGATTGCAACATTTTATGAAGCTTTTTCCATGGATACAATTCATAGAAATAGTTATTATTCCCCCCCATATCATGAAGATTTTATTCCTTAGCCTTCATATTGCCAATTTCAATCCCAACCCCAAGTTGCCTATAGCCAAGCTACCCAAAATTATTAACCTCCTCCTACCTATACTCCACCAGTCCCAACATCCTCATATGAGAAGCTTAAAGATATGATGTTAGAGTTACAAAGCAAGACTAACTGCAAACTCCAGGAGAGTAGTATGAGGATAGACCAGAGGTTGTGTTAACAAGGTGAGCTTTTGCTAGACCTTGATAGGTAGCTTGATGAGGTTGCAAGGCAACAAGAACTTGAGAGACAATAGGAGGAGATGGCCTACTAGGCCTATCTCCAACAAGAAGAAGAAGAGAGATAGAAACATAGAAATTTTGAAGAGAACCTTGCAAGGCAAGTTGTTGTAGCAAGAGAGCAAGAAATGAGGCTCCAATCAGCTCATTTTCAAGTCAAGGAGGTAGATGCCCCCCCTTCTCCAAAATATGCCATCCCAAGCTTTAAGAAGCCCCCTCCCTCACAAGAGCCTACTATTGTAGCCCCTTCACCCCCCTATAAGAGAGAGTTGGACTAGTCATGGACCCCCTAGACCTATCACTATTTCCCTATTTCTAGGTGGGTTGGTTGTGTGGACTCCTAATGGTTTGAGTATGGAGTTTCAAGAGAGTGAGTCCAAACTCACAAAGATTCCATGTGAGGACCTACAATCTATAAAGGAGAACAAAGAGGAAACTACTGAGCGAAAGGAATAGGACCCAACCCTCTTATCTAAAGAGCTTCTCTCTTTTGTTAAGTATTAAAAAGAAGACAATAAGGTTGTTCCTCCCCTTGAGGAACAAGTTATGGCTTTTGAGCCCTTGCCAGTGAATGATGATCTGCTGCTAGAGAAGGAAGAGGATCATTTGCTACAACAAATAACCCTCTATGATGTGGAGGATGGACAAGAAGGCCTCAAGGATAGCTTTCTCCATGAGGAGGAATGTGATAACCTGCATGAGGTTTCCCCCCAACCTATGCATATCTTTGAAACTACAATGGAGGAGATCAATGATGAGGATGATCTTTTGGATAAGTTGGATTCTCTCTGCTCTTTCATGGATATTGAATCAGTATCTCCTATATATGAGGAGCATGTTTTACAATAGCAAGAAGTGGAAGGTCACACCATACTAGTAGATCTAAAGGAAGTGGTTCATGGGCACCATGAACAAGATGTGGAAAAAAAACAAGAGGAGGAGCCACTTCCAAACTAGTTAAGGACTACCATAGCATAGTCAAGTGGTCAAGGATGATTCCTCTGGCCCTACACCATCAAGAGGATGCCCCATAAGGTATCTAGCTCTACAAAAAATCTACAAGTTGCCCCCAGTCATGCTCACTCTAGAGCATGAGGAAGATTATCACAAAGAGGACCAGGTATGTTTTGCTCCAAAAGGAAGTACCCTAGTGCTGGAAAGCTTCATTGTTTTCAACATTGGGAAGGAGGTGTTCCATGCAGTAGTATGTTTGTCATACCTACTGATTCACCTAATTGCCATCATGCATGGAACAAGAAACCAGTTGATAAGGAAGGGTAACTATTTCAACAAACTAGTCAATGGGTTTGTTTGACCCCTCTCTTTATAAATATTTGTATATATTAGTCTAGTTTTCTTTTTCTTAGTTTCCTACTTTCCAAGAAGTGCACGAGCACAAGTTTCTCTTTGTGAAATAGCCAATTTTTTTAATTTTTTTAATTTTTTGAGGTTTTGAAGGTTGCAGAAGTGTTGGTCTCCAGTTCCAATTTGCAGAGTTGTAGAGATAGAGCTTTCAGGGTTTTGTTCTCATAGAGGAAGGGTCAAGGTCTCATAGTGCATTGATTCACATCCTCCATGATGCTGTAGCCCAATGGATGCTCTAGGCCACTAGTCATATGTGTAACAAGCTTGCATCCCCTCTAAGTCACCAAAAATGTTGCCTATTTTTGCCACCGCCCCCCCCCCCCAAAAAAAAAAAAATTTTGATTCAAAAGGTTGCCCCACCTAATGGCTAGTTCCTAGATTTAACATTATTTAAATGCCCCAAAAATACAAAAAATAAAACATTTAAAAACCTTAGTGTATTTCGCTTTTTATTTCTGTTAGCTTGCAACTTTCTACGTTGTTAGATCTGGTTCAGATCTACCGTGGGTGCTTTCCCACATTCTCCAAATGCACAAGCTTACACATTGCAGGAAAGCCCCTTTGCAACACATTGAACATGGGTCCTTTACCGTCAACAACCCTCAAGACATGAGTTTCAATCATCGTTGGATCTTCATAGATCCACGGCTGGCGCATTCTCGCTTTATCAAGATGCGAGGGTTTTAATCATTTTGAGGAAGCCCCTTTCTTGCACGTGTCCAAATGACATCATAGAGGATAGTTGCATAGAGGTCCAGATGCATATGTTCTTAGCACCGTCAAATCTTTCGAGATCCATGGCTAGCACACACCTACAAGATGGAGTTACAAGGTCTTTATACAATGTGGGCATGCCCTTTTGTGACACGTGTCCCATGGCATCCTATGTCCTCAATGGTGCCTTCTACCATCCGATGTGATCTAAAACACAGTTGGCATATGCCCACAAGATGAAGATGCAAGGATTTTAAGTATTGTGGGTATGCACCCTTGTGACGTGTGGCTAGTGTGACATCATGGGCCCACTTCTCTTAGAGGTAACAATAGCTTATCCTCCATGGTAGAGTCAGAGTACGATGAAGGTGTTTCATTGGCCCATTCAGCTAACTTGGCTTGCAATTCTATAGAATTTTTGAGCACTGTAGATGCAAAATAGATCAAGGGTTGGAAATTTATTGCTTGATGGAAGTGTAAGGGTTTTAAATATTGTGGGAAAGCACCTTGTTCCTGCATGTCCCTGTGGGGCCATACTGGTTCCATGATTCATCAAGTGTTGCTAGTTGGATGCCAGGTGTTGTCCAGTGTGATACAAGTTGCTGAGGTGACACCAGGTGTGATGGGCCCGATATATGAGCAAGCCCAGCTTTTAGAATATCTTCTTGATTGTTGATCTCACAAAGATCAATGATCAAGGCATTCTCACATTATGAATTTGTAAGGAAGTTAAAAAATGAGGGAAAGCACTTGGTCTAGCCAAGGTATTAATAGTTAGCATTGACGGTTGATCTGGCGATTATGTATCATCGCGATCAGGGTTTGAGGAGGTGGTGCAGTTAGTTATTTGGATGTGGTCAACCACGGGAAGACCTTGCGAGGTGGTAGAGGGATAAAAGACCATTGGCCCACATGGCTCATTCTGCTTGCAGGGTTATGTTAACCTGCTGACTTTGCTGATCCACCAGCTAGAATAGGGGAAATCAAGTTTTCCCACATGATTGTATCCTTGTGATCGATGCTAACCACTCTGGAATGAATGCAAAACAAAGAGGAATACTCCACCACCTCTAATCCTTCCATCTACCTACTTAAAACAATTTAATGGCATTGTTCTATCTTCTCAGGTCCTTGTTCCAACCAAGATCAGATATCATTGCATCTAGATCCCCATGATTATTTTTTGCAAGACTTAATGGAAGGTAGCTATGAATTAACTATATTTAAAAGACATCTTAGTTATGCCTAAAATATAAAGACAAATTTTGTAAATTTGTTAAAAGTCGACCCTTCTTTGACTTCTTTGATATTGCTCTACAATTTCATGTGTAAATTCCCTTTGCCTTTGAACTGTATGGCATTTTTCCTTATCTCGTTTAGCCATTGATGTAAAGTGTAAGAATCCTTTACCTCTAATTGATGTTTTGTAGAGGTCTACAATCTACATGACTATATCTCTTTTGGCCTATGAATGATATATAAATGAATCTTCTCTTTCCTTGTGTCATTCATCTGGGTTTCTGATCTACATGTGGTTGTTAGATTAAAACAAGTCTGAATGTGTATATCTTTTGGTGTCATGATGGTTCAATAGTGCATGTATGGGTAGAGATTGGTTTGAACACTCTATTTTGGTGCATCACCCCCTTAGATTCGAGTAGGTAGATCTGCCTCCATGCTTTCCTTCTCCCTTTTCCTCTCCAAGAGTAGTTAGGTGCACCCTGATAGAAAGAGGAAGTTGGCCTTCTCCAGAGATTCAACCTCATAGTTCAAGTCCCACAGCTTGGAGGTTGTTTCCATGTTTCACAAGGTTGTCCTTAGGTAAGACTTTGGACAAGGGTGCAAACCTTTGTGACAATAGATATCTCTCTCTCAACCCAAATTGAGGAGACAATTTCTTATAAATACTCTATTGTAATATGTAATTAGGGCCATCGTTATTTTACAATAAAATTATGCTTTTGGTGCTTCCATTTGGAGTGTACTGATTCTTTCCTAAATGTGTCATATTTTCATGAATTTTGTTCATGGTTTTATGATTGAGCCAAAGGTTTATTGCTTTGTTTCTAGTTGTGCAATTTATTAGTTCAGGTGTTTGCTACAGTTTTGAAAAATTTCACTGACATAACTAGCTCAAGAAGAAATCACCAAATTGTGCCTGCATAAATCTCTATCTCACATGAGTGCACTTTCTATGGCCTTACAATTTGATGAAGAGTGAAATATCATACAATTACTAAGTTTCTCATTGACAGTTGCATCAGTAGGATTGAGGAAGCATTAGTCCTACTTTCATTGGTTACCTACTAATTTCTTTGAATGCTTAACTCATAGACGTGTTATTTTTTATAGCTTATGTCCGTTAGGATCTCAATTTCATATTTTTTACTTTAAAGTTTTTGTTATTTTATTTATCAACCTCATTGTTAAAATAGGGCTTCATACTAGTTGCATTATTCGATTGCATTCATAAAAATATTATAAAAATACAAAAAACATAGTTCTTTTTGTATGTTATTTTTGAAATAGTGTGTACATTCTTCATTTCACATGAAATCAAAATGAACCAGCAAAGGCCTCCTCATGAATATTCACATTTATCTTCAACTGAGTGGATTTCAGTAGGTTGCAAGATTGCCCAGAACCTTGGAGTTGATTCACAAAATCAGCTTTACAAGAGAGGAGTTCACAAGAATTCCTACCATTTAGCATCATGTAAACTGATAGCTCAATAGAAGTGGCACTAGAAGGAGGACCGCACTTTTGATTCTCGGAAAAAAATATAAAATTTGCCAAATTTTTGAAATTCTACGCTTTTGCAAGAATCTACGCTTCACACAAATTTCAAAAATTTTTTGAGTTTTTGAGGATTTTAGGTGCATAGGTGCATAGCTCTGTAGGTTTGTAGGTATGCAGGTCTATAGGTACACAGCTACCCAGGTGCACGCGTGCGCAAAACTCTGTGGTGCAAAAATTCAATGGTGTGAGAAAGTGTAATTCTGTAGAGGTGCACTTTTACCAAAATTGGTGCAAACTTGAGGGTTCTAATCTAGAATCCCCATTTTAGTGAGCATTAAGGTCTTTGCCAAGTGCACATGAGTTTTTTGAGCTTACCCACTTCCATAAACCATGTAGTGATAAAGGAAGACCGCAAATTCAACCACTTCCATTCAAACTTCCATCATCATCTTCAACTCCTCCTCTACTCCAACCACTTGGTGGACTGCCACATTTTCTAATAGTTACACCTCAACAACTACCATTAGGTTTGTCGATCCCTCTGATGGCCTTTTTCACAAATATTGTAGACTCACCAATAAACTTGAGAGGTGCACTCGATGAACTCCCTAAGAATCCCAAAATGTCTTGCCCAAGATTCATCTATGCTAAGACATGAACTATCAAAGATCACATCAAGGTATTCAAAGAAATTTGCAACCGCAAGTAGGTTGCTAATGAGGATGTGGTCCTTTATTTAATCCCCTATTCTTTTGGGGAAATTACCTTTAATTGGTAAGCTAATTTTCCACCTGGATGTATTGGAGATTCAGATGGTTAAAAAAATTATTCCTGGAACAATTCAAAACATCCATCAACCCAGCTATGATACATCAACAATTCATATCAATCAAAAGAGACCTAGCTGAGATGGTTTTTGACTTCAACCATCACTTTCATACGACATATTGAAAGCTAGAGATGTCATACACTATACTAGTTGAAGCCACTATTCAGATTTATTTGAATGCTATGGACCATCTTACCACTATTTTTTTTCAAAGACTTCTTACAAAAACTATCGACACATTGGATAAAGTCTTTGTAGAGGCAATTACCTTCACTAAGGAAGCTAATCCTAACAGAGGATGATTGATGCTTCCAACTCTAGCTATCACAATGATACCAACATACCTTGTCGAAGTACCCACGATGCCTAGTCAATTCATACCTATGAATCTAGTTCCATTAAAATAGGCACCCACTCCACAAAATCTTGCTCTAACGTATCCAAGGTTTGAACGTCCAAAATTTTCCTTCTTTGAGCAAAAGGAAGTAGCAAAGACTAAAGTAGAGAATGGCTTTGTTTTTGAATTTTGTCAAATGAAAAACACTATGTCCCAAATGAATAGAAAACTTACTCATCTGAGGTTGTCACAAGGATAGAACAACGACTTTCAAGGGAACAATGTTGTTCCTTATAATAACAATTATGGCCAGAATTGTAATAGGAACTTTAGTGGAAACAACAACAATAATGTAGGAAACAATAATGGGGGGAACAACTTCAATCCTTCTATTTGTAATAATGGCTTCCAAAGATAGAACCAATAGTGGAACAATAACAATGTTTAGTATGTAGATGTTAATTAGTATGACGATAGTCAGAATACATCCAACAATGATGGTTCATATTATAATGGGAATCAAGAGATGACTCAAAGCTCACAAGAGAATGACAATGCTCCTCCTATACAATTTAATGCTATGCTAATAGAATCCTATTATTCTACATAGAATGTGCAGGTAGAACAACCAGCTAGCAAAGAGTTCTCTTTTCCATTTAGTCAGGAACCTGACCTTCAACATGAAGAGGTGTTTTGTTTTCACAATGACAATTGAAATTGATATAATCTGCGAAATAGAAAGGAACCTTTGATGGATTGGATCCCTCCATCTTTACAACCAACTCCTCCCAATCTAAGAGCAAGTAACAATATCGTACCAATTAGGCCACCATATGGAGGAAAATAGAATTAGAATCAAGTGAATGTACCAACAATATTGAAAAATCTTGCTTGGTCTGTTGAAAAGTATAGTGTCGTGGAAGACTTAAAATGAACCAAAGCAAATATGTCCATGTTTGACATGTTGCAAAATTGTCCACAATAGGGAGAAGTACTCATGAAAACTCTAAATCATACAAAGGTACCCCATAATATGAATATTATCCCTCAAAAGATAGTGTCTCAACAAGTAAATGCTATATAAGAAATGCCCACTATGTTTAAAGACAAGTTTGAAGTACCCCCATTCTTGCTCAACATTAGGATATATGGAAAAAATATCCACAATTGTTTAATTAATTTTGGAGCCTCATGTAATGTCATGCCACTATCAATAGCATAAAGGTTAGGGGTAAGTCCTCAACCTTGCAACTAGATAGTGATACAATTGGACAAAATAGAGGTGAAAATCATTGGCATATTGAAAGACATTTAGATACAATTGATAGTCAATCCCTAAATTCAAGATGTCATTGATATACATGTGGTTGACATTCTAGAGACATATGGGTTGATCCTACGTAGGGAATGGAAAAAATTCTTAAGAGGATGGTTTTCTACAGATTTCACTTAGCTATGATTACCATGGAAGGGATTGAACAATCAAATTAGGATAGATGCAGAACCCAAATTAAAAATGATGGTCACAAAATACAATGCTTCAAATCAGGTGGCATTCCTCCAATCATATTTGGGCTCATACAAAGTGATGGCATTTGATATGATTGCCACCAAAACATCAAGCATTCAGGATAAACAACTTAAGATATGAATCCAAAAAGATGAGATTGTGACACTATTCATAGATAGTATGGTGACTAATTTGCAATGCTTGGGAAAAGAAGTCAATCCTAGTATCTTACTCCTCCCAGGATTTTTCCAATTACACAAAATTAGTCACTCTAAATTTGAATGCTCATCATACCAAGAAGCAGTTGCAAAGGTGTTAACACATATGATACAAGGTAAGGATAATGAAATTCTAGAAAATGGACCCATGGGAAATCAAAGTCATATAAATTCAACTGAGTCGATAGAGAAGATTGAAGAAGAAATTGAAGATTTAAATTTATCATATAGTTATACCTCTTCAGATGGTGGAGGTTTGTTTTCTCCTCACTTGGGGATGATTAAGATTTAGAGAAGAGGACGGTATGTGAAAGTTCAAGGGTGGAAACGGTCATCGTTCATCCTAAACCCAAAATAGATGAAATTAAAGAATTGATAGAGGAAATTCAAGACAAGAAAGAAAAACATATCTTTCCTCTATCAACATGTTACAAAGGGGAATCATCAAGTCCACCTTGTGAGAATTTTCAATGGGTTCCTAAGAAATAATCATTTAATTCTCAAGTGAAAGAGAAGTTAAGAATGAACAAAGACAAGGTTAGAAAGCCCAAGGAAGATCCAATTTGGACACTAAACTTCAATTGTTCCAAATGTAAATTATGGGCTAGCAAAGGTATAGAATTGGTTAACCCAAAAGGTAAGTCCTTCTATGCAACATATCAATTACAATTTAGATGTACTAATAATGTTGTAGAATATGAAGCATTGATTTGAGGACTTCTCTTTACACTTAAGAAAGGAGTCATGTCTCTCGTAATCAAAGGAGATTCTTAGTTGGTTATTCGGTAAATAAAATCATTATACTTTTGCAATGAAAAAAGGTTACTTTCTTATAGGAAGAGAGTGTGGGATTTACTAGATGATTTTAAAAGTTTAAACTTAAGGTCTATTCCAAGGAGGAATAACATGGTGGCAGACACTCTTGCTATTTCAACAAGTGCACTACAACTAGTCAAAAGAACAAAATTGAAAAGATTTTTAGTAGAGTTGGTTGCTACTCCATCTATTCTAGACAATATTACAAACTTTCAAGTATTTTAGGATGATCAACACATACTTGAATTTATCATGTGCAGTGGTCACTTTAAAGGGCATGAAATTGATGACAATCCAGATGACAAACTTGAGGATAATGAACCTAAAGATGAAAATGGGATCTTGAATTTAAAGACTAATACTATTCCCAAGGGGATGGTTAAATTAGAATGCATTTTTTATTGTGATGAATCAACATTTAATAAAAGAACAACCCAAGAAAAGGGGATCAAGGAGTGTGATGCATACAACTTAGGAACTGAAGATGATCTAAGAATGGTGTAGATAGGGAAAGTGTGTAATGCACAAGAAATGGAAGAAGTTCTTAAATTGCTTGCTAAGTATAAAGATGTTATTTATTGGAGCTAAAAAGAACTCAAGACATATGATCATGAGATTATAACCCATGACAACCTATTGAAACTAGATGCCAAGTCTTTTCGATAAAGACAATGACCTATTAATCCTATCATCGAACCACTAATAATAAAAGAAGTTAAGAAGTTACTGGATCCCAAGATCATATTTCCCATCTACCATTCTACATGGTTGGATAATTTGGTTCCCATACATAAGAAGAATGAAGAGATTCACCTTTGTGTTGATTTTCGTAATTTGAACATGGCATCTTAAAAGGACAATTATCCTTTACCCTCACTAGATGAAGTTCTACAAATTATACATGGTTAAAAAATGATGTCTTTCTTAGAAAGATATTCAGGATACAATCAAGTGATGGTTGATGAAGGAGATCAACTAAAGATGACTTTTACAATTAAAGGGGGAACTTTTTCCTATAGGAGAATGCCTTTTGGATTGATTAATGCAGGGGCTACATTTTAGTGAGCCATGGATGAAGCTTTTAAGGAATTGGTAAATAAGTGTATAGTCATCTACATGGATGATTTAACTATCTTTTCAAAATATTGAAGCACTCATATTGCTGATTTTTGGTGGGTATTTAATAGATGTCATAGGTATGTCATATCCCTCAATCCCAAGAAATGTTCATTTGGGGTCACTAAAGGAAAGCTGATGGGTCATATCATTTTTGACGCTGAGATCTCCATCAATCCTGATAGAATCAAAGCTACCCTAAATTTGTCACCTCCCCATAGTAAAAAATAACTCAATTCTTTCTTCAGAAAGATAAATTATGTGCTAAAATTCATAAGTGGACTTGTGGAGATAGTTCACCCCCTTTATGATTTATGCAAAAAAGAGGGTTAAGACAGAATGGGTTCTAGAAATTAAAAAATCATTTTAGGATATCAAAGTGGGTAGTTCCATGGGACTCATACTAGTATGTCATGATTATGAGTTACCTTTTAAGATATATTCCTTTGCTTCATAACACTCTTATGCTGGGATCTTAACATAGAAAAAGGAAAAGGAAGATGAAAGACCAATTGCTACCATGAGTTGCTATCTGAAGAATGTCAAGTTGAATTACTCAAACCTTGAGAAACAATCTTTTGTGTTAATCAAGGCTATGGAGAAGTTATATCATTACATACTAAGAAGTAAGGTGTGTCAAATTGTACTTGATCCAATTGTAAAGAGACTTTTGATGTAGAATGAACTCAGTGAAAGGTGAGGAAAATGGATGCCCATACTTCTAGAATTTGATTTAGAAATTCAACCTATGAGATTATTTAGAGGTCAAGGGTTGACAAGAATGATAGCTGATAACCAGGATAAAACTGAAAAGGAATTTAAGTTTGACATTGAAACAAATGAAGATGATCAAAATAAAATGATTATATCTCAAATTGATATTGGTCAAGGTGTGATGATAGATGTTTGGTATTAGGATATTGCTTATTATCTACTACAAGACCAATGCCCTAGTTGGATGAATAGTTCACAACGTAGAGGACTCAGAATGAAGTGTGAGTCCTATATGCTACATGATAGAAAGTTGTACAAGAGAAATTATGAAGGGATCTATCTAAAGTGCTTAGGTCATGAGGAAGCAGAGGAAGTCTTAGAACATTTTCATGAGAAATATGGTATAGGACATGGTTCAGTAGAAGCAACTACTCATATGATTTTAAGATCAAGTTAATTTTGGTCCACGATATTCAAAGACACTTTCGAGCATGTACATTCTTTCTATATCTGTCAGACTAATGTCAATAGAGAAAGATACCTGACAATGCCATTACAACTAGTGTACAAGGTGTGCCCCTTCAAAAAGTGGGGGTTGGACAAAATTGGTCCAATTAATCCACCATCTTCAATAGGGCACATATTTATCCTCATAGCTAAAAATTACTATACATAGTGGATAGAAACAAAAACATTCATAAATTGCACTGCCAAGGTGGTGGTACACTTCTTGGAAGAACACGTTGTTACCAAATTTGGAATGCCATTCGCCCTTGTGTGCGATAATAGGCTTTCTTTCACATTAGTATTCTTGACCCAATGGGCACTTGAAAATTAGGTCATCATCAAGTTCTCTTCAAATTATTAATGGCAAGGAAATGGGGTAGTAGAATCCACAAACAAGAACTTGATCACAGTAATAAGATGATTATTGAAGGAGAACTCTAGGGATTGGCATATGCAACTCAAATACACCCTATGGACAGATTGAGTGAGGATCAAAAATTCTCTAGGGACTTCTCTATACTTGCTTGTTTATGGACAAGAACCAGTGTTCTCACTTAACCTCAAGATTCCTATTCTAAAGTTCATGACTAGATACATCAAAGATGTTGACAAAGTACAAATCTGATTGATGAATCTTTTAGAGATGGACGAAAAAATGAATAGCTACATTGGAACATATGACTAAACATCAAGCTGTCATGAAGAGATGGCTCGATAAGAGATCCACGACAAAATCCTTTAGGATTTCTAAACTTGTTCTACTTTGGAATAAGGTGAAAGAAAAACTAGGTAGCCATACCAAATTTCAACACTTGTGGATAGGTCCTTATCTGATTGCAGAAATCCTCAGAGAAAACAATTTTAGGCTTAGTTCCTTACATGGGGAATTTCTTCCCTTGCTAGTAAATGGGAAATTCCTAAAACATTATTTTGAGACCTAAATGAACCAAAAAAAAAAAAAAATAGTTAGGTTTTATTTCTGCACTTAGTTAGATTTTGCTTCTATAGTTAGTTAGGTTTTATTTTCTGGAAGTGTGTTTGTTTTCAGTTGTGTGTTTGCTTTTAGTGGTGTGTTTACTTTCTAAGTTGTGTCAATCCCAAGGGATAAGGTGCACTCAAGATTTAATCTTGAGATATTTTACTTACAAATCTTTGGTTCCAATTTCAAGAAGAGGTATTTCTTTGTTTAAACATTTGAACAATTGTGTTTCTTATACCAACTAAGTAATGAACATTGCTTACAAAAATAGGGGGAATTTCAGTCTTAAATTTAGGGTTCTAAACCGATGAGCCCTCAATATTTTTCAAACTTAAGAATCAATCATCTTAGGTGTTATATAATTTAGGTTGAGCAAGTGATGATTCAAACTCCAATTGGTTCAAATAGGAGGGGTCTTCTTGAAGAGTTGTGAAGATCATTATTTGTTGTGGGAGTTTCTAAAAGTTCTAAAAGAGGAACACAAGGGATGTTCACCAAAAGATTGAATCTAGGAAATGACACCGATGTTTTGGCTACATAGTAGAAGCATTAGTCAAGATATAGAATAGATGAAAAAAAGAAAGAAAAAGGGATAGTGTTAAGACTAAAGGATTCTAAAGGTCTAAAATGGCAAAAAGATACAATTTCAAAATGAAGTATCTTATACTAAAATAGTGCTTCATCAAGTAATGGCATTACAAGCTACGTGGAGCGATTCTTTAAAATTTTCCAAAAGGTTAAAGAAATGTGACACCATTCCAAGATCCCTTGAATTGATTCTCTCATCTGATTAGGCATGTGATTGACAAATAGCCTTCGTAAAGATTCTTAATGAATGAGCTAGGAGGAGTGAATGATTATTTTTGAGTTGCCAAAAAACTTTGATAGATTGCATCCTGAGATGTCGAAGGGAATGAACACACAAATCATGCGCTGAGCTTGAAGGTTTTGGATCCTAAAGTTTTGATTGCAAAGTCATTCAAAATGCACTTGAGGCATTTAGAATTCTATTGGTGTTCGACGCACATCGAAAGAATGTTTGCTGCTGAAGAAATGCCTTTGTCATTTCTTCCTTTTTTCAGGGCTATTTGTTGTGGTTCCATAATGCATGCCCCATTCCCTACTAGGAATGGGGACCCCATACTCTTTTTTCAGATCCTTGGACTCACAATTTAGGATCATGTAAATTCAAAGAGTCAAAAAATAGAAAAATTTGAAAAAACAGGGAAAAGCTATAGAAAGGTCAAAAAATTAAAAATTAAAAATTAAAAATTTGAAGAAGATATAAAAATTGAAATTTTTTGAAATTAAAGAAAAAAAATCAATCAAAGTGCACGTCATGCACCTTACGTGGTGTGTGGGAGCACATCTCACCTTAGGTGATGTGTAATGCATAGCTGTGCATTTGTGCAGTGTGCATTGCGCAACACCCAAGGTAGGTAGGCTTATATAAACCCTAACCCCCAAACATAATTCCTCACTTTTTCTTTTCTCATTGTTTCATTCTTCTCAATGATAAACCACACTTTCTGCACTTCTCACGCTCCAGTTCCATGCCTATATTAAGGTGCATAAAACACTCCCATCCTGTGCACCTTGTGCCATTCACACCATAGCGCCGTGTGCACCTCCACACTACCATGATGCACCGTGTACATCACCCATGTTGTGTGCCTACACTATTCTACATGTGTGCACCTCACCCTTGCTTCATCCTTGCATCGTGCTTGTGCTTCACTTTGCGCATGTACCATGCATCACCCATGCATGCACCCTGCACACTCCCACACCACTTTCCATGAGTGCACCTAACCTCACCTCTATACGTACATTCACTTGGCACTATGCATCCTTGAATGCACTTTGCACTTGCTTGCCACACGCCACACCTTGCACCCTTGCCATTCACCACACCACACCCATTGCTATGCACTTCATGCCACACACATTGCCACAACCCACTCTACATCGTGTGTCACCACAAATAATTTTCACCACACATCATGTTTTTGCCTTGCCATGTGCAGATCCACATTCACACTTCTAAAATTCCCTAAAAGATAAAAAAATAATAATTTAAAAAAAAAAGAATAAAAATTATTAAAATTAAAAATTAAAAAAAAAATATAAATATATATCTATATATAAATAAGAAATGCAACTCCTTTACATATTTTGTTATGCATTTGTGCATCTCATCTAGTGCATAAGTGCACCCCAAAATTGTGCAAAAACCTTAGTTTAATTGAAGAGGAATTGAATGCTTTTTTGCTTTTAATTTTTACATTTGGATTATTCTAAACTAATAATTGTCTTTATTGTGTGCTGTAGATATAATGGCATCATCCGCCAGAGAGAAAATGCCATCAAAGCCCATTGTGTTCAAGTTCCAAGGTGTGCCATCGAAGTCAAGGTTCCAAGATGACTATTCAGAGATAAAAGACATTGATTTGGGACACACAGACATGGGAGAATTATTCAAAATCTACAACAAACCCACAGAGAGATTGGCTCTAGTATCAACATTGATCTGATTAGGGTTGACAAGTGTAGCTTCACACCCAATGTCAATATAATCAGTGGAGTTGATGATGACATCAGCTCAACACATTGTTCCTAAAGAAAGAGTGGTAGAGAGTCTGACAGGAGAAGTGGTTCTTGACTTTTGACCTAACAACATTGAAAGGGTCTTCCATCTCTTGAGGGAAGATCAATTCATCAATCTCTCCTATGAAGTAGAATAAAGGTGGTATAGGGAACACTTGAAAGAGGTGATGGGCATCATTCAATCATCCTATCTTATTGACAGGACTCGTCTAGGTAGGGTAACATGAAAGGTGGACATGACAAGGGGATACATGAAGGAAGATATTGGCTATTCCATCATTCTTCTAAGCGAGGCCATGGGCCTTCTAGCCTAGAATTTAAGTATTTTGATATTGAACTTCATTGAGACGATCAAGATGAAAAAGATGCCACTAGACTAGGCTACCACATTAAGTAAAAACTTGTGTGAACAATTGGGGGTAGTTAAAGACAAGAAGAAGTTCTATATGAAATCTTATATGGTGTGTATACTAGTAGCAAGGGCAACAAACTACCATGGTTTGTACAAAAGAGGCAAAATGAAGGATCCCAATGCTTGGCCATAGATTGTCTACTCTCAACTATTGAGGAAGAAGCTCTTTTCCTAGAGCAAGGAATATAGAATTGTGAATGATGTATTTATATTTGCAATCATATGATTTATTGAGGGAGATTATGTGAAGAAGTTATTTGACAAGGCAATAGCACAGATAATAGCTCTCAGGGCCTACTACATCCAGTTTCAAATATTCACATATCTATGGGTAGCTGGTGCCTTTGTCAACCCTAAGATCCTCCCTAGCTATCAAAGTGATAAACTAGTTTTGTTGGAGATTACACTTTAGATTGAATCTGCATATGACTAGGTTAAGAAGCAAAGAAGACTGTGTTAGACATGGTCCCTGGTCATAGGACCATACCAAGTGAAATGGAAGCAAGATATTCCATCTTTTGAGTAAGAGTGGGAACATTATCCCTTGGATGAATACAACTCTCCCTAGCCCTATTTTGATAATATTGGGAAAGTTGAGATTCTAGCTGGAAAATAATTCCATCATGAGGAGGCCATTGAGGACCATTGGATGAATGCAAAAAATTACTATCATATTTGTATAAAGGAATATTGTAGGATGACTTTTTATTTGGTAGAGAAGGCTCTCAAACTATGCATATTGGAGGAAGTAAGATAGCAAGATTCTAGGGAATTACTGGACCCCTTCTTCAACTTGGACAAAATTAGAGAGAGACCCATTATGAATGCCAAGGTTGATAGGGAGGAATGGGATGACATAAATCATTAGGAAAGGCATGCCATTAGAATGACAAAGGATTGGATCAAGAAACCTTCTAGCTTGATCCAATATCTAACACCGTGATCTTTCATGCACAAGCCCGCCCAAAGAAAAGAAGAGGGAAGAAAGTTACAATTCCTACCTTTACAACCTAGTCTCCCATTAGGCCAAAAATTGTATACCAACTTGACAATCCAATTGGATACTATCACCCTATAGAGAGGAAAGAAAAGAATAAGAGAAAAAGGAGCTCTCCTCGAAGGGTCAACACAATAGAAGCTAAAGTGCAAACTCCTCCCTAGCAATAGGAAGAAAGTGTACAAAGGTCTAAGGATACTAGTGTTGCTAAAGTCCAAGATGACCCTCAATTACCTCCCTTTGTGCCTAGCCAATCAAAAGAAGGAGAGAGTCAATAGGTTCCCATTCCTCCTCCATAAGAAGAGCCAACATCCCCTTCTACCTCTACAAAAAAAAAAGAGGATTAAGGTCTAAATGAACAAGAGGAAAAGGATGACTAAAAGAATGGTGTCTTTCCAATTTGTCCCTAAAACCATTCTAGAGGGAGAAGATGAGGAAGATGAAGAGAAAAAAGTTCTCCAATAGAGAAGAACTCAACTAGCTAGAGCTATAGAGCAAGAAAGGAGAAGGAGTACCATGGTGACATTTCCATCCACCCAAGCAAGACCTTTGAAAGTCTCTTCTTTAGAAGATGAAGTACAATAGCGGGTGAATGAGTAGAGTGAAGAGAGTGATGACATTTTCAAAATGTTAGATATTGATTTTATGCCTATTAAATAGAGCTAGTTGGGGACAAGATCAGGGATACCTTTATAGGTCAACCCCAACAAGAAGACTGGACACAAATGTTGCCAGATTCATAAGGTCTTGATCTTACTCCCCCATATCCACCACAAGTCATGGTGGTAGATAAAGGCTCGGTTACTCCTTCACCCTAGAGTTTAGAAGAGGAATAAATTTAGAAGGAATATTCATGAGAAGATGAACTAGAACAAATGATAGAATATTCTCAACCACCTTCCAAAGACACTAATGTGAAAGTTGCAGGGTCTACAAAAATAGAGGCTAAAGAAGAAGATCCCTCACAGAGGGAAAGTACTCTGAGGAGGAGTGATAAGGGGAAGGAGGTAGTAGAAAATACCCCTTCTTCCTTAAGAGGTAGGTCTTAAATTGAGGATATCCTAAGATGGATTTGGAAGGAAATGATGAGGAATGTAAAGCCTCAATTTCATGCTGACGAGGAAGACATTTTTAAATTGGTAGAAATTTTGAATAGACTTGAGTCCCCATTACATGAGGCAAGACCATTGGCATTTGTCAACAATACATAGGACTAGGATTTTGTTGCCCAAGTGGCTATCCCTCTTGAAGATATAGATGTAGAAAGCCTCAGTCCCCAAGATTATCAAATCAAAGAGGTTATCCTTCGGAGGCCCACACAGGATACAACCCAATTGATGGTGACCATGGGAATCAAATAAGTATTTAGGAGCATAGAATATGAAGAGACTTCGGAGGTGAAACAAGATCCTAAAAGGATATTTAGCCAAAGTGGTTGGTCCTCTTGATCTTGATCACCTCGAGGATGCATTGAACACCATTCTTAGAGAAGGGGGGAGTGTACAGTTAGATCCATTTTTGAAAGGCTGTCAATAATGGCAGGAATGTTTTGAGGTGAAGGGAATTTTAATTATTTAGGGGAACTTGAAGTTATTGCATGCCACACCAAAGAATGTGATGGTGGCAATTTTGAAATAGGACTTTAGCATTATGGATTAGGTAAGGGCCTGGAGTAAGGACTTACAAATTTTGTAGGCAATAAAGAGGCAAAGATACAAAATTTTGGTAGATGTATATATAGTGGAAGAATTATATTTTATTGATGATTGGATAGAGAATATTTCTAATAGTAATAAATTAATGGAAACATTAGATGTAGAGATCCATAGTCTTAAGGACTAAACCCAAGAGAAAATTTTGAAAGCAGAGAAGCATTACAGTGATGCATGCTTAGATATTTTTGAAGATGAGGAATGAGAGAAGTTGTTGCCTATAGAGATGGTAGTGGAGAGTTTTAAGAATATTTTTGTGGAAGCTAATAATGATGAAGATATCTGGCATACTTTCAAAATAGAAGAAGCCTTGTTAGAATTGGATACCAAACTCTGGGATTTTGTTGACACCCAAATTGAGGTAGACAATTACAGACAAAAGGTCAAGGAAAAATGAAAGGCTTTAAATTTACCAGATGTGGAAAAAATCACTGAGATTATAGAGAAATTTAAGGGCAAACATCCAAACATAGCTTTGGGATGAAGGGGAACAAAACCCAGATGCCAGAATTTCAATTTTGACACTTAGTAGAATTTTGAGATTTTGGACCATTTTGAGGTGCATAGGTCCATATCTATGCAAGTACATAGGTCCATAGCTCCACAGTTTTGTAGGTGTACATTTCTAGAAGCTCCACTAACAGTTAACTACTAGTTCTAAAACTAGAGCTTTCCATGCATTAGAAACACATTTTGATGGAAGTTTAATTGTAACAAATGCCTAGTGAAGGATCAACTTCCATTTTTAGCACTTCTAGACACTTGCAATTTGACTCAAAGCTTTTGCATTCTTTTTCTCTCATAATTCTTTGTTTTTTAACATATAAAGGCTCATGCATCCAATTAATGAATAAAAATTTGATGGAATCCTACTTACCACCAGTTAGATTGTCAGTTTGTATATAATTAGTTTGTTTTATTAAATTAAAAAACATTTTATTGCATGAAAATATCTCTCACTCTCAACACAAATTGAGGAGATGATTTATTACAAATAATCCATTATAATATGTAATTGGATCCATCGTTATTTTGCAATAAAATTATGCTTTTCGTGCTCACATTTAGAGTGTAGTGATTCTTGCCTGAATGTATCATATTTTTGTGAATTTTGTTCATTGAATTATGTTTAAGCCAAAGGTTTATTTCTTTTTTTTGGTTGTGTGATTTATTAATTTTGGTGTTTGATATGGTTTTGACAAATTTTGCTGACGTAACTAGCTTGAGATGAATCACCAAATTGTGCCTTCATAACTCTCTATCTCGCATGGGCGCGCTTTCCATTGCATTGTGAGTTGATGAAGAGTGAAATATCATATGATTACTAAGTTTCTCATCGATGATTGCATCAGTGGAATTGAGAAAGTGCTACTCCTACTTTCATTGGTTACCTACTAATTTCTTTGAATGCTAAACTTGCAGATGTGTTTTTTTTTGTAGCTTATGTCCATTAAGATTTTAATTCCATGTTTTTTTCTTTAAAGTTCTTGTTATTTTCTTTATTAACCATATTATTAGAATAGGACTTCATACTACTTGCACTATTAGATTCCATTCATAAAAAACACGAATATACAAAAACATAGTTCTTTTTGTGTGTTATTTTTGAAACACTGTGCAAATTCTTCATTTCATCTAAAATCAAAACGAACCAGCAATAGTCTCCTCATAAACATTTACATTGATCTTCAATTGAGCGGATTCGAGTAGGACACAAGATTGCCTGTAACCTTGGAGTTGATTCAAAAAATCAACTTTTCAAGAGAGTTTCCAAAAAAAAATACCATTTAGCATCATGCAAAATGACATCTCAATAGGAACCTAACTCAAACTCAAATAAGGGAAAAGGAAAGGTAGAGATTCAAAACATTAGAGGAGAGATGAATAAAACATGGAAGAAGAAAGATGGATGCAACACATCAAATGAAGGGATCACTTCACCTAAAGGGTCAAGTGGTCATAGTTCATCAAACTAAGTAAGAAGGTATGTGGGACTAATATTTAAATATTTTATCATACATCAGTACCTAGAATAATTTAGTACAAAAAGGGATAGATTAGCATGAATAAAGATATAAGGTTAAATCTTCAAAGTTTTCACATTGCTTCCAAGTAAGGAAAGTTTCCTTCAAATGCCAAGTGAAATCTTAGTATATGCCAAGTTGTCTACCAAAGTTAGTAGTGGTTGTTGAGTAAAAAGGGAAATTCTTATTGAAGCTAAGTAAGGAAAATTCTAGTGGATGTCAAGTGTTGGAAAATTAATGGAAGCCAAGTAAAGAAGAATTGCATAAAGAGCTGAGTGGATAGTTGTGTATGCACTAAGCATTAAATGCTATGAAATAAAGGGTATAAGGTCAAGTTTTTAATCATTTCTTGTCATTACAAACATAGAGTGAGAGCAAGAAGAGCATAGAAATAATTTCCAAGTAGAGATTGATGCTTTTGTGAAGATTCTAGAAAAGATTCAACATTATTTCTTTGATCTAAGGTATTTACTCAAGTGTTGACCTATGCAGTTACACAATTTCTATATTTTGAAACCCTAGTTTCTAGAAATGACATCTAGCTCTAGGAATCCCAAGGATAAGGAACCATTTGAGGTTTAGTTGGTCAGTAATGAAGTTAAACAGCTAGATTTCAGGCTAATTCTTGAAGTCACTTACAAAAGTGACACTATTAGTGCTTTGTCTATTATTCCAGTTAAAGTTGTTATGGTGCAAGATGTCAAAAAATGTTATAACTATAAAGTTGGAGTAATAGATGACATGGAGATTTGGAAAGCCTATGATAAATTTTGTGAGAATAGGGTATTAAAGGATGAATTTTAGATTGTTGAGAGAAAGGGCTTAACCCATGCCCTAGATTTCCCCATAGTTTTCAAGATAGAGTGGATAAGAATTGTGCTGAGTAGAATTCATGACATATGCCTATGGTTGGAGGGTGGACCTATTAAGTTGTCAAAAAGAATCATACTTAGGGTAATAGGATACCCAACCCTTGAATAGCCAAAGACCCTAAGTAGTGATTCAAAAGAAGTCATAGAGAAGAACACTAGGGAAAAGTAGAATAAAAGGGGCATGACAATTGACACAATTAGAGATCCACTTGTGGAATTTTCTGTAAGGATTATATCCCATAAATTCTACAAGTCAAGCTATCTAAATAATGTACCATGCATTATGGTTGATGTGGGATACAAACTTTTCAAGAAGGATCCTACATATGATCTAGCAGAACTACAACTACAATAGATTATGGAGAATTTGGGAGCAATAAGGAGATCCAAGAGTGCTCAGTGTAAGTTTGGATCAATTTTGATATGCATATTTTTTAATTTTTAGAATGAATTCCCCTCTTTTGGTAAAATAAGTTGGAAGACAAATAGGTCTATAGTAGTACAAGTGAATGAGTATATAGAGCATATGGGAGCCAATTTTGAAACATTAATGACAAGCTATTTTGAAGACTTTAAAAAGTCTATGAAGCAAAGGCTCAAAATACCAATTTCTCTAGTGGATCAACATATCAATGACATTTGTTTCTTAGTTGGCATTAACTACACTTATATCCAAGTAGAAATACCAAGGGTGAGATGGATAAGGCCACTTGGATATGAAATTAATATTGATGAGGCATCAACAACAATCACAACATTGCTTGTAGAAGACATTGATCAAAGTGCAAAACCTTTTGACACTTCTGGTGTTGTAAAGTCCAAGGTAGAGATGGAATTGAAAACTACTTCAACCCTAAAGAAGAAGGACAAATTGATCAAAGATTTTAAGGCCAAATTTGGTGAAGGGACAACAAAAGCTAAAGAAGAAGATAATGAAGAAGAAGAAGAAGAAGAAGAAGGCCAAGGGCCACCTGCCTTGACACAAGGCATGAGTGAAGATGCAAAAGAGGAGAAGGTGTCAAGGAGGAAGAGCAGCCAAGGAAGCACCTACCAAGCAAGAGCCTAAGAAAAGAAAATATCAAAAATAGCCTACAACGTAGCCCAAGGGCAATAAAACTACCAAGCCAAGTCCAACTAAACTTACTACAAGGGAAAGTACAAGAGCTTCAAAAAAAGAGGTTGAGGAGCAAGAGAAGAAGAAGGCTACCGAGTAGCAAGGACCAGAAAAGAAGAAGCTAAGAAGAAAATATGTTGCATCTCCTAAATTAGATGAACAAAGAACTTAATGTAATGAAACAAGCCCATTTAGAGTGGTAAGTCACACCACCAAGTCTGATTTAAAAAATATATGTGATAATATTAGAGATAATGTAGACTTATCTAGCTTGAAAAGCATTGATTTTAATAAGTTTAGTAGAGAAGAATAGAACATGGTTGAAGAATTAGTCTACACCATGATGGAAAAGTTCAAAAATAGTCCACTTGAACTTGACAATTCAATGCCCAAAGAGTTGTATTCTATTGTTGAAAATAAATGGCATTATTGCCTTAATATGGAGAAAGAAATAAGAGAGTGAAAATTGACTCAAGTAATTCCTGAGCTCACAAAAGAGCAAATAACCAAGGAAAATAAGGAGCATGGGAGAAGATTTGCACCCAAAAATAGAGCCTTTAACATTCTCCAGAATAAGATTGAAGATTTTGTTAAAAAGTCCTCTCAAATGTGGAAATTAATCTATGGCCTAACAACTATTAAAGAATTAGAAGAAGATCCCTTTGAGGGAAGAAACAATGGAGAAGAGAATGACAATGAAAAGGAAGGTGGAGGTTAAAAAGAAAAGGTAGATGATACAACGGAGAAGGAAACTCAAAAGGATGATATGGCAACTATTGAAGAGTAGTAAACAGAATAGAGCATGACACTTCTACACTTGTAGAAACAATAAAAGTAAAGGATGTTCCTGACAATTTTGGTCAAAACATAAACCCATTGACTATAGAGGATCTCAAGAAGATCCTTGACCAAACAAGTCTACAAGCCCAATTATGTAGTAATTCAATGTTGGTTAGTGTAGATGAGTTGGGAAAAAGTAGTAGCTGACTTGATTAGGGATAAAATGGCAACACAAGAAACACCTTCTATCATCTCTATAACTATAGGTGAACAACCTAAAGAGCAAGCTACACAATATACATCAGCTAAGGTTGACTCCATAGTCAAAGTCACTAAAAGTTTTGAGGAGCTAGCAAAGGACCAAACATGAAAAATAGATACTTTCATTGCTACTACACAAGTACAAGGTGCACCACCACAGATAATAGTAATTGATTAAGGAAGATCAGAGGAGGCAAAGGAGACCCCAAAATAAAAGGAACAAGAAGCAATTCAAAGTTTGGTTAATCTACTAACCTTTGGGACTTCAACAAGAATGCCACGAAATCCAAGCACTGAAGCAATACCACATCAAATTTTAGCACCAGGCTCAAGCTCTACAAAGGTAGGAAGGGTACTTCACTATGGAGACCCTACACTAGATGAAGAAATAGTCATTCCTAAGTATGACTATGCAACTATGAACATTGATCAAATCAATGAAGTGCAAGAGGCACTAGAGAGGAAGAAGAAGCAAAAGATACTCAAAAATGAGTATAAATAGAGGCAAGCACTAATTGGAATAAAGGAAATCTTTCTAGATGCATTTAGCTTGTAGGCAGCTGATGAAACAAAGATCATTATCAAGCAACTCTAAAACATAAAGGACCAAGTGCAAAGTGAAGAGCACGATACTAATGTGAAACTGATGGAATGATCAGAAAGGAAGTTTGAAACAAAGGTGAATGAAAGAATATCTAGTGAGATAGCACTTTCACAAGTAGAGTTGGCTAAGAAAATTGAAAAGGTGAAGATAGTACATGAGAATGTCTTCTCATTGTACTCAAAATTGTGTGATCCATCAATCCTCACATAGGAAACTAGCCAGAGAATCATGAGCTTGGAGAGGAACTTAAAGATATCAAGCATGCAATAGTCTAAAGTTCCAGCTCAAAGTGAGAAGCACTTTAACACAATGCTTCATGCACAAAAGGAACTAGTTGTATTAATAGCAGAAGAGGCTAACACAAGAGAAAAATTGGTGCAAATACAATCCTCCCTAACCCCTCACATGGAAATTTTACAAAAGAAACTAGCCTATGCAAAGAATGTGATAAAAAAAGATCCAAATATTTCTACATTAGATGGCTTAGTTCACCTTGAAATAGAGACAACCATCCAAATTAAATCCCTAAAAGTTGTAATACAAAACTGGGATGCTGCTCTGAGAATTTTAATGAAAGTAAACAAGAACTTCTTGGCCAAATATTCAGTCAGTGTCTAGACCATTTGACATAAATTTCAAAAAGGGGGAGAAATTAAAAGAAAAGGGGGAGAAATTGTAAAGCCAAAAGGACATTTAAACTGCAAGGGGAAACACGTGAAAGGGGCAGCTAAAATGAAAGAGAGAGTGATAAAATAAACTAAGAAAAGAAAGGAGAAGAGAAAAAAATGAAATAGGGCATAATAAGAACACATTAGATAAAGAGTATCAGAATTGAAGACAAGGAGTGTCAGCTGAGGCACATCAATCTATTTAGGGATATTTTGGTTACAAGGATATGGCACATCAACTCAAGGGGAGAAACAAAATTTTGAGGTATATAGTTGTTCAAAAAATTTTGAATTATTTTGAAGCTTTCTATATATGCCAAACAAAATACATATTATGCTTGAGGAGATTACTTTCATCATGTATAGTTAAGTGTTTTTGACACTCATGTCAAAGGGGGAGATTGTTCATCTCAGATTGGTTTTGACAATTGAGTGTCAACACACTTAAGAAATTTTTTAAGTTGATGTTGAGTTTAATATAGATGTCGAGTTACAATATGTGCTGAGCTAGAAACTCAATAGCTACCGAGTCATTTAGATGCCAAGGAAGTTTCAAGCATCAAGTGACTAATAGACAACAAGAAAAGTTCAAGTGCCGAGCAAGATAGAATTTAGTATGTGTTGAGCATCACTAATAAGCAAGTGTCAAGTAAAATAGAATCAACATATGAGTTTGTGTCTTCACGAACTAAGATGTAAACCATTTTTGAGCTGACATATGGATAAATCTTGAAGGATTAAAAGATAAGAATGAATCTATTTGGATTCCCTATGCAATCAACATACAACCAATTAGAAAAATGGAAAGATTTGAGTGGGAAAGTTAGATGAATCTCAATCATAGATTCATACCTAACGCTAAGTCACAAAATATTTTTAAGGAAGTTGAAGCCCCATAATTCATAGATAGATAGAGTGTGCACAAAGAGAATGGATGCAAGGAGATAATGCTAGTGAAGTTTGAAGGAAGTGAAAGGGGTAAATTGATTAAGTAAAAGGTAACCTAGAAGAAGGAAAAAATTGTAGAATTAGTTATTAGAACAAAGGATCAAGGTTGGAACATTTTCATACTAGATTAGTGAGGATTAGATTGGATAGGACAAGGATCTAAAATCAGCAATAGCATATTGCAAGTAATCAGGTCAAACATTCTACTATACTTTCTAAAAATTGTGTTAGTAGAACAAAATCCTTTGGTGATAGGTTGGTTTAACAACCATTGTATAAAGCCTTTGATAGGGTAACATTCCAAGTGAATGTTTTGTAAATCCTTTAGCCAGGTACACTTTTGATATTGTTAAAATCTTTTAATAGGGTAGGATCTAGCAATCCTTGTAAGCTTTTAATAGGGTAGTCCTTTCATATGGAAAATCATGAGAATGGTCAAAATTATGTAACCTTAATAGGTGAACTTTATTGCTGCAATAGTGAAGAGTTTTTGGTGTCATCAACACCCTAATTTTACTTTCTCATCGAAGGTTTTTTGGGTAATCATATCTGGTGTCAAGTGCTTATGTGGATGAATTTACTTTACATGTTATTTATATATGTTTATGCATGCAGTGTTTTGAAGTTAAAAGTTTTATTGGTTGAAGTTTATTACTTTTGATTCACCCCCCCTCTCAGAAGTATATTTCTCACTTGTAAATCCCAACACCTCCAAGTTAGGATCTGGTAGTTCAAGTGGGGGAAGTGGCATATAGAAAGTGTGATATGTTAAGTCCCATTGCAAAGTTCAGTGATGGAAACTCATACTTTAGCTTCAATTACTCATGCTACTACTATTTCACATGTGAGTTTCAATTACATGTCACTCCAAAAGTGTATGATGCACCTCGTTGATCCTCCCCAATGTTCAACATCCTTGCTGGTATTAGTCCAAAGGAATTTTAGAACATAATGAGCACACTCTCCACCTTTCTTAATTCCAACTTCTTTGGTTACATTAGATCGATTAAAACTCCTAGTCTAGCACCTATACAACATTAATGACACCCAAAGGGACATGATCTTGTTTGTACTAATTTTCCAAGGACAATAGGTAAAAATGATCTTCATAGTTTCAATATGTGGGTACAATTTTAGAGATCCAATGCATAAGAAAGACAACTTCACCTCTCATTCTAAAATGATTTTCATGTACTAAAACCTCCAAACAATGCTCTATTTCCAATCAATACTATAAGCACTATGAATTTAATATTGTTACTTTCAACTCTCACTTTTCTTTTTGCATCAATTAGCATATTCATCTCCCGAGATATAATGTGATTCCCTCATTTTCCTTATACGGCTGATGAAATTAGTCAGTCTAAAAAGTGGGTCTGGCAAAAATAAATTTCATTTTCAAACACCTAATTATTTAAAATGATCCATTAAACAACTAGTACTGGTCAAAAACAAAATTAGCCACTTGAAACATTGTTAAAACTCATTTCCACCTCTTTCTACTAATTATCAACTTCATTCTAGGAGGTCCTTTGACTGGCCTTAAAAATTGATCCAAACACCTTATTAGGCTCTGAAATCAAACCTACTAATTCTTTGTTTTTCATTCTCATTTCCTACCAAATATCATCTCATAATGAGTTCTCAGCTAAAAGATATTGACTATCAAAGTTTCCCTCTTAGAATTGCTTGCAAGAAAACAATAAATCGTGTTTGGATTTGGCTTTGAAAATAGGGTAAAATGATACTTGGGGGAACACAAATTGGGGCATTGGTTCAATGTCATGAGGAAAATATAAATTTGCAATTAGGGCTCATGATGAATGCTAGGATGCATTTTTGAATGGTCAAAGTGGGCTACTAGGATTTTTAGGATTGAAAAACACTAGCAAAAAAGTGATTTTTGCAAATGAAATGGACCTAGGAAAGTGTGTAGACAGATTCATCAAGAATTAAAAATTGACACACTTAAAGAATTTTCACAATAGAAAAAAAGGGAGCAATCCATTCAATATTACTTATCATAGATTTAGAGTTATGACATTGTGAATAGGGGTACTGACAAACCTGCCTTTACTGACACCTGGTAGAAAGTTATAAATTGCATTCTGAATCACATTTGCAAATTAATCAAATAGATTCTTCATAAGCTCAAATTAAAACATAACAATTTTCTAACATCTAGAATGAAATGTGAAAGGAATTTTCTCATTTTGGTCAATGGGGTCAAAGTTATAAAAAGTCAAACAAGGCCTCTTAGAATTCTAAACAATTCACATCAGCATGACAACAATAAATGACCAACTTTGAGGGTCAAAAGCTACTCAAAAACATATTAAAATGACTTAAAATCTAAACCATAGGTTCTCTGGTAAGGATACCAAAAAATCCCAAAGTAGAAAGTCATGAAACAATACTAGGTGCAAGATATTTGAATGCATATAAGGCTTCATGTCACTATTTGACACTTGGGAAAAGTTATAGATTTTGACAATACTCAAAATGGAACTTCATAGAATGACTTAGAATGGAAATTTATCTTCATGGGATGAGTGGATATACTAAATCCAAGGTTTTAGACACATTAAACACCTCTTAGCCTCAAATGGACAACCAGGTACACATGCATTAAAAAACACTTATAAGACTTGATTTTTTGAATGGTACTCAAAATCAGGGTTTCAATTTTGAGTCCCAACATAGAAAACTAAACCTAGCTACCAAAAAATACCATTTTCCTTTTCCATTTATTGACCAAGTCCTTGAAAATTTAGCTAACAAAAATAGTTTCTCTTTCTTAGATGGTTTTAGTGGCTTTAATCAATTCCAAATTTCTCTAGAGGACTAAGACAAAAAACTTTCACATGCCCATAGGGAACCTTGGCATACTCAACCTTACCATTTGGCTTATGTAATGCTCCACATACATTCTTGTTGGATGCAATTCATTAATTGTGTGTTGTCATTAATGTTACATAAATTTCATATAAGTTGACATGCAGTGCATGCCGAGCTCACTAAGTAAAGATAGTTTTCCTTGTCTACCAAGCGTTCTTGAGTCTACTCTATACAAAAGGTAGTATCTATCAAGCTCACTCAGGCATCGAAGGAATTTATGCAAAAAAGAGTGTTAACTAAACACACTTAGTTAAAAAAGGAAAATTGAGCAGAGCTAGTATTAACCAAGTTCACTCAGCTACCAAAGAAATTTTGTAAGTTCATAGTGTTAATTGTGCTCCTATTGGTTAACATAGGAAATTTCTTTAGAATTAGTTTCTACCAAGCTGGGTCAGCTACCAAAGGATTTTCTTATTTTGGCATATAAAGCTTAATTATTTTACTCATTGATTCTAGCAAACTGAGGTAATAAATATTGGTTGTTCTAATTTCTATTTGAGTTGACTTGAAAATCAGGAAGGTATAAGAGAAAGGTCCATTTTTTATTTCAATATATGAAAGTTGAATATATTGAAAGAGATAAGAAGAGAGGAAGCAAAATTGAAGGATAAGTAGGTATTCTTATGGAGTAGAAAAGTGTTATTCAATCAGAAAGGATCAAGTATAAGCTAAAACAAAGATCTGTAATCAGCAATTCAATTGGAACACAATTAAGTCATTTCATTGTTACTCTCTAACCATTGTACTAGTGATCTAAAATCTCTTAACAGAGTTGGTTTAATAGCCATTTATAAATCCTCTAACAAGGTGGCAATTCCATTGAATTGTTTCAAGACCTCTTACAAGGCCACCCCTAATAGGGTGATTAAATCCTTTAACAAAGTCACACCTAATAGTGTGTTTTGTAACCTTTAATAGGGTTAGCTCCTAATAGGGCTCACTTCAAAAGAGTAAAAAATAGTAACTAGTTACAATTGGTGTTTTTTCCCAAATTGGGTTTCTAGGCTAAATCCTAGTGTCATATGTGTTCATGTTATTTTTTTCATGCTCACAAGTAAATTACTAACAATATCTTAGGATCTACTAAGTTAAATACATTTTTGCATTTATTGAGTTACAACAATTTTTGTATGCTTATCGAGTATTAGTAGTCATCAGTTTTATCAGTCTAAATTTTATTTGACATCTAAGGGATCTAGGATTTATTTTAGTAGTAATTGATTCACCCCTCTTCTCTTAGTTACAACTCTTATATTTTCAAAAATTGGTATTAGAGTTATCGGTGCTATAGTGAAGATTTAAAGGACCTAAGCTAAAGATCAAAATTTCTTACAAGAGAGAGATTCCAAACCTGAACAGAGACAACTTTGCAGCATGGCAAAGACTTATGATGCTTCATCTGGCTACCATAAGTGATTTAGGCCAAAAATATCTCGATGAAGAATACAAAAATCCAACTAGAACATTATCAGTTGAAGATATTGTTGAGAAAAAGAACCATAATATCATGATGATTGAAATTGCACCTACTTCTAGTTATGCTAAATTTGATGAGGTCAAAGACCGTAAAACTATTTTGATATGTGGAACAAACTGAAAGACATCTATGGAGGAGATGAAAATGTGAGAAGAGCTAAAGTAGAAAGCCTTAGAGGATAATTTGATCAAATGAGAATGAAAGAAGATGAAAATGTTGCAAAATATGTGCAAAGAATTAAGGCCATTTTCAGTGCAATCAAAGCATCTAGAGGAGAAATCAAAGAAGAAATTTTTGTAAGAAAAATAATCAAAACTTTGCTTCCAATCTATGCAATCAGAGTGTCTACTATTCATGAAAAGAGATGTGATCCAAATAACAAGATAGGCTTGGATTCTCTAGTAGGTAGATTGACATCTTTTGAACTAGACAACTTTGACAACTATGTTCCTACTTCAAAGAATATTAAGTCTACATTTGAGGCTAAACTCTCACTCAAAGAAAAGGGCAAGACAATAAAAGATATTCAATCAAGAAGTGAAGAAGAAACTAAAGAAAGTTCTGATAGTGATCTTGAAATTGTTGAAGCTGTACTTGCAAATAAATATTCTAGGAGTAGAGGAAAGTATAAAGGTAAAATTCCTCTAATCTATTTTTCTTATGAAGAAATTGGTCATATTGTTGCTAGGTGTCCAAACAAAGAAAGCAAGGAAGAGAAGAAAAGCCACAAGTATAAAGGTAAGAAGGAATTCAAAGGTCACAAATCCTACAAAGACAAAGGTAAGAAAACTTCTTTTATGGCTAAAGATTCTGATAACAGTGAAGATGAAATAGTGTATATTGACTTAAAAGATGAATCTAATGATGAAGAAGTTAAAATGGCACTTGTCTCGCATGTTAGTAAAAATGATACTTGGATCCTAGATAGTGGATTTTCTCACCATATGACTAGAGATAAAACTAAGTTTGAACATTTTGAAAACTATGATGGAGGTAGTGTAAGGTTTGGAAACAATGAACCTTGTTGCATAAAAGGAAAAGGTCATATCTCATTAACCAATGATCTTGTATGTGAAAATTTCTATTTGGTTGAAGGAGTAAAACATAATTTACTAAGTGTAGCACAATTGAACAACATTGGATTAAAGGTAGAGTTCATGAATGGCAAGGCAAGACTGCTAGATAACAAAGGAAATCTAATTGGATCAGGCAAGCAAACAAAAGGTAACCTATTATGTCTTGATCTTGGTGATTGCTCATGTTTTATTGCTCAAGTAGAAGAAAGCTAGTTATGGCACAAAATATTATTTCATGAAAACTTTGATAATATGGTCAAGATAAGAAAAATCAAAAGAGTAAGAGGTGTCCCTAGTTTGAAGAAACCTAGTGTTGGATTATGCAAAAAAATCCAAATTGGTAAAATGGTAAAGACTAGTTTTAAGAGAAAAAACTATCAGTCAGAAGATGTCTTGGAAATTGTGCATACTAATTTATGTGGACCCATTGGAATAGAAAGTTATAGTGGAGAAACAAATTTCATTATTTTTATGACTATTCTAGAATGATGACTGCTATGTATCTAAAAGAAAAATTAGAAGCTTTTAAGAAATTCAAATGTTATCTAGGAAGAGTAGAAAAAGAAACCGTAAAAAGATTGAAATGCTTAAGATTAGATAGAGGTGGTGAATTGATCTCTAATGAATTCAACACTTTCCGCATTGAAAGAGGAATCAAAAGATAAGTATCAACCCCTGGTACTCCTGACCAGAATGGAATAGTTGAAAGAAGAAATAGATCCATCATGGATTGTGCAAGGAAACTAATGATTGAGAAGAATGTTGCTATCAAATAATGGAAGGAAGCTATCAACATTGCAGTTCATACTTTGAAAAAAGTTCAATTGAAGAAGGACTCAAATAAAACTCCCTATGAACTATGGTATGGCTACAAGACTAATGTAAGATACTTGAAAGTATTTGGCAACAAATGTTATATCTTGAAAGAAACTAGGAAAGGAAAATTTGATGTAAAAGGTGATGAATGTGTATTTCCACTATATTCTTGCAGAAGTAAAGCATGCAAATGTCTGAATTTGTTCACTCACAAAATCATAGAAAGTGCACATGTGAGAAGTGATGAATTTGCAGAAAAGAGTGAAGAAGAAAGCAAAAAGGAACCAAAAGATTACAAAATATTTTTTTAATATGAAACGGATACTTTGCCAAACATATTTCACAAAAAGGAGACTTCATCTCCCAAGCTCTCCAAGTCTCCAATAGTTGCTAAGTTGCAGGAAGTGCAAATCGAGTCATTGGGACCTAAGTCACATTCAGAGGCTACTAAGTTAGTGCATATCGAGTCTAAAGAACCCAAGCCATAGATGGAAGGACCCAAGCCTGAAGTTGAGATTCAAAATGAAGACAATTCAATTCATTCAAAAGTTAAAGAACCTATATTTGGGAAATATGTTAGAAGGCATCATGCACCTGATAAGATCATTGGAGACAAATCAAATGGAAAAATGATAAGAATAAAACTAAAAGGTACATGTTTACTTGTTGAATTTAAACCTAAAAGTGTTAAGGATGAACTAGAAAATGACAGTTGGATTGAGGTAGGAATAAAGAAATAGAACAAATAGAAAAAAATAAAATTTGGATTCTTGTTCCTAGGCCTAAAGATAAAAATGTGATTAGTACAAAATGGGTATTCAAGAATATGACAGATGAAGATGGAAAACTATCAAGAAACAAAGAAAGGTTAATATGTAAAGGCTATTCTCAAGAAGAAGGTGTGTATTATGTTGAAACTTTTGCCCCTGTTGCAAGATTATAAGTTTTTAGGACTTTACTAGCATATGCAACTCACAAAGGATTCAAAGTATATCATATGGGTGCTAAATTTGCATTTTTGAATGGAATTCTTGATGAGGAAGTTTACATTAAATAGATAGAAGGTTTTGTTTATCCTGACAAAAGAGACATGGTTTGCAAATTACATAAAGCCCTATATGGTCTAAAACAAGCTCCTAGAGCTTGGTATAAAAGATTAATAACTATTTGATGTAGATTGGTTTTCAAAGAACAAATGATAACAATAGTTTGTATATCAAGAAAGGACCAGATAAGAAGATTGTGTTGGCAGAAATATTTTTGGATGATACTCTATTTACAGGAAATGATGACTTATGCAAAGCATTCTCAAAGAAAACAAATAAAGAATTTGAGATGTCCATGTTTGATGAAATAATTTTTTTTGTTGTATTATAGATATGACAAAACAAAAAAGGTATCTATATCACTCAATCAAAGTACATTGAAGAGATACTCAAGAAATTTTGAAAGGAAGATTCAAAACTAGTTAGAACCCCCATGTGTATTAGACTTAAACTTACCAAAGATGATGACTCCAAAGTAGTAGATTAGACCTTGTACAAATCAATGATTGAGAAATTATAGTATGTAGTACATACAAAGCTTGATGTTGCCTTAGTAGTTGGGATAGTGGAAAGATTCCCAGAAAAACCCAAAGAAAACCACATTTTGGCAATAAAAAGAATCTTGAGATATCTGAAAGGTACTAAAGACTATGGATTATGGTACAAAATTTGAGGTAATCTTGACTTAAAAGTATTTACTGATGTTGATTGGGCAAGAAATCTTGATGACAGAAAAAACACTAGTGGTGGTACATTCTTTCTTGGTAAAAGGCTGGTATCTTGGACAAGCAAGAAGTAAAAATGTACATCTCAATCCACAAGAGAAGAAAAATATGTGGCTACAATAGTAAATTGCTCTAACATCATTTGGTTCAAACAATTGTTAGAAGGAATGAAGGTTGAAATCAAAGAGCCAATAGTCATGTATTGTGATACTACCAATGTAATCAACATATCAAAGAATCTAGTAATGCATTGGATAACAAAGCAAATTGCTATAAAATATCACTTTATAAGAGAATTAGTACAAGACAAAGAAATCAAATTGGAATATATGCATACAAAAGAAAAAAATACAAATATGTTTGCCAACTTTTTAGCTAAGGATGCATTTTTGTTTCTAACGAGTAAGCTAGGGGTCATTTCCCTATCCAAAGCTCACTAAATAAAGTTTAGTGATGCATCAACATGAACTAAGTTGAAGATCAATCAATTGGTGTAGTATTGACAAGGACATATTGCTGATGAATCTATACTCAAGGTACATTGACACTAATCAGAGTTATTATCTTTAGCATGTGTTGTCAAAGAGGAAGAAGTTTATTGTCATATCTTTCTGAAATTTTGTAATTCCAAGAAGGAGAAGTTTAGTAGTTCCTTCATAGAGGGAGAATACTTTAAAAGAATTTTTTTGTGTAAAATCAAATAGGGAGAAACATTTTGACAGAGGGAGTCTTGTTCTCAAAATTTCATTGTGCTATGACATGTTGTGTTGCCATCAATCCCAAAGAGGGAGATTGTTGGATAAAATTGATTAATTGTGTGTGGTCCTTGATGTTACACAAATGTCATATTAGTTGATAGTCAATGCATGCCAAGCTCACTTAGTTAGTAAAGATAGTTTTCCTTGTCTACTGAGTGTTCTTGACTCTTCTTTATACAAAAGGCAGTATCTACCGAGCTCACTCGGGCGACAAAGGAATTTATGTAGAAAAGAGTGTTAACTGAGCTCACTTGGTTAAGAAAGGAAAATTGAGCAGAGCTAGTATTAAATAAGTTCACTCAATTACCAAAGGAATTTTTAAAGTTTATATTGTTAACTGGGCTCTTGTTGGTTAACACAAGAAATCACTTTGGAATTAGTCTCTATTGAGCTGGGTTGGATACCAAAGGATTTTCTTATTTTGGCATATAAAGCTTAATTATTTTACCTTTAGATTCTATCTGACTAAGGTAATAAATATTTTTTGTTCTAATTTATATTTGAGTCAATTTGACAATCTGGAACATATAAGAAAAAGGTCACTTTGTGATTTCAATGTATGCAAGTTGAATGTATTGAAAGAGATAAGAAGAGAGGAAGTGAATTTGAAGGATAAATAGGTATCCTTGTGGAGTAGAAAAGTGTTATTCAATCATGAAGGATCAAGTATAAGCTAAAATAGAGATCTATAATCAGCAATTTAGTTGCATCACAATCAGGTCATTTCATTGTTACTCTCTAATCATTGTAGCAGTAATCTAAAATCTCCTAATAGAGTTGGTTTAAAAACCATTTGTAAATCCTCTAACAAGGTGGAAATTCCATTGAATTGTTTCAAGACCTCTTACAAGGCCACTCCTAACAGGGCGATCAAATTCTTTAACATGGCTACACCTAACAGTATGTTTTGTAACCTTTAATAGGCTTGGCTCCTAACAGGGCTCATTTTAGAATAGTGAAAAACAATAACTAGTTACAATTGGTGGTTTTTTCAAAATTGGGTTTCCACGTTAAATCCTAGTGTCATATGTGTTCATGTCATATATATATATATAATTTTACTACCTATGGGACAACCTTTTAAGAAGCCAAAATAAATTTGGAAAAAGTCATCAAGAGATGCTATTAGTATAAAATTTATCTTAGCAGTGAAAATTATTTTATGAAAATCGAGGAAGTTGTTGCCTTGGTTCATTTCATTTCATCCCAAGGTAACAAGTCTTTCATGCAACTTAAAAAAATTCTTACAACAACACAAGTATTGAGAGAACCTAATTGGGGATTGCCACTTCACATTCACAATGATGCATTTGATTATGCCATAGGGGCATTTCTAGGACAACAAGAATGATTGTTGGAGCATGCCATTTATTTTATTAGTAAAATTTACATGAAGCTGATTTTGATTATACAGTAACAAAAAAGAAGATGCTTGTAGTAATTTATGCAATGGATAAATTTAGACATTATATTACTAGTTATGAGATATTTGTCCATACTAATCATTTAGCTATTAAATACTTGATGAACAATCCTACCATATCAGGTAGGCTTGCTAGATGGTTACTACTTATGGAAGAATGTGATATCACCATTGTGGATAAACTAGGCAAAGCCAATGTAGCATTTGACTTTATATCTTGTTTACATGTACATGAAGATCTTGTAGTCATTTTTGATAGTTTTCTAGATGAAAATATTTTCTTAGTATCAGTACAAAAGCATCCTTCATATGTTGATATTAAAAATTATGTAACTATATGGAAGACACCATTCCACTTTTCTCCTGAGTAGAAGAAATTATTAGTAGAGAAAAGTTTAATTTTTTCTTAGGCAATAGGACATATGTTCTACACTAGGCCTAATCAAGTAATACATAGATGTGTCAGAGAGAATGAAAAATATGATATTATTCGAGCATGTCATAATGAACCATATGGAGGTTATTTTGCAATGAAAAGAACAACTTTAAAAATATTGACTACATGATACTACTAGCCAACACTCCACAAAGATACAACTTAGTACACAAGGAAATATGATAAATGGCAATGCATGCAAAGACCTACAAAACTAGATGAGAGGTTTGTGGAACAATAGGTTATTTTAACACCCTTTGAGAAATGGGGGATTGACTTTGTTGGACCTATTGAACCTACTTCCCAAGGTAAATCTTAGATTTTGGTTTGCACTGACTATGTTACCAAGTGGATCATACCCAAGCCAATGAAGCACCCTAGGGATAATAATATTTTCAAATTTTTATATAAATGAATCTTCATTTAATTTTGTGTTCCAAGGGAATTGGTATCTGACTAGGGTCCTCAATTCACTTCACATCTTATCACTGCTCTGATGGAGGAATATGAAATTTGACATGGAAAATCTTCCCCATATCATCCCCAAGGCAATGGCTAGGTGAAATTCACTAATAGAGAGATTGAAACAATCCTTACTAAAATAGTTTCACTTCACAAGAAGGATTGGACTAAAAAACTACATGAGGCATTATGGGCTTATAGAACTACATGGAAAACCACAACTAGATTCACCCATTTTCAACTTGTCTATGGTAAACCAATAATGATGCCTATGAAATTTGAACACAAGACCTTACAGACAATATTGGAACAATATTTGGATCTTACTCATTCTCAACAAGAGTGAATTTTAACACTCAATGGATTAGATGGACAAAGGAAATATTCTTTGCATAACACACAAATATTTCAACAAAAAAGGAATTAGTGGCATGTCAAGTTCATCAAGGAGAAGCAGTTTGCAATTGGTGATAAGGCCCTTCTTTATTATTCCAGGTATCACCATACACCTAAAAAATTTCATACACCATTGATCTTGTGCATTTCAAATTTCTTATCAATGGACAATGGCTTAAAATTTATCATAAGCCTCAAAGAAAAGAAGAGTTCCTACAATAGTTTCACTCCCATGATGTTCAAGCACCTCCTCCAACATCTAGACTTGAGTTTTTTTCTCACACAAGTTCTTCTCTTTAAGCATTTACATCATTTCATAATAAATACTTCATTTCTCTTAGCACATTCTTCATAATAGATTCCATTTCATCCTCATCATCTCATCTCATCATATTGACCTCATCATTTCCACCTCATCATTCTTCACCACTAGATGATAACATTTTATTGTTGTCACCATTTTTCTAGGTTCATACATAATATATAAAATAAAGTTTTCATTATTTTTTTACTTTATTGGAGGTACTCTTGTCACATGTGCAATTGTGGGACCAGCTGCTCAATTAAGTTGGGGGAAACATATATAATTAATTATCTTATGTGATTATATTTTTAAAATTGTGCCGCATATCTAGTTTTGCATATGATGTGATGACTCTCAACAAATTATTTGTTTTCCTCATATTTTTCATAATGGTTGGTATGTGAAGTCTAAGGAGATGATTATGGGAAATGAACTTGAGATATGTTAAAGATTTGAAATTATTGTTCAAACTAACAAATTAACTTCTCTATCTTTTTCATTTTCTCTAGATTATTGCTCTTCATCTCCATGTTTTAACTTTTTCTCTATTGTAAACCCTTGTTATGATCATATATTTCATTTTTTTGCTATGTATTTCTATGTCTATGTGTTGATACATTGAATGAATCGTAGGAGTTTTGGTTTGTAATGAACCTACCATTCATAATGTTTTATTGGAGGACCATGAATGTATATCATTGTTCAAAACTAAAGGGTTTCTTGATTACGTCCAGCAACTCACCAAGTGGGATGATGAGGTGGCTACTCAATATTTAAGCACATTAAGAGATAATGAAGCTATGGTAAAAGGGTTAAGGGTACCATTTATAGTGTAAATATGAGATCACAGAGTGACCAACTAAGAAATAAGTTAAGATCTTAGAAAGAACTTCTAGAAAGAATTAATAAACCTAGTGAAGCTATATGGTTCTTTGAAGAACTGATGAGATCGCTAAGTTCACCAATGATACTTCTGGTCTAGGTCATATCAAAAACTCTTCATCAAGAAAGGAGAGTCATCAAAGTTGAAGAACAAAGAATTGTAAAACCTAAAGGAAAACTTGTCATTAGTATGGTAAACTTGGACATACAACAAACATTTTTAGAAGAAAGAAAAGTATGTAAAATACTAAACTTAATTTTACTAGTAACTATTTTAGTTGCAAGAAATAGGGATACCAAGCACATGAATGAAGGTCAAAGATAAGTAATACACCTACTCCAACTATATTTGAGGGATATTTCTATATCTATCAGAAATATGGATATAGCGCTCAAGAATGCAGATCTAAAGAAAAATCCAATAGGACATCTAAGAGGGAAAAAAAAGAACCTAAGCAAGTTAATTCTTACAATTGAGATTACAACACATGGTATAATTGTCATTATTGTGGAGACTATGGACACATTGCACAAAACTATATTAAGAATCATTTTAGAGGTAACTATAAGAAATAGTTAAATGTAAACCTTGTTTGTTTCAGTTGGCTCAAGGTTGGACATGTTAGTAAGAAATTCAAAACCCAAGCACTAGCACCAAATAATAAAAACAAAAAAGGAAAAAGAAAAGTTGAGATGAAAAAATCATGGAGAAAGGTAGTAGAAGAGGGAGGTAATGGATCAAATGAAGATAAGCTCACCCAATCCAATGGATTAGGTGATCACACTATTAACATTCCACTAATGTTTGTTATTAGTGACATACACTTATTCAGATTATAAGCATCTACCTAGCTTATTGTATAGTTAACATTATTAACCAAGAAGTTTAGTTGCTACCAGGTTCTATAGTTGCTACGAAGTCCTTTGGATAGATTCTAGTTTATGCTGAGTAGTTACTACTAAGGTGATAATCAACAGTGTAAACCAAGAACCTTAGTGTATTTAGACTTTACCAATGCAAATTGAGCTATGCAATGCTTACTAAGTTCATAGTTGATGTGATGAGTCTAGTGCTAACTAAGCTACTTAGTGTTAACCAAGTGACTTAGTTTATATCAAGCTTATAGTGATAGAATTGATTGAGAGATGCAGTGTGAATCAAGTGATTCAATTTATATGTCAAGTTTCATAGTATTCACTAAGTCACTAGTGTAGACTGAGTTCAAGACTTCTTGGAAGTGATCAATATGGACCAAGATTCTACATCTTCTAAGTGCACAATGATCCCAAGCATTGATAGTGGATGTCAAGTATCAAAACCTCACCGAGTCAGTCTTCAAAACCAGAGTTTCTACACTTTAGCCAACTTTTTAATTCTATAATTGGATTGGTATGTATTTAATTTATTGTATCTCATCCAAAGAATCAAATAGAAGTAATGAAATAAGAAGAGAAGAGTAGAAGAGTGAATTAAAAAGGCTACAATAGTATAAGGAATAGTAAAAATTTATCTATCATGGCAAGGTGATTTTTACACTTAGAGGAATCTCATTAAACAAACCAAGTTGCAGATTAAAGATCAACTACTACTTCATCCTAACAAGTGGACCAGTCAAATCCTTTAACGAGGTAGACCTAACAGTCTTGTAAATCTTTTTATCGAGTGCATACTTCATTGTATGTTTGTAAATCATTTTGCAAGGTGGACCTAACAATCCTTATTGCTCCTAACAAGGTAGATCATGAGAAGTGATCATTGTAGGCTTTAATAGGCCAAATTTATACTATAGTACCAAAGCTTGTGGGTATCATCCACACCCCAATTTTAATTTCTATTTGGAAGGTTTTTGAGTCCCCAAATTGTGTATCTATGCTTTAATGTTTTTGGTTTCTCATGCATGCAATTAGATCAAAATTCACATGAAGGATTAATTTCTAATTAAGGATAAATTTTTAATAGTTATTGGTTCACCCCTCCCCTCTTAGTAACTTCTCTTTTCATAATATTTCCAACAATTGGTATCAGAGCTTTGTGGTTCTTAGAGAAAAGTTTAATAGCTTGAGCAAAGATCAAAGGCAATGGAGGTATTCAAACTTGAAAAGGCTATTGACAATGAGAAGTTAGATTTTGAATTGGCTATTGGACAACTCAAGAAAGAAAAAGAGCAATGCTCTCGATCCCTAAAAATAAGAAAAGATCTGGCAATCCAAACGAATGATCCAATCTACATTAAAGAAAGAATTGAAGACATATATTCAAGCAATTTAAATGAATCTGATGAAGCAATCAAAGAACTATAAGAAAAGAATGATACTCTTTAAGAAGAACTAAGAAACCTAAGTAGAGAGCAAGAAATCTAGTTAGTAAGATTGTGTGAAGTAATGGAAGAGAAAAACAAGATAAGAGAAGAGGTAGAAGGAAAGAACAATGAAATTAAACACCTATCACTTCAACAAGTAGACTTCATTGATCAACTGACCAATGCATATAAAGAAATCATGAATCTAAGATTAGAGAACAAAAGATTGAAAAATGATCTAAACACAAAAAGGAAAACCAATGAAAGAATGATGAAATCTCAAATAGACATGAATTAATTGAATGAGAAAAGCCATTACAGACAAAAAGGGAAAGCAAGAATTGGATATACAAAAGAAGGTGAATCATCCAAGCAAAGAGCTCAAAAGAATAAACCTATTTGCAGTCACTATGGTAAGATAGGTCATACATCAAACAAATGTTGGAGCAATGGTAAAGCAAAATCCAATGGAAAATGCTATAATTGTAATCAGCATGGTCATAGAGCTAATGAATGCAAAGAGAAACCAAAATTTGAAGGAAAATGTCACAAATGTAAGAAGCATGGAAACAAGTCAACAGAATGTAAAACTAAGATATTGAATCTAGTAGAATAGATTGTAAAAGCTATATTTGGTTGGGACTATAACACATGGTGTAGCTATTATTACTATGCAAAATTTGGACACATCGGAATGAGTTGTGAAAAATATCACTTTAGGAGAAGAGATACTACCAAAAGATGTTTCATTTGTACAAAATCTAGTCATCTTACCAAAAAATGTATCAATCCTAGAAGAATTGAAGATTAAAAGAAGGAGAAAGCTGATAACATTAGAAAGCAGATGAGACAACAATGGGTTCCAAAATCTTCTGAAAATGCAAGTTTGAGCAATAATGATCAAGTCACTCAAGAATTGGGTGACTCTACCATTTCTACTTGATTTCTCAAAGGAGAACTTGAACTAGGATACTAAAGAAGACATCTAATATTAGTTCCCATTGACAAATCAAAAGATCCATATCAGAATTCAAGATGCAAAGGGATCACCAAGTAAGAGATAACAATCATTACCAAGTTACTATTCTTATCGACAAAGGTTGGGTTATAGAATCTAGTGAGTGAGGTCAACAGTAACTAAATTTTATGTGTTTACTAAATCATGGATAAGTCTACTAAGTATTCAATGCAACTAAATTTGAGAACAATCTTTCATTTGAGCTAACATCCATACCAGGCATTTATGGTTAAATTTTTATAAAAAGTGTAAAACCAAAATCATTTCTCACTGTGAATTTTTTAGAGCTATTTGTGTAGAGTGATCTTTCAAGTATTCAAGTGGTTCAAGTGAATTATTACTAAAAAAATGTCATATTCTCTCAAACCCTACCAAGCGAAGATGGCTTCCACTAGAAGTAAAGAGAAAAGAAGTTCAAACATATTGGTTTGTGGTGTAGAATGGAAGGCACAAGATTTCAAGTTGACTCTTGTAGTTGCAGAATCCATAGATCTAAGTGGAGCACATTCTCAAATGCCTCCTAAGGTACTATTAGTTAATGATATTTATTTGCATTTCAAATGTGCTATTCAAGATATGAGTACATTAGAGATGGATGAATGTTTGAAGGAGTTATGTGTTGATTGTGTGTTGAAACCTAAGCATCAACATCTTGAGGCAAAAGGTTTAACTCCCATGCCATAGGATTTCCAAGTGAAATGGATAAGGTTTATCCTTATTCATGTGCATAATGGTTAGCTATGACTAGAACAACCAATTCTAATAACTAAGAAGATGATCCAAAAGATCTATGGTCTACGAGTGTTGTCTAAGGAAAAAATGACTAAAACCCTAGGTCAGGTTGAACTAGAGAATAAACCCCTTGCCAAGTGAGATAGAAAGGGAATGAGGATAAGTGGTGTCACTGACATGGAATTGAAGTTTGGTATTCATGTCATTGCCCACAAAATCTATAGTTTGATTAGATTGAATAGTGTATCTTGTGAAACAGTTGATTTAGAATATAAGGTGGTTAGAAATAACCTTTCTCTTGACCTTGCCAAGTTACAATTGAAATAGTTCAACAAAAACATGGAGAGCATCAGAAGCTCCAAAAAAATCCATGTAAATTTGGTTCACTCTTTACATGTTCATTTTTCTATGTTCAAAAATTCTTCCCATCAAAAGGTACTATTGTTTGGAGAAATTATGTACCAATACTTTATCAAATTAATGAGCAAATTGCTGAAATGGGAAAGAATTATAAAAGTATAATGGACAACTACTTTGATGCATTTAAGGAGAAAATGAATAAAAAATTCAGAATTCCAATGAAATTAGTTGAGGATTACAAAGATGATGTCTATTTCATGGTTGATAGTGACATGATGTATATTTAGGTAGCTAGGCCAAGAACTGCATGGGTAAAACCTCTAGGATATTAGTTGAATATTGATGAAACAAAAGACATAATTGAGGCATTAGTAAATGAGCCTATTGGTCCTATGGCTTCTTACTTTGGCACCTATGATGAGGAAAAGCCTAGGATAGAACTAGAAATAAAACTCCCTCAAGTAGTTAACAAGGTCAAGAAGAGGATAGCCAAATTGAAAACCACTTCCACTCTTCTATTAACAAAAGGAAAAGGAGAGGATGAAGAAGTAGAGGATGAAGAAAAGTCAAAGGAAGAAGAGCCACTAAAGAAGAAGGGTAAGGTAATCATTACCAAACCTGCCAAGATATCCACTACTATGTTTACTAGGACATCATCAAGGAAGAAAATAGATAAAGAAGGAGGAGACATAATCTTCAAGAGGTTTCCACCCACCTTTGAGGAAAGAATAAAAGAGTTAGAATCAAGATCTAGCATTACAAACTTCAAAGAATTGAAATATGAGATCATGGCTATAGATGAAAAGAAGCAAATAGAAGATACATTGATATCTAATATAGGTAAGTGGAAGTAATCATCTGACCAACTTATTTAGTAGATGGCCATGCAAACTACAAAAGATATATATGAACAAACCCTAAGACAACTCATGTCGAATTTGGATGACAAGGAGGTGAAAGAATCTTTGAAGAAAAATGAAAAAAAGTTAACTTTAGGATTCAACACTTGTCTTATACTATTGAAAAATGTTGAGCATGTTGTGAAGAACAATACAAACACATAAAAGAATGTTTATCTTCTTCACAAATTGAGTGATTTTGCAGTAATTGTAAGTGATAAGGATGATGATGATGATTAGGAGAAAGATGATGAAGAGGTGACTCATTTTGATAATGTAGATGATGAAGAGGAATAGGGGCATGAAGCTATCGAGGAAGATGTGCAAGATGTTGAGGAGACTAACCTAGTAAAGATTACTGTAGTGGTCATAACATGACTTCCTCATTGTCCCAGCAAAACATTCATAATACCAAGCCTAGAGACAAATTTAGTAGGATTGATTGTGACCAACACTGAAAGAACAAGCACTCAATCAATCTCTACACTCATCTAGATTAGTACTTCATTGATAATAGTGCCTAGTACTTCATCTAATGAGCTACAAACTCTTCCCTCTACATCAATTTTGCCTAAAATAGGTATTTCTTCAACTAGTATTTCAATGAATGTAGTATCCATTTTAGCAGTGAGTCCTACCATTTCAACAATTGTTTCCATTCCTAGTACACAAGAAATAAGTGCAAGGATAGTTGAGATCAAGCCTCAACCAAGCATAAAATTTTTGGGAAAAGGGAAAGAAAAGGAAGAGGGTATAGATCTTGATGAGGAGATTGTGATTCCTAAATGGAACATCTCAAATCTAAATCTTGTTAGATGAATGTTTTTGGTGAAATTCTTCAAAACAAAGCCGAGTAGAAAAGGCTTAGAGAGGAAAGAAACAAAGAGGTCAAATCATTGAGGATGCTAAAAGCATTCTAGCAGAGGCTATAGGAATAGAGGTTGATACTTCTCAACCAATTTTATATCAATTGGTAGAGGTAGTCCATAAATATAATGAAGATTTAGATGGATAGGATAAATTATTGTAGAAAGCTAAGAAAAAGTTTGAGAATAAATTTTTAGAACTTATTTTTCAACAAATTACCATTCATCAAGTAGAGTTATCTACTATTTTAGGCTCTCTAGAAACCTCCTGCATCAATGTATCTTTAATTTTTGGAAAACTATGTGATACATCAATTTTCACAAAAGAAATAAGAGACAAATTGACAAAGATTGATGAAGATCTAAAGGCAAGTTCACAACAATTGCAACTTGACCCAAGTTCTAGCTCTACCCACTGTAATAACATTAGACTTTTGATAAACATGTAGGTATAATTTCTTAGAGAAGAAGCAAGAATTAGATCAACTTTGATAGGTATTTAGAATATGATTCTCCCAAACATGGATGCACTACAAAATCACATTGTACATTAAAAAATTCTCATCCATGACAATAACTTCTCCATCGCAAATCATATGATAGAATTGGCAACAAAATTGTAGATTGCATTGCACACATGCAAGGTGATGCAAGATAATTGGGACAAGACTTTGGAACCTTTGTGTAAATACATATTGCATTAATATTTTGCATTAATATCAAAAAGGGGGAGAAGATGCAAGGAGAAAAGTGGAGAAAATGTGAGAGGATGTAAGTAAAAAGGGGGAGAAAATTGAAAGATTATAAAGAAAATATATATTGTATAAAGATGTAAGAAGATGTATGTATAGTATATTGTATATTATGCATGGTGGAGCATTACCATGTACAAAAATATATCTCTTACAAAACCAATTTTGAAAAATCTCAAAAACAGTATACTCTGCCAAGTTGAAGACATAAGGTGATGGATAAAAATATTTTTGAACATTCTTGAATTTAGTTTTGAATGATAAGTAATTTTTTCACTAATGCCAAAGGGGGAGATTGTTAAAATTCCAGTCATGTTTGTTATTAGTGACATATACTTATTCATATTATAAGCATCTACAAAGATTATTATATAGTTAATAGTGTTAACCAAGCAGTTTGGTTGCTACCAAATTCTGTAGTTGCTACCAAGTCCTTTGGACATAGTTTAGTTTGTGCCAAGTAGTTATTACTTAGATGATGATAAAAAATTTAAACCAAGCACCTTAGTGTATGTTGAGTTTAGCATTGCAAACTGAGTTGTGTAGTGCTTACTGAGTTCATAGTTGATGTGATGAGAGTCTAGTGTTAACTAAGATAGTTAGTGTTAACCAAGTGACTTAGTTTATATAGTGCTCATAGTGATAGAATTGACCAAGCTATGCAGTGTGAATCAAGTGATTTAGTTTATATGTTGATTTTCACAGTATTCGTCAAGTTGCCAGTGTAGATTGAGTTGAAGACTACTTGGAAATGATCAATATGGACTGAGCTTCTATGTCTACTAAGTGCATGATGATGCTAAGCATTGACAGTGGATGCCAAGTATCAAAACCTCACTAAGTTAGTCATTAAAACCCAAGTTTCTACACTTTGGCTGACTTTGTAATATTTGTGTAAACTTGTATCATGACCAAATTTGTAAATCTGTAATTGGATTGTTATATATGTAATGTATTTTATCTCATCCAAAGAATTAAACAAAAGTAATGAAATAAGAAGATAAGAGAAGAAGAGAGAATTAAAAAGCCTACAATAGTATAAGGAACAACAAAGATTTATCTATCATAGAAAGGTGATTTGTACAGTCAGGGGAATCTCATTCAACAAACCAAGTTGTAGATCAGAGATTAGCTACTGCTTCATCCTAATAGGTGGACTAGTCAAATTATTTCACAAGGTAGACCTAACAGTCTTGTGTAGATCACTTTACTCAGTGCATACTTTATTCTATGTTTGAAAATCATTTTGCAAGGTGGACCTAGTAGTCCTCATTGCTCCTAGTAGGGTAGATCATAAGAAGTGATCATTGTAAGCCTTAATAGGCCAAATTTATATTACAATACTAAATCTTGTACCTATCATCCTCACTCGTGTTTTACTTTCTATTTGGAAGGTTTATGGGTCACAAAATTGTGTATGTATTCTTAAATGTTTTAGTTTCTCATGCATGCAATTAGAACAAAATTCACATGAAGGATTAATTGCTAATTAAAGATAAATTTTTAAAAGTTACTAATTCACCCCTCCCCTCTTAGTAACTTAGCCTTTCATAATATTTCCAACACACGCCACATCCAACTATGTAAAGAAGGTATGACTAAGAGACTATATACTTGAATGATACATCATACACTAGTTTCTAACAAAAAATGTGATTAAAAGTCCATATCAACATGTATCATGATGCACTATGAAAAATCTAAGTGAAGAAGTGAACAATAGAATCAATCACACTATCAAGTGTCCAACATCAGTAATATTACATGTATTGACCAAGAATTACAATGTAGATGGAGAGATTATATCAACCAAGTTGATGTATTGGCCAAACCAAATGGTATCGACCAAGCCAAGTGATAGTGACTAAGTATTTGAATGCAAAGAATCCCAAAGGTAAATTATGCAGGTTGAGATAGCTATTATGCACCTACCATAGCACAATGTATTTATTGTAGACTAATTGAATTGGTTGAAGGTATATATCAAATTTTTCAAGTTCATTTTCATTTACCAAGTGATTTTAGTACATAGGTGACTGAAAAGTGAATAAGGTGATATTAACAACAAAACAATTGAATCATAGCATGTTGTTGGGAAAATTCAAACAATTCACTAAGCGTTTAGTGTCAAGTCAAGATATTTTGAAGTTGTTAATTGAAGTAAATTTTCTTCAACGTAGTTCCAAAATGGCATTTGTATCTGGGAAGGAAATGTTGAAGGAGAGTAATGAACAAATTGTGAGGAATGATTAGTGTTCTCCACCTACATTTATAGCATACCCTAATACTACAATGACTAGTGATGAATTTGGTGCCCTGTCATCAGTTCCATCAAAAGTGTTAATGGTTTATCAACTAAGATCATTTTATATGTGTAAGATTGTAAAAATTGGAGACTATGAACTATGTGGAGCTTATGATAAGTTGTGCAACAATGGAGTTTTAAGAGATGAAAATAACATTATTGTTGAAAAAGGGCTTACCTGTTCCCTAGAATTTCCAAAGGTATTCAAAAGTGAATGGATGAAAATTGTACTAAGTCAAGTCCATGATATGAAAATATGGTTAGAAGGAAGACCAATGAATATTAACAAGGAAATCATTCACCAAGTGACTAGTTATCCTACTTTGGAAAGACAAAAGACAGTGAGGAGTGTCATAAAATACAATGTTGAACAATTGACAAAGGCTAAATCCGATAGTCATAGAATGCTAATAGATGGGATTGAAGATGCAATTATTGAATTTGGAGTGTTGAAATTATTTGGAATAACTAATAGGGGGTTAATCAGTTATCCAAGGTCCAGATGTACAAAATAAAACTTTTTAGTGCTTAATAGATTCCTATCCATACAACCATAACATGCATACATCCATCAATTCATACAATACCTTAACTTAGTGGGTTATTGTCCCAGGTTAAATAAATTTGTAGAAATATAAACATGAAATACCATAAGAAAATTTGTACAATTTAGCACAAGGATTTTACGTGGAAACCCAATTTGGGAAAACCCACTAGTAACATGCTACCCAATTTCACTCTTATGAGGTGATTCCCTATGAAAGGCCAACCCTGTTAAAGATTACATTACACACTATTAAAAATGACAGTGTTAAAGGATTCCAATCACCTAGTTAAAGAATTTATAAATGACTATTAGGTCAACCTTAACCCAAAGGATTTTATCCATATTTTTATAGTTATTAGAAAGAAACAAAAGAACTTGATCTGATAAAATATTACAACTCACTTGTAGATTATGAATCTCTGGTTTAGTCCCCCATTCTTTTTGGCATTCATACTCTTCAACTCTGATAGCTTGTTCTCCCTTCAAGCATTCATCCCCTTAGGCCTTCTTGCTTTGTATACCAACTAGAGTCTCTTCTATTTGGCCACTAGATAAAGCAACGCCCTAGACTTCTTATCTTCCTCAAGTTCTCACACATGAAAACCTTTTCTTCTAGATAACTATCTCTATAAATAGAGAATTTAGATATTTTGTGGCTTAAGCACAATCATCCATTTTAGGATTAGGAAATATTTAGTGAATCTATCCACTTTTCTATTTGAGTTCCTATATAAAATTCCTCTATAATATTTCTTGAATTTTCCTCAAAATGGTTTACATTGAATTTTAAGTCACTAGCTCATCATAGTTGGCTCAAATTCATCAAATCTTCAATTTAAAACTGTTTGTTGTCGCTATTGTCACTCAACTAACACTAGTTCACTCGAAAAACACTGAAGGTTACTAATTCTTAGAACCAACTAAAATTTACTTGGCCAATACTAACTTTCACTTGGCTTCCACTTTTTATCTTCTTTTCTTAGCACCTATTGATTTTCATTCAGCTTCTTATGTTTTCTACTCGGCTTGCACTATTTGCTTGACAAGGCTTGGTAGACACTTCTCTTTCCTTGATCTTGTTCCAATATTTTCTTGAGTAATATTTTATTATAGACTTCAAGTTGATAAACAATACACTATAGTGTCAATGTCTTACTTGGTCTTAGTGCTCCTTTTATACACTTAAATAATTCAGCCTTTCTTTAGGTTATCTTGTTATCTCCTCTTCATCAATCAACCAAATGATAACATTTAGATGAAAAATAAATTATCTAACCAGCAAGTAGCAAGTTTTACATCATTGAAAAAATAATGATTGTTCCATTATAAGTTTGACACATCAAAACAATCTCTTTTTTTGGTATTAATGGAAAACCAATATCAACAACAATACCAAAAAGAAAATAATATGTTCAACATTTCTCCCTCTATCAGTATATGTCCATCCTCTATATAGGGTAATGTAAGCTTTGTCTCAATCTCCCTCCCTCCCTCCCTCCCTCTCTCTCATATCTACTTCTTTGACAAAAAATGCCAAAGATTTTTCATCTTTTCATGCAATTATAATCGCTGTTGGAGCTCAAAATTGCTTTCTCATTTTGAGCGTCAATTTAAAATTTTGAATCAAGTCAAGCCTATGAAAGCCCCATAAATGCAAATGTACCTAGCTATCAGTATGAGGCCTAAAAGGTGTTCAATGTTTCTAACACCCTCTATTCAGCTTGTCTAAGTGTTCCATGAACTTAAATCATCACTCTGAGTCATTTGGCGAAGTCTTACTTTCATAAATTGTCAATCTTGCATTTTCACCTAAGTGTCAAACAATGACAAGAGGCCTTGTTTGCAAGTGAATATATCACACCCAAAAAAAAATTTTGATTCACCACTTTGGAAGTATCTAGTGTCCATATCCAAGAACCTAGGTTACAGATTTCAAAATTTTTGGAGTCCGTTTGACTAGGATTTGAACCCCTTAAAGTTGGTCAGTTACTGTTTTCAAACATTTGCATTTTGCACACAGTTTTGGGAAGCCCTGTTTGACGTGCTATAACTTTTGACCAATTGATAAAAGTGTTAAATTTCCTTTTGCATTGCATTGTAAACATTAGAGACATGTTATGTTTCAATTTTTAGCTCCTGATGAATTTGTTTGATTAGTTTTCGAACTCAATTTCAAATGCAATTTGTAACCTTTTACTGGTGTCAGCATTTGCAGATTGATTTGTACCCTTGTTTGTGATGTTATATCTTGAGATCCGTGATTGGTTAAGTGAAATGGATTGTACCCCTCTGTTGTCCTCTAAAAATAATTTAAGTGTGCTAGTTTTCAAATATTGATGAATACGACTTCATACTTTACTAGGGTCATTCCATTTCTAAAAATAGCTTTTCAGTTAGTGTTCCTAGTTGCAAAATTCCAAGTAGCCCACTTTGAATGTCCACCATTTGCACCCCATTATTCTTCATGATCCAAAATTGCATATTCATAATGTACTCATGACAGAGAACAAGTGTCCCAGTTTTAATTTCCACATGTGCTCATTTACCCAGTTTGTTGTTTTCTAACATATTTTTGTGCAGATAATTCTGAAGGGGCGACTTTGATAGCAAATATCTTTTGGTTCCAAATTCATCATAAGATGAAATTTGATAGGATGAAATTATATGAAACAAAGAATCAGTGTGTCAGGTTTTAGAGCCTAGTCAATTGTTTGGGTCAGTTTTTAAAGAAGTCAATGGACCTCCTGACACCAATTTGGCATCTGGCAAAAAGTGATTAAATGAGTTTTAAATGATCAATCAATGTTCAAGTTCAAGTTTAATCAGTATTAGATTGATCAATGGGTCAATTTTATAATTCAGTCGTACAAAAATGAAAAAAAATTTATCTGGACCGACTATGGAGTCCGACTAACAGTTAGTAAGCTGACAAGGTATTCGAGATCATTCAAGTATTAATACTTCTGGACATTGGCAGTTGATGAAATATGGACAGTTATGAAGAAAGATACTAAGAAGTTGTCCATGATGTTCCTTCAATACAGGAAGTGAATCATTTAATTGCTAGAAGCAAAGAGGAGTGGTGTTACAATTTGGTACTATGGAAGAGGAGAGTGGATTATGTGCTATGCATCCTCCCCCTGAAAAGAAACTGGGGAACATGGAAACAAATCCAAGAAAAGGACCTCCTAGATCTGAATTAAATAGCCAAAATTAGTTGCCTCATAAGCATCAAGAATATTGCAAATGTCAATAATGGAATGCAGCAGTAGTTTTAGAGGAGCAACCCACATAGCAGGCAATGGTCCACATAGGTCGATGGAAGGAGCTCGCTAATGGAATATTAATGTATGTTGATTGTCTATGTACGGAAAATAAATATGCATCTTTTCTTCAGGAGAAACAATCTTGAATTTAGGGTCAAAAAAAATCAACTCCTTAAACCACACAGTAAAGACAAGGAAGAGTCAAAGTAGTGTGGCTTTCATACTATCCAGTTGTGTCCTTACTGCACAACAAAATGCAACACCATATTAAGCACCTGATCTAGCAGCCAACAGTTCTCAAATAAAAAAGTTTCTGAATAATCTAAAGAATATTTAGAAAGATGTCAGTAAGGGAGTCAGTGGTCAAATTCTAAAAAGGATCCATGCATAGTATAAAGGACGTCCATTTTCAAAGTATTCACACAGCAAAGGTGGCAGAACTCATGCCAATGCAAAAAAGATTTTTACGCTAAAGCATGAGTAGAGGAACAAACTCACGCAGCTTAAAGAGGCTTGATTCCACATTAAAAATGGAAGACACAAAGGGTATTCACTGCATTTTCAAAAGGAGGAGTACCAGACGCATTTAACAAAGCATTCACCTAATGTAGAAACAAAGAAACAATTAAGAAGATGCACGCCATGACAAAAAAAACACAACCCATCCCAAGTAATGGACAAGGAATTTAACGCATGGTTAAAAGAAATTCATACCATATAGATTATGTCTTGGAGAAGGGAAACGTGGTAGGAGAAGTCCTCTATCAGTGTTTGAAGATGGAGAAAGACATCTAAAAAAAAAAACAAGTTCCATGCCAGTCCAAGAAGCCTGTAGGATAAAGACGTCTCAAGCAAAAAAAGAACAATCCACTCTCTCAAAAAAGAGTCCAACCCAATGCGTAGGTAGCCGAGGAGGATGTCCATGGCGCAAAGGGCCATCTGCAAACAAAGATTTCCCACATCTTCAGCAATAGCATAGAGCCCGCAACAAAAAAAAAAAAAAAAAGATAATTCACACTCTAAGCAAGTCATTTAGGCCAAAAAGAACTATAGATGAAGCCGACAACGTATGCAAGGAACAGGCAATCTAGTTAAAAGGAAGCTTGCACCATCAAAAGACCATTCTTTTTAAATAGAAGCAAGCTACAGACATAGAAGGAGCAGCCACAATATGATATTCTTTAAACTTGCCATGGTTGTTTTATCCCACATTGAGTGGATAATAGAAGTTTGAGTGGTTTAAATACAATTATACACGTATGTCATTGTGTCTTAAAGAGAAGCCTTTTTAAGGACATCGCTCATGCATGTGGGTCCGTGCACTGGATGTGGTCACCAGATGGAGAATTAAATACCAAATTTTGAATGAAATTGTTGATGTGCTGATGTGGAGGAAGAGTAAATAGGATATTGACAAGTGGCAAGATTGCGCAGTGGGCACACGCCCACAAAATAGAGTTGCGCAGAGGTCAAAAAATGCGAGGATACACCTAGGCCCCATGTGGTAGTGGGTCCAGGTCGTAGTTCAAAAGTGGCAGCTCAAATGGGAGCGTCAGATTTTACCATGTGGCGAGATCCGACGGATGGCGCTTCCACACAAAAAGAGTTGTGTGGTAGATAAATAATGCGAGGAAGTAGATTTTTGACATGTAGCGTGGGTCCCAGTCAGGTGATGACATGGTGGATGGTTCAGATCTAGACCAATTAGGAAGTGCCACGTGGCACTGGTCAAGCCAATTTGACCCCAAATTCTAAGGGGTGAAGAGAAATTTGAAAATAATAAAAAATTCTTTTTATTATTTATTTTTAGACTAGACGTGCATGATTTGTTTTAAAATCAAAAGGGCTTTTTATAAAGTTCGAACCTTAGCATATTTTAAATTTTTTGAAATTTAAAATAGTCAAAGTTGCAACAAGGTTTTATAGTCAGGGGAGGCATTTTTAAAAATGAGGTTCAGGGGGTTTCCTGAAGGCTAGATAGGCGATGTTATATATTGTCAAAATCGAGAGAAGACGAGCTTTTCGATTCCAGAGTTAGTTTTTGCATAGGTATTAATCTATTTGAGCTACAAGAGGATTTGTCTCAGGTACCTGAGTTGCAACCATTTTCAATCCATGAAGTTCAAAATTGGTTTTTGGCAAGGTAATGACTTGAATATGCATAAAAGATGGTAAAAATGCAGTTGGGGTTGAATTGGTTACATTAAAATTAGTAAAAACTCACAATTTCACCAGAATTGCATAAGGTTTCAGATATTTTAGATGCAAAAGGATTTGATTATTAGGCAGAGATATTTCAAAGCAGTTGCAATGTAATGATGAAACAAAAAATCAAATCAGATGGAAGAAAGAGGTTAGAGAGAGTCTTTTCAGTTGCAAGGGATGAAATTCTAAAGGGACACATATCAATTGTAGGTTAAATTTGGGAATTCATCTTCATCCTATATTATTCTTTCTTTCTTCCATTGTAAGGGTTCTAGTCTTTTGGAAAAAAGGGCACACTACTGTGATACCATGGTTTTGGTCCAGTCTTGATGCATTCCCAATACTGTGAAACCATTCTTTCAGCATGACTTCTCTTGTATTGAACAACATTAAGTCTTTTATGCAAATAGTTCTTACCTATTAGGTAGTTTGGAATTTCAATTTCATACATCTCCTGTATTTGTTTCAAAGAAATAAATAGATTTCAATAGCAAGTTAATCTTCTTTTCTGGTATCTTGTCTCTCATTCATGTTGTCTGTAATCTCTTGTGTTTTGTAAACAAAGGATATGAAACTCAATTACAATCTATTGGTTGTATATGTTGATTTATTTTGGTGGTAACTCAAAGGGTTATGTAAATTCTTAATTCATCATCATAGGATTGCAGATCTCAGGAAGGGATAGGTCGAGTATGAGATTCAGAAGGATGCAGATGTCTAATTCATAAACTGGATAGATAGATCAGGAAAGTCCTGATATATGGCATATATCAATGACTTTCCGAGATGTGTGTTAGAGATTTGTGTGACTACCCAATAGATAAGGCACTGATCATCTTGAAAGATCATAGGCTTATGCTGATTCATGTCATGGTTTGCTCAAAATCAATATTATTATTCAATTGTATTTCCCTTTTATGTTTGAAGTGGGCATAATTGTTTAACCCTCACTCAGCTTTTGAAACTCATAGATCTACAACTAGCTATTGTAGATCCATGGAATTTCATAAGTCTTTAGGAGAAATTAGGGGTTTTATCTACTTCATATTAGATTCAGTGTATGCTTTGATAACTGGTACCATATAAAGAATCTATAGGTCCACCCGCCTAGGTTTTGTAGAGCCTGAAGAAGAAGAAGGGTCAAGCCTTATAGTTGGCCTTGTGTTTGAAGTGATATGTTGATAATGGGAGTTAGCTGCCCCTAGATGTGTCATATTCTCATGGGGATAATTGAAAACCCTCTAGCATTTTCAAACACCAACAAAATGGCGACTCTGTTGGGGATTGTATTGAATCTATGATATAAGACAAACCTTGAGAATTTGAAGAAGATTCAATACAATAGGAAGGATATGCTATAGCAGCAAGGTTATGTGATGTGTTTACCATTTATCTATTGATATTTTGTGATCCCCAGTTATGCTTTATTCATGGACAACAGTGTGTTGTGAAACTAGATGTAAATTGTGTTCTATGACTATTATAGGTCTATCTTCAATCAGTTCAGTCTTTGCAAGTGCTGTTGAGAAAGTTCAGAGTCAAGAATCAATTTATAAAGTGTAATTTATTTTCAAGATAATAATGATCTGTGAGTTCTCCTACATTGAAGGTCTGTTTCAGATTTGTCAAGTGACAAATTATGTTTTATTTTTGACAAAGTGTGAGTGGCAACTCTCAAATCTCTATACCAGTATGTTCCTAGTTTATTTCATTGCAAAATTTTGAAGGACTTTCAGTTGTATGGGAAGATCTAAGAGTGTTGATAGATCTTGGAAAGGAAGTTTTAAATTCTTGATAAGTTTTAAAGTGTTGTTTTTAATTTGCTGTTATAAAGAATTGAAATGTAAAAGTAGATCACAGTAGTGGTTATTTTATTCCTCTTGTAAAGAGGTGGTGGCTCTACAAAGTTTGATCAGTGGTGTGAAGGAATTCCAGTCTTGCACCTATACCAAATCAGTAGATCAAAGTTCAGCATCAGCATTGGAGGTATTTTTATTTTCATGCTTCTTTTCATGGAAGTCAAGTGTTTAAAAAAGTTGCCTCTATTAAGTGATTTTCAGCACTAGAAAGAAGAGGTAGAAATTTTGTTCTGTAATGGAGTCAGATCTTAGATCTAAAATTAGTTTGCCAAATTTTGAGAGTTTGAAAATCATGAATAATAACATTGCTATGTTGAATATAATGGTTTACAAAAGGATTGTAGATCTTATAAGAATTGAGGTAGGCAATACTCAAGGTCTAAGTGTTGAACAATGTTATTTAAGGCTTAAATCAGTAATCAATAAGATGCCTTTTCATTGTAGACCTGAGGAATCTTCCCTGGCTAGTGTTTTCCTTAATGTTCTAGTACCCGACTCAGTCGATTGACCAACACCTATAAGGTTACAAATAATTTTGCAAATTGAAAAATGCATTGAGGAGATGGAAAGTGGTGACTATAGATTTTGTGTTATGTCTTCTAATGATAATGAGTGTGCTGAAAGCCAAGGTAGTAATGAATACAATGAGTCTGTAGAGCAAGATAATCTATTTTTTGAATGTGAAGAGGTGGATTCAAATGTTACCAAGTTAGGTAATAGCAACCAGCATGGAAAAGATGGATATAAAAGAGAAGATAAATTTTGTTACAGTACATATGAAGTTGAAGAAAGTTGTAACAATATTAGATCTAGTGATTGCCATGATATGAAAGAATGTTGTAATAATTTTAATTTTCTAGATTGTTACACTAATGATCTTCCTGTTGTAAGTTCTTCATGTTGTCCAGATGACAATCATAGCCATGAGAAGATTTGTGAGACAGTCTTCTTGAGTTCTGATGAAATCTCTATTTTGCTGGCTCGTGAGTTTGAAAAGCACGTAAGTATCTCTAAGGATCTCCATATATTCTCTCATAATACTTTCTCATTCAGTCAAATCAGTTCCCCAAAGTTTGATGTGGAAAAAGAGGTAGAATTCTAACAATCTTTGTTAGACTTTGGATGTAGAGAATGTTAATGAAGGGAAGGTTAAGGCTATTTCAGATTCTTTTTATGTTGATCTTGCTGAACATTGTTTTGATGTTTCATATGGTGAAGTGGAAAATAGTGAGTTTTGTCAATCCAATTATAGATTTTCTTCATGTGCTAATAACTCTTGTAAAGATGAGTTCAAGGTGTATTCCGACATTTAGTTTGATGAAGAAAATGATAGTGATCAGCATAGTTTAGATCAACACTTTCAGAATGAATTTTCATGTATGGTGACTAATCAATGTTTTGAGTGTGAAGAGGTTTTAGTGAAGGATGAATCTGATTTAGTGAATGATATGATTGCAAGTAGGCAACAATCGGATTCCAAACACTCTTTGCAGCCGGAGACACAAGGTGAGTTGCAAGTTTTTGGTGTTTGCAACTTGGTGAATGATGTAGATTATGAAGTTTTTGTGTTTCCGATCAGCATGCATGGATCATCGATGGATTTTGATTCTCAGTTCAGTTTGTGTAGTCATGAGCATGCTAATTCTTTTTCTCATAGTGAGCATGAAGATGAAATAGTCTTTGAATTTTATATGTAATATGAGAATGAAGAAAGATATTTTGTTTTGCCAAGTAGTTTGTTTCAGTATGCTGATTTGATTGGTCAAACAAATGATAATGAAAATTTTAGTGTACCTCTAGATAATATAAATGAAAATAAGATTTATGACAGAGGTAAGGAGCTCTGAAACATTTTGGTGGCCTGCGGCCATCGCTTGTACATAGTAGAGTAGTTTCCCTGTTTTAAATAAAGTTGTTCGAGAGGAAGTTTTGTTGTTCAGGTGTGTGGTCTACTTCTCCCAGAGATCTAAAATCTTGCTATGCCCACAACGGGCATGCATCCCCAAATAGAGCCACTATTGGAGCTCAAAATTGCTTTCTCATTTTGAGCGTCCCTTTAAAATTTTGAATCAAGTCAAACCTATGAAAGCCCCATAAATGCAAATGTACCCGGCTATCAGTATGAGGCCTAAAAGGTGTTCAATGTTTCTAACACCCTCTATTCAGCCTATCTAAGTGTTCCATTAAGTTAAATCATCATTTTGAGTCATTTGGTGAAGTCTTGCTTTTAGAAATTGTCAATCTTGCATTTTCACCTAAGTGTCTATTTGGAATTGAATATCTCACACCCAGAAATGCTTTGTGATTCACCACTTTGGGATTATCTAGTGTCCATATCCAAGAACCTAGGTTTCAGATTTCAAATCATTTCAAGTTTGTTTGACTAGGTTTTGAACCCCTTAAAGTTGGTCAGTTACTGTTTTCAAACATTTTCATTTTGCACACAGTTTTGGGAAGCCCGGTTTGACATGCTATAACTTTTGACCAGTTGACCAAAGTGTTCAATTTCCTTTTACATTGCATTGTAAACATCAGAGACATGTTATGTTTCAATTTTTAGCTCCTGAAAAATTTGTTTGATAGTTTTCGAACTCAATTTCAAACGCAATTTGTAACCTTTTACTGGTGTCAGCATTTGCAGATTGATTTGTACCTGTTTGTGATGTTATATCTTGAGATCCGTGATTGGTCAAGTCAAATGGATTGTACCCCTCTATTTTCCTCTGAAAATACTTTAAGTGTGCCATTTTTCAAATCTTGACAAATTCGTCTTCACACTTTACTAGGGTCATTCCATTTCTAAAAATCGCTTTTCAGTTAGTGTTCCTAGTTGCAAAATTCCAAGTAGCCCACTTTGAACGTCCGCCATTTGCACCCTGTTATTTTTAATGAGCCCAAATTGCATATTCATAATGTCCTCATGACAGAGAACCAGTGTCCCAGTTTTCATTGCCCCATGTGCCCATTTGCCCAATTTTCAAAGCCAAATCCAAATCCAATTTGTTGTTTTCTAACATATTTTTGTGTAGATAATTCTGAAGGGGCAACTTTGACAACGAATATCTTTTGGCTCCGAATTCATCATAAGATGAAATCTGATAGGATGAAATTATATGAAACAAAGAATTAGTGTGTTAGGTTTCAAAGCCTAGTCAATTGTTCAGGTCAATTTCTAAAGGCAGTCAATGGACCTCCTGACACCAATTTGGCATCTCGGAGAAAGTGATTAAATGAGTTTTAAATGATCAATCAATGTTCATGTTCGAGTTTAATCAGTATCAGATTGATCAATGGGTCAGTTTTACAATTTAGTAGTCTGAAAACAAATTTTTTTTTAGCTGGACCAACTATGGAGTCCGACTAACAGTTAGTAAGCTGACAAGGTATTCGAGATCATTCAAGTATTAATACTTCGGGACATTGGTAGTTGATGAAATATGGATAGTTATGAAGAAAGATACTAAGAAGTTGTCCATGATGTTCCTTCAATATAGGAAGTGAATCATTTAATTGCTAGAAGCAAAGAGGAGTGGTGTTGCAATTTGGTACTATGGAAGAGGAGAGTGGATTATGTGTTATGCATCCTATCCCTAAAAAGAAACTAGGGAACATGAAAACAAATCCAAGAAAAGGACCTCCTAGATCCGAATTAAATAGCCAAAAGTAGTTGCCTCATAAACATCAAGGATATTGAAATTGTCAATAATGAAATGCGGCAGTAGTTTTAGAGGAGCAGCCCACATAGCAAGCAATGGTCCATGTAGGTCGATGGAAGGAGCTCGCCAATGGAATATTAATGTATATTGATTGCCTGTGTACAAAAAATTAATATGCATCTTTGCTTCAGGAGAAACAATGTTGAATTTAGGGTCAAAAAACATCAACTCCATAAACCACATGGTAAAGACAAGGAAGAGTCAAAGCAATGTGGCTTTCATACTATCCAGTTGTGTCCTTGCTACAAAACAAAACACAACACCATATTAAGCACCTGATCTAGCAGCCAATAGTTCTCAAATAATAATGATTTTGAATAATCTAAAGAATATTTAGAAAGTTTTCATTAAGGGAGTCAGTGGTCAAAGTCTGAAAAGGATCCATGCATAGTATAAAGGACGTCCATTTTCAAAGTATTCAAATAGCAGAGGAGGCAGAACTCACGCCAATGCAAAAAAGGTTTCTGCACTAAAGCATGAGTAGAGGAACAAACTCATGCAGCTTAAAGAGGCTTGATTCCACATTAAAAATGGAAGACACAAAGGGTATCCACTACATTTTCAAAAGGAGGAGTACGAGATGCATTTAACAAAGCATTCACCCAATGTAGAAACAAAGAAATAATCAAGAAGATGCACGCCATAACAAAAAAACTCAACCCATCGTAGGTAATGGACAAGGAATTTAACGCATGGTTAAAAGAAATTCATGCCATATAGATTATGTCTTGGAGAAGGGAAACGTGGCAGGAGAAGTCCTCTATCAGTGTTTGAAGATGGAGAAAGACATATTAAAAAAAAAACAAGTTCCATGCCAATCCAAGAAGCCTGCAGGATAAAGACGTCTCAAGCAAAAAAGACAATCCACTCTCTCAAAAAAGAGCCCAACCCAACGTGCAGGTAGCCAAGGAGGACGTCCATGGCACAAAGGGCCATCTACAAACAAAGATCACCCATGTCTTCACCAATAATATAGAGCCCGCAACAAAAAAGAAGAAGAAGATAATTCATGCTCTATAGCAGGTCATTTGGGCCAAAAAGGACTACAGATGAAGCCAACAACGTATGTAAGGAATAGGAAATCTAGTTAAAAGGAAGCTTGTGCCATCGAAAGACCATGCTTTTTAAATAGAAGCAAGCTGCAGACATAGAAGCAGCAGCCACAGTATGATATTCTTTAAACTTGCCATGGTTGTTTTATCCCACATTGAGTGGATAATAGAAGTTTGAGCAATTTAAATACAATTATACACGTATGTCGTTGTGTCTTAAAGAGAAGCCTTTTTAAGGGCAGTGTTCATGCATGCCAGTCTGTTTACCAGATGTGGTCGCTAGATGGAGAATTAAATACCAAATTTTGAATGAAATTGCTAATGTGCTGATGTGGAGGAAGAGTAATCAGGATGTTGACAAGTAGCAAGATCGGGCGTTGGGCACACGCCCGCAAAATGGAGTTGCGTAGAGGTTTAAAAATGTGGGGATGCGCCTGGGCGCCATGTGCTAGTGGGTCCAGGTCATAGTTAAAAAGTGGTAGCTCAAATGGGAGCATCAGATTTTGCCACGTGGCGAGATCCGACGGCTGGTGCTTCCTCTCAAAAAGAGTTGCATGGTAGATAAATAATGTGGTGAAGCAAATTTTTGACACATAGCACGAGTCCTAGTCAGGTGATGATGTGGTAGATGGTGCAGATCCAGACCAATCAGGAAGCATCACGTGGTGCTGGTCAAACTAGTTTGACCCCAAATTCTGAGGGGTGAAGAGAAATTTGAAAATAATAAAAAATTCTTTTTATTATTTATTTTCAGACTAGACATGCATGATTTGTTTTAAAATCAAAAGGGCTTTCTATAAAGTTTGAACCTTAGCATATTTTAAATTTTTCAAAATTTAAAATAGTCAAAGTTGCAACAAGGTTTTATAGTTAGGGGAGGCATTTTCCAAAATGAGATTCAAGGGGTTTCCTGAAGGCCAGATAGGTGATGTTATATATTGCCAGAATCGGGAGAAGACAAACTTTTCGATTCCAAAGTCAATTTTTTGCACAGGTATCAGCCTATTTAAGCTATAGGAGGATTTGTCTTAGGTACTTGAATTGCAACCATTTTCAGACTAGGAAGTTCAGAATTGGTTTTTGGCAAGGTAATGACTTGAATATGCATAAAAGATGGTAAAAATACAGTTGGGGTTGAATTGGTTACATTAAAATCAATAAAACCTCACAATTTCACTAGAATTGCATAAGGTTTTAGATATTTTAGATGCAAAAGGATTTGATCATTAGGCAGAGATATTTCAAAGTAGTTGCAATGTAATGATGAAACAGAAAATCAAATCAAATGGAAGAAAGAGGTTAGAGAGTGTCTTTTCAGTTGCAAGGGATGAAATTCTAAAGGGACACATGTCGATTGTAGGTTAAATCAAATAATTCATCTTCATCCTATATTATTCTTTCTTTCTTCGATTGTAAGGGTTCTTGTCTTTTGGAAAAACGGGCACACTACTATGATACCAGGGTTTTGGTCTAGTCTTGATGCATTCCCAATACTATGAAACCATTCTTTTAGCATGACTTCTCTTGTATTGAACAACATTAAGTCTTTTATGCAAATAGTTCTTACCTATTAGGTAGTTTGGCATTTCGATTTCATACATCTCCTATATTTGTTTCAAAGAAATAAATAGATTTCAATAGCAAGTTAATCTTCTTTCTGGTATCTTGTCTCCCATTCATGTTGTCTATAATCTCTTGTGTGTTGTAAACAAAGGATATGAAACTCAGTTGCAATCTATTGGTTGTATATGTTAATTTATTTTGTTGGTAACTCAAAGGGTTATGTAAATGCTTAATTCATCATCATAGGATTGCAAATCTCAGGAAGGGATAGGTCGAGTATGAGATTCAAAAGGTTGTAGATGTCTAATTCATAAAGTGGATAGATAGATCAGGAAAGTCCTAATATATGGCATATATCAATGACTTTCTGATATATGTCTTAGGGATTTGTGTGACTGCCCAATAGATAAGGCACTGATCATCTTGAAAGATCATAGGCTTATGCTGATTCATGTCATGGTTTGCTCAAAATCAATATTATTATTCAATTGTATTTCTCTTTTATGATTGAAGTGGGCATAATTGTTTAACCCTCACTCAGCTTTTGACACTCATAGATCTACACCTAGCTATTGTAGATCCATGGCATTTCATAAGTCTTTAGGAGAAACTAGGGGTTTTATCTGCTTCATATTAGATTCAGTGTATGCTTTGATAACTGGTACCATATAAAGAATCTATAGGTCCACCCGCCTAGGTTTTGTAGAGCCTGAAGAAGAAGAAGGGTCAAGCCTTATAGTTGGCCCTATGTCTGAAGTGATATGTTGATAATGGGAGTTAGCTGCCCATAGATGTGTCATATTCTCATGGGGATAATTGAAAACCCTCCAGCATTTTCAAACACCAACGCATTATAGGTTTGACACATCAAAACAATCTCTTATTTTGGTATTGATGGAAAACCAATACCAACAACAATACCAAAAATAAAATAATATGTTCAAGATTTCTCCCTCTATCAGTATATGTCCATCCTGTATATAGGGTAATGTAAGATTTGTTTCAATCTCCCTCCCTCCCTCCCTCCTTCCCTCTCTCTCATATCTCACTCTTTGACAAAAATGCCAAAGATTTGTCATCTTTTCATGCAATTATAATCAATTTAGGTTATCCCTTTGTCACCTTGCATGTGATTGTAAATCTTCTAATTTGACTCCTTCATTACTTTGGGCAGCTCCTAAAGTAAGATCCACCACATCAAGCTATAAGATACAAAATTTAGCTTAATTGATGTAGGGCACTACTCATACTTATGTAGGGTACTACTCATACTTATTAAGTAGCTTTAGATAGGGGTATCACCCCTGGTTTACTTCAAAGATATCTGCATCCTTAGGTAAAAATTTTGTGAATATATTAGGTATCTATTCTTTTGTATTTAGATATTCCATTCTCACTTCCTTGTCTTGAACCAACTCTCTCAAGTAATGATACTTAATTGTGATGTACTTTATCTTTCTATGCATCACAGGGTTCTTTGACATGTTTATAACACTCTTCCTTCATGCCTTTGAGTAGTTTTTTGATCCATAGCACATTTCTACAATTTAATGCAGAAAACACATATTCATTTTCAATAGTAGATTGGGATATACAATTTTGTTTCTTACTGGTCCAATTGACCAATCTCTTTCCTAAGAAAAATGCCCCACCAATTTTACTCTTTCTGACATCAATGTTTTCAACCCAATCAGCATCTATATAGGCTCTTAAATCAAATTTATCATTTTCTTGTAGCACAGACCATAATCTTTTGTTACTTTTAGATATCTTATAATTCTCCTAACAACCATCAAATGATTCTCCTTAGGATTTCCAAAAAATCTTGCAACAATTCCAATAGCTAATGCAATTTTTAGGTCTACTATGTAATACATATTGAAACTTCCCAATCATAGACCTATAAAATATTTGATTCACTTTAGTAGAATCATCAGCCTTTGAAGTTTGTGTCCTATCACCATAGGAGTACTAACTAATTTTGAATCATCCATACCAAAAGTTTTTAATATTTCCTTTACATACTTAGACCGAGTGATGTAAATACCATATTTCATCTGATATTCCTATAAACCAACAAAGAACTTAAATTCTCCAAACATAGAAATCTCAAATTCTTTCTTCATTTCATTTGCAAATGTCTTCCATAATGCATTTTTACATCCAAATATGATATCATCAACAAAAATTTCAGCTAGTAAAATACTTTTACCTCCTTTTTTTTCAAGTAGAGATTGATGTTATCATTAGTCTTCTCAAAACTAATCTTCACAAGATGATTGTGAATCCTTTCATACCATGCTCTTGGGGCTTTATTTAATCCATATAAAATTTTGTGTAGTCAACATACCATGTTCTTTTTTTTTGGGTCAAAAAATCCTTCAGGCTATTCTATTTAAATCTTCTCCTCTAGTTACCATTTATAAATGTTGACTTCACATCCATTTGATAAAATTTGAAACCTTTGTATCTAGAGTAAGAAATAAGAGTTCTTTCTCCTTCCAATCTTGCAACTATGGAAAATGTCTCTCTATATTCAATTCCCTCTTCTTGTGCATACCCCTTGCAAACTAATCTTTCCTTATTCCTTGTGACTTCACAATTCTCATCTAGGTACTAGAGTTTGTGTTTTGTTCTTCTCAATTTGATCAATTTCTTCTTTCATGGATTTACTCTAATCTTCATTCTCTAATTCATCTTTAACTAACTTGGACTCATGCATGCTAAAAAAACATGTATCAATTCTCAATCTATTCCTTGTCATTGGTCTAGCTTCTTTGTCTCTAATATTTTTTTTAGTGGGGCAGTGTCTTCTAACATACTTTGACAATCTTGGTTCATCTATTCTTTCTTCAATGGGTCTGCAAACTTTAGAATCATTGTGTACTTCTCTATCAGGTAAATTGGCATTCCTTTCATGTACACTTATCTCATAATTAGAATGTGCCTTAGATTTGGTGTATAAATCAACTTTTGATTAGAACTTGGCATCCATTTATATGTGACCTAGCAGTCACTAATACTTGTTGTTATTGATTTACAACTTGGTTTAGAGCACCTTCATTATATTTGTACTCTTTAGGTTCCTTCATATGTTTAGCCTAATGTACCTTTGTATATTCATTAGACTTCACATTTGTACTTTCCACAACTTTCTTAGTGTTAGTATTTAAATACTTATAAGCTTTACTTCTTGTGGAATAGCCTAGGAATATACTTTCTTCACTTTTAGCATCACATTTACCATTCTTATTGTCCTTAAGAATGGAGCAATTGATTCCAAATACCTTAAACTATTTTACATTGGGTGAGTATCCAAACCATAGCTCAAAAGGTGTTGAATGCACCTTTCTTGACTTGTACTTGGTTCAAGGTATAGATAGTTGTACTTACATCTTCTCTCCAATATTTCAAAGAAAAATTATTCTCCATCATCAGTGTCTTAGCACAGTCATTATAGATTTGTTCCTCCTTTCAAGAATCCCATTTTGTGGAGGGGTCCTAGGTGTAGAAGTCTATTTCTTAATTCCTCTATTATTACATTATATCTCAAACTCATTTAATGTAAATTCTCCACCTCTATCGAATCTTAGAAATTTCAAGATTTTTCTAGTCTCCTTTTCAACTCTATCCAAGTACCATTTAAAGATTTGAAAATCATCATATTTTTGTTTTAGAAATATAACTATCATCATCCTAGAATAATCATCAATAAATAGGATATTGTACTTGTCACTTTCATATCTTTTTACATTAATTGGTCCACACAAATCAATATGAACTAATTCTAGAATTTCTTTAGAGGAGTGAGATTTAATTTTAAATCTAGATTTGTTCATCTTGCCTAGCTAACGTTGTTTGCAAATCACATTATTAGGTTTCTTTAGTCTAGGAAAAGATCTAAATATTTTCATGTTACTGATACTGACTAATTTATGAAAGTTAACATGACTTAACCTCTTTTTCCATAGCCACACATCATCAAATTCTACAACAAGACATGTAGCATCATTTGTGTCAAGATAAATGGATTAACTCTAGGCTGATATCTATTTCTAATTGGTTCTCCATCAATGTCATAGATCTTTTCTTTCTTATCCTCAAATTTAACTTTGCAACTTGAACTATGTAGTTGTGAAACACTCAAAATGTTATAGTTAAGTCCTTCTACATAATAAGAATTATCACATGTGATCTTTTCTATCAGTTTGATAGATCCTTTATCTTTTATTAGATAGGGTGCATCATTACCAAATCTTAGACTATTTCAATTGTAATAATCAAGGGTAATGAAGTTACTTCTATCTCTAGTCATGTGATGTGAACATCCACTATCAATTATCCATATATCACTCTTGTTCACATAAGATACTGGTGCAATTGTCTCATCCTTGTCAAGCTCATCCTTCATAGAGACATATTAAACTTCATCATCATGGTCATTCGATTCATCTTTAGTTTCCTCTTCAGCAATGCAGCAAGACTTCTTTCCTCTATCTTTATAATCTTTGTGTTAGAAGAATGAATGTTGATGATATTGATATGGGTAAGTATTGTAAAAACATAATTAGATCATTATCATGATGATATGTTATACTCATGATTGTTTTTATCATTAATTTTAACATAACAATTTTTTGTGGTATCTAACATACAAATAGCGGTAAAGATCAAGTTGGTACATATAGATCATTAAGTATTTTCACTAGTTAGGTTAATGGGAGATACTACTAAGTGTTTAGCATATGAAAATAACCTTGGGAGAAAAATATATTAAGTCTAAAAGAAGTTATACAAGTTTTGGTGAAGATTGTTTTGAGATAGAGTTTACAGAAGCATTTTTCGATAAACTTTTCATATCTCTTTGAAAAGTTGTTATTCTAAGAAGCAAGGTTAAAAAAATGTAGAAGACATGTTAGAGATGATGTTCCTAAGATCTCTTGTCATAATATTACACATGTGGAAAGTTATTCAAGTTACAAGTTAATAGATTGATGTTATTGCTAAAATATAACATGTTGTTATTGAGGTTCTGTAGTAATTAATTGAGAAACTATAATAGCTAACTTAGGGAATTATTTTATGGATTTAATATAAAAGAAGGACATTTTCCTTTCTTATGTATGAAAGAAAGAAGTAAGCAATAAGAGAAGAATATAAGAGAAACAAGTTAATTGCAAAGATAAGTAGAGCAAAGTGAAGTTGGAGAAAACTTCATTGTTGAGGTTTTATTTAGAGATATGAGGTTTTATATTTGGATTTGAGGCTTATGACCTTGTTTATAAGGTTTGACAGTGATTAGTCTAGTTGACAAGATAGATGAAAGATGATAAAGCACACTTGAACAATTATTTTGCAAGGAATAGTTGAGAGATCAGTTGGATAGTGAAGTTCAGTGGTCTTGCCCATAAGTTGTTTGGACAGTGGGTTCTTCCACCTTCTACAACTCCTAATAGGGTTGGAATCTCATAACATGGATTCTTATGTACTAAATGTGTTTATAGAATCCTAACAGGGTCCATCCTCTAATAAGGAATATATATATTTATTTATATATCAGTATATATTTATGAGTTTGATTTCCACTAGGGTTTTCCCTCTAATCAATGGTTTCCCTAGTTAATAAATGTACTGTAATTGTGTATGTACCTCTTGTTATGATTTTTATTTACTTTGGTTGCATGACTAAGATTAATTAAGGTTGATAAATGTTTTAATTGGATAACTAATTCACACCCCCCCCCTCTTAGTTATCTTGGTGGACTATTATTTCTAACAATTGTTATTAGAGCTTTAGGTCCTTGAAGATAAAGTTTAACAATTTTGGAGATCCATGGTGAACATATCCATAAAGGATATTCCAAAGTTTGATGGAACAAATTATGATAGATGGAAGGAAGAGATGAAGACACATCTGCTATGTATGGGTCCAGATATTGGATCTTGACAAAATCAGATAAGACAATTATTGTTGAAAGTGCACTAGAAACTTGTACCAAGGATGAGAGCGAACTTTTCATGTGCAACATTAGAGCTAGAGAAGCACTATTGTCTGCACTTCCTAAAATAGAGTACAACTAGGTAAAAACACTTGATACTTCTCATAAGATTTGGAAAGATTTGGAAAATAGTTTTGAAGATGATGAATATTCTAAGAAATTGTGGCTACAAAGTTGGATTTATGCATTTCAAGATGATAAAATAATGGAAGATGAATCTATAAGAAAATATATAGGTAGAATATTAGAAATTACTGCATGTATCAAATCTCAAGGAGGAACCAAGGAAAATGATGAGGTAACCTGGAAGATATTGAAGAGTTTAATGCCACCATCTAAGTAGATAGTCCAAATGATATTGTTGTTGATCTCTTGTACCAAAGATTTCACCAAGGAAACATTACTTGGGAGACTTGAAATAGTTGAGAATAAGCTTAGACAATCTAGAGAATTGTCTAGAATAGAGACAAATTTCAATGCCCTAAACATTTGACATAATCTATCAAGGAGAATAAGTGCTAGAGGAGATTTTGCTAGTAGTAGCAGATCTAATGAGGATAGAATAATAGGAGTAGCCCTTCTTGTAATAAGAGAAAAAGATGGTAAGAAAATCTTTAAATGTTGGAATTGTAATGAGTTTGGTCACTATGCATCTAAGTGTCCTAAAAGAGAGAAAAAGTATAAATGAAAGTTCAAACCTAGAAGAGATAGAGATTGTTTGTATCCCAATGAAGAAGATGATTTTAATGAACAAGTAGTAAGTACTAGTGATAATGAAATAGGATTTGTAACTATTAAAGAAGTACAGAGAAAATGGATTTGATATCACAAGTTAAAAATAAATCTAATTAGATAATTGATAGTGGTTGTTCACATCATATGACTAGTGATATGAACAAGTTTTTTGACTTCAAAATTTATGATGGAGGCATTGTTAGAGTTGGAAACAATGCAACTTTCCATGTTAAAAGTACTAGATCTATAACTCTTGATGGTAAGACTAACATAGAGGATGTATATTTTGTTGATGATTTGAAACACAATCTTTTGAGTGTTAGAAAACTAGTGCATAAAGGTTATTAGTTAGTTATAGTTCATAAAGAAGACATGTATGATAAAAAAAAAAGATAGAAAGGTAACTAGAACAAGAACTAGATCTAGAGGTAATGTATTTCAGCTAAATCCCATTGAAATATCATATTTGGTTGCTTAGGTAGATGAAAGTCGGTTATGGAATAAGATATTTTTTGATATAGACTTTCATAGAATTGTGAAAACTAGAAATATGTTTGTAGTTAGAGGTTTTCCTAAGATTGTAAACCCTACTAACATAATTTTCAAGGAGTGTGTATTAGAAAAGCATAATAGGGCTTTTTTTCCCAACAAAAAGTTTACTACTACAACAAAGTTTGAGATTGTACACATAGATCTTAGTGGTTCTACAAAGACTAAAGGATTCTATGGGGAAAGGTACTTCATGATTATTGTTATGACTTTTCTATAATAATCTGGGTTGCATTTATTAAAGAAAAATATGAGGCATTTGACAAGTTTAACATATTCAAGAATAGTATTGAGAATGAATCAGGAATGAAGATTAAATGTTTAAGATTAGGTAGAGGAGGATAATTTACTTCAAATGAGTTTAACATCTTTTGTGAAGCTAAACAAATTAATTATTTTATGCTCTAAGAACCCCTAAACAAAATGGCATTACAAAGAGAAGAAATAGGCAAGTAACAGAAGTGATAAGAGCTATGTTAGCTAAGAATGATGCATCCAAGAAATTTTGGAGAGAAGTTGTGAATACAATAGTCTGCACTATGAGTAGAGTGCAAGTCAAGAAAGACACAAATAAGACCCCTTATGAACTATGTGTTGGATTCAATTGTTAATTGTGTATTGTTTTTGATGTTACAAAAATGTCATATCAGCCATCACATAGAGTCTACCAAGCTCAGATGATTAGCAAAGAAATTTATAGTGACTACCGAGCATTCCTGAGCATTACACAATAAGTTAGCTTTTACTGAGTTCACTCGATAAGCGAAGAAAAGTTAGCTTTTATTGAGCTCACTCGGTAAGCAAAGGAAAGTTAGCTTTTACCGAGCTCACTCGGTAAGCAAAGGAAAGTTAGCTTTTACCAAGCTCATTCAGTAAGCAAAGGAAAGTTAGATTTTACCAAGCTCACTCGGTAAGCAAAGGAAATTTAGCTTTTATCGAGCTCACTCAGTAAGCGAAGAAAAATTAGCTTTTACCGAGCTCACTTGGTAAACAAAGGAAGGTTAGTATTTACCAAGTTAACTCGGTCTCTGAAGGAAGTTGCAAGGTTTGCAATATTTACCAAGCTCCATTTGGTTAACACTGGGGAAACCATTCTGAGCAGTGGTCACCAAGTTGGTTCGGGCAGTGAAGAATTTTATTGTTCTAAAGAAGTATGTTTAATTGTTTTATGTAGCCGACTGATTTATTTATTTTAGTTGATTAAGCCAACTTGACAATCTGTAAGGTATATATGAAAGGTCAATTTGTGAATTCAAAAAAAGAAGTGTGTGGATGCATAAAAGTGTGAATGTATGAATAAGAAAATATATGAGTGAATGTTGAGGAAGAATTAGATATCCCTATGAAGCTACAAAGTTGCATTTGATCAGTGAGGATCTAGTGAAGCAAAATAGAGATCTGTATTCAGCAAAGATAAGTTGCATATATTTCAGATCACTTCTTTGTTGCTTTCTAATCATTGTAACAGTGATTCAAAATCTCTTAATAGAGTTGGTTTGATAGCCATTTTGTAAATCCTCTAACAAGGTGACAATTCAGTTGAATTGTTTTAAAGACCTCTGACAAGGTCACTTCTAACAAGGTGATTAAATCCTCTAATAGGGTCACACCTACCAGTATGTTTTGTAACCTTTAATAGGGTTGGCTCCTGATAGGGCTCACTTCAGAAGAGTGAAAATTGGCAACTAGTTACTTGGTGGTTTTTTCCAATTGGGTTTCCACGTTAAATCTAGTGTCTCTTGTGTTCATGTTATTTCTTTATGCATGCATTGAAATGTCCCTTTTTTGATTTTATATAATATTTCACACCTCTAATCAGATTTTCAAAATCAAACAACTAATATCACAAAGATCCACCAAATTTCTCAAGAAACCCCAAATCGGGTATGCCGAAAATAGTGCCAAAAGCTTCACATCTTCACCTATTATTAATAAATCTGAAAGTGGACATTTTTACAGAAATTTGAACAACATAAAAGCCTATAAAATGAAATTTCCAGATCTATATAACATGCACACAATAGCTCCCAAACAGAGGACAAAAACAATGCTCATCAGGCTCCCGAAAATAGCACAAAATAGCCCAGAATCACCACAAAAACTTAATAATCTATCAAAAAAGTATAATCATATCCAAATACATATTTTCAGCTCTATTTTAACATTTAAAAATCTGATATACAGAAGAAACCCAAACTGATATGAAATACTCATCTGGAAACACCAAACTCTTACAAAATATACACCCGAAAACTCACAAATCTGCACTGTTCAGCACAAAGGCAAACTCTACATGAGCATGCACATGGAATGGCTTCAAACTCCCATCCTTAGCCTTCCTGGAAACCTACAAACTCCCGTTCTTGGGTCTCCCTGGAAACCTGCAAACTCCCGTTCTTGGGTCTCCTTCTCCACAGGTTTGGCAGCCTCTGAAGAATAACAAAGAAATGAGAAAAAATCAAGTTCTGGAATCAGCCCAAAATGCCTCCAAACCCCTTAAAAGAGGGCATAAACCTAACTCATTTCCAAGAGGGGTTAATTAAACATATTTTAATAATAATCCTCATTTATTAGTCCATTAGTTTCCAAAGATTATCCCCTTTTTTCACAACTTCACCTTTTTGGGCTTGCCTACCTTAGCAAAGATTATTATTTTTAATTATTTGAAAAGGGGACATGACAAGTCCTCCCCTCCCAAACATTGTTTGTCCTCAAGTAATGGCTAAACAATAAACCAATCAATCCACCTGGATCCCAAATGTAGTCATGAACTATACTACTACCAATTAACACAGGCTCCTACAATATCATCTGCAATATGACCAAGAGGAATCCATAATCAAACTGACAATTATAGCTCAACCAAACTCCAAAATCACCACTGCCACAGTCAAAAACCCATGAGGCACAAACTCTTAGAACATCAGAACCCAAGTAAAGGGGACAAATCAAACTGCCAACACAGTAAATACCATCAACGTATCCCACTAGCCTATACGAAATGTACAATCCAACTCTGCAATAATGGTGAACACTCTCGAATGAAATTGTACCAAGTATGGAGAATCCACACACTATACAACTCCTGCAGTCAACACAACTCTGCAAATCACTAGCCACTATCTCATAACCATAACTCCCATGCAATGCTGATGGTGAAAAGGCATTACAAGATAAAGAGTAAGAAATGGAACCCAAACCAAATTTGCCATGAACAAGTGATATAGCCCACTGTGACTGACTACCAGCTAAGCTAGGAGATTTCACAGCCAAAGGAATAGAATTAGTAACAATAACTGTTGAAGCATCACTCCCAAACTCTTGCTCTAAGTCATGTATTATTAAGCTGTCAATTGCAAAACCTATCACTATGTCATGCCCATCACAACTCTCATCCTGAGGCATCAAACTATCCAATAACTGATGACAAGCACTAGGAACCAAAGTACATCTTTGTATCATCATCTCATCAACATGGTCATCAAAGGTAAATTGATGAGCGTAGCTCACAATGTAATGCTGATAGAATGCGCCAATCTCAGTTAGTGGCTTAGACTGTAATCCAGATGAAACTAACTGCAATTGATCATTAACTATGTTGGAACTGACTACTACCTCTAAAGATATCACCAAGGGAGTAGTATTACTAGCAGGAACCATGCCAACTACCAACTCACCAACATCACACATGATCTTTGATACATCTTTAGTCTCCATGCCATTAGTACTAGAGGCCACCACCATGTCAGGCATACAACAATCTACTACAACACCCAACTCAACTGAACCTGACTCTAGTGGGAATGAACCTAATATGCCAATGTTAGTATCAAGGATGGATGCATCCCCATCTCCACTGTCTCTAACAATCTCAGTCATGGACATTCTCGGATCACCAAACACCACAGCTTGTGACTGTATAGAATCAGGTAAAGACTATAGTCACTCTAACTCCATGGTCAACTTAGCCAAATGAAATTGTGACTCCTTGAAAGCCAACTGTGTACTCTCAAGAATCTCAGAAGTCACCTCAAGCTGCTGAGTAAGCTCACTCACCTCATCCTCCTTGGCCAACAATGCATCATATGTTGTACTGCCCCACTCCATAAGATAATCTCTGTCAGCTACCAACTGCATATAATCCTATCTCATAATCTGGATAGCCTCCCATAAAGAGTGGAATTCTATCAAGAAAAGATAACTACCTCCCTGCTCATCACTAGTAGGAGAACCCCATCCATAAACTGCTAACAATTGACGAGCAACATTGAAATGTTGGCAAGCGATAGCAATGTCTTGCTCACTAACTCTCAACTGATTAGACACATGATGGCACTAGCTTGACTGTCTCCTACAAACCTCCTTTGATGCACTGTCTAAAGGAGTATCCTCAAAGTTACTAGTCTCTAGAGTATTACCATCCATATCCTGTGAATCAACTCTAACGCTCATATCAAAAAATGGAGTATCAAAAACTGTAGCACTGCTGTCCAACTCCTTTGTACCAGAGGAAACTAAGTCTTCAAAACTGCCCACTACATCCTCCTAGATGTCATTAATGCCAATATGATCCTAGGACTCATCTGTACATACTGCCAAATATGAAAGATCATCAACACATTCCAGTGAGTATGGTCGACTGGATATATGAACAAAGCCCAACACCGGTGTATAAGAACTAATACCAACATCGGACAAGCTGCTAGAACAAGAAAAGACAACATTGTGCAATCTGCTAATCAAATCCATGATAGCACCCAAACAAACACTGCTACAAAAAAGTGTTAAAGATCTCCAGTCAACTGAATTCCAAATGCCAATATAACAATCTCGAGTCCATATTTGTAAACTAGAATTAGCTGGTAACTCAAGCAAAATCCTCACTTGAGTAATATGACCAATACCAACTAACTCCACATACATGTCATGATGAGATAATGAAGTCACAATACTATCTTTGTTCACTTTCAGCTGGCTAGACAAATCGTGTGAAGTACTACTAGCCTCAACCTCATGTGATGAAGTATCTAACTGTACCTAGTACTCTTTCTCAGCAAAGTCATGAATGCTCAATGTCTGCTCATCTCTACCAAGTATCTCACCATCATGCACAACAATATCCTCATAATCATCATCTGAACCCACTAAACTATAGTCACTACCTATTGTAACTATACCATCCTGAATACCTGTGATATCACCCTTTAACGACCTGTATACAATTGTCTCAATTTGAGTATCAAGTTGACCATTACTATCAATTTCTATAATATCCTTTCTCACTACCTCCTATGGTGGAGTAGAATCTGAGACCTTTGCCTGGCTATAAGCTAGTTTCTCAGACTCCTCATGCAAATTCTTGGTAATTGTGTCATCTACCCTGTGAGAAAATTTTCCAAATAGAAATCTAGTCAACTTATCCACCTTAGCTGGGTCAGAAAACATGTCATTCATCATACGGTGGTGCTCAACCAATTGTTCAGACATGTCATGGCTTATTTTTCTAAGTTTATCTTGAATGTCTAAATAACCATCCTTTCTACTATTCTGACTCTAGATATCAATTGTCCAAGATCGTGTCCTCTGAGACTCTGTACTATACTTGTCCATTCTGGATAAAGTAGAGTGTAACCCCAATAGGTTATAACTTCTTCAAACACCAAGAACTAACATGCAATTGATTAGAAGTAGCATGCAACCATAGATTTTGACATGCGGCTAATTAGAAGCAACATGCAACCATAAATTATGACATGCAAGATCTGGGTAGTTGTCAAAACTGACACGCAAGATCTGGGTAGTTGTCAAAACTGACATGCAAGATTTGGTTACTTGTCAAAATTGACATGCAAGATCTGGGTAGTTGTCAAAACTGACATGCAAGATCTGAGTAGTGTCAAAACTGACATGCAAGATCTGGGTAGTTGTCAAAACTGACATGCAAGATCTGGGTAGTTGTCAAATTGACATGCAAACTTCTACAAACCCTCAAGCTAGCAAGATCATAGCTCTGATACCACTGAAATGTCCTTTTTTTTATTTTATATGATATTTCACACCTCTAATCAGATTTTCAAAATCAAACAACTAATATCACAAAGATCCACCAAATTTCTCAAGAAACCCCAAATCGGGTATGCCGAAAATAGTGCCAAAAGCTTCACAGCTTCACCTATTATTAATAAATCTGAGAGTGGACATTTTTATAAAAATTTGAGCAGCATAACAGCCAATAAAATGAAATTTCCATATTTGTATAACATGCACATAATAGCTCCCAAACAAAGGACAAAAACGATACTCATCAGGCTCCCGAAAATAGCACAAAATAGCCCGGAATCACCACAAAAACTTAATAATCTATCACAGCAGTATAATCATATCCAAATACATATTTTCTGCTCTATTTTAACATTTAAAAGTCTGATATATAGAAGCAACCCAAACTGATATGAAATACTCAACTGGAAACACCAAACTCTTACGAAATATACACCCGAAAACTCACAAATCTGCACTGTTCAACACAAAGGCAAACTCTACATGAGCATGCACATGGAATGGCTTCAAAATCCCATCCTTAGCATTCCTGGAAATCTGCAAACTCCTATTCTTGGGTCTCCCTGGAAACCTGCAAACTCCCGTTCTTGGGTCTCCTTCTCCACAGGTTTGGTAGCCTCTGAAGAATAACAAAGAAATGAGCAAAAATCAAGTTCTGGAATCAGCCCAAAATGCCTCCAAACCCCTTAAAAGAGGGCATAACCCTAATTCACGTCCAAGAGGGGTTAATAAAACATATTTTAATAATAATCTTCATTTATTATTCCATTAGTTTCCAAAGATTTTCACCTTTTTGGGCCTGCCTACCTTAGCAAAGATTATTATTTTTAATTATTTTAGAAGGAGACATGACATGCATGTTATCACTTTAAATGCTAAATAAGTTATCAGAACATCTATCAAGTTTCAAATTTATTTGTGAGATTGTCAGTAGCTATATTTTAAGACATCTAAGGATCTATGGATTTATTTTTGGAGTAACTAATTCACCCCTCCCCTCTCAGTTACTCCATCTCTATTTCCAACAATTGGTATTAGAGCTTTTGGTGCTTGCAAGATAAGATTTCAAGGATCTAAGTCAATGATCAGGATGTCTTACAAAAGGGAAATCCCAAGACTTAACAGAAACAAATTCTCAGCATGGCAAGGACTGATGAGACTTCACCTAGCATCCATTGGTGATACAGGACTGAAGTACCTTGATGAAAAATATGCAGAACCAGCTGGTACACTATTTGTCAATGATATTGCTGAAAAGAAGACTCACAACATTATGATGATAGATATAGTATCTGCTCTGAGTTATGAAGAATTTGATGATATCAAGGACTGCAAAGCTGCCTTTGAAATGTGGAAAAAGATGAAAGAGATCTATGGAGGAGATGATAATGTTAGAAGAGCCAAAGCAGAAAGTCTGAGAGGACAATTTGATCAAATGAGCATGAGCGAGGATGAAAACATTGCAAAATATGTTGAAAGAGTTAAAGCATGTGTCAATGCAATCAAAGCTTTTGGATGAGATATGAGTGAAGAGACAGTTATAAGTGAAGTTCTCAAAACTCTACTTCCCATTTATGCAATCAGAGTTTCTGCAATTCAAGAAAGAAGATTTGAAGCAAATCATAAGATAAATCTAGAGGCTATAGTTGGAAGATTGACTGCATTTGAACTGGACACTTTGATAACTATATTCCAGCTTCCAAGAACATTGAATCAACATTTGAAGCCAAACTTTCACTCAAGGAGAAAGGCAAAAAGAAATCTCAGTCAGAAAGTCAAGATGAATCAAACCAAAGTTTAGACAGTGATCTTGAAGTAATTAAAGCCCTTCTAGCAAGGAAATATTCTAGAGGCAGAGGAAAATACAAAGGTAAAGTACCCCTAATCTGTTTTTCATGTGAAGAAGTTGGTCATATTACTGCTAGATGTCCAAACAAGCAAAATAAAGATGAAAAGAAAGATAAAAAATGGAATGGCAAGAAAGATTTCAAATCATTCAAGGACAAAGGTAAGAAAACATGTTTTATGGCTAAAGATTCTAATGATTATAATGATGAAGAAGAATATGAGATTGTCTATATTGCTGTCAAAGATGAATTTGATAATGATGAAGAAATGACACTCATTTCTCATATGAACAAAAATGATACATGGATCATAGATAGTGGTTGTTCTCATCACATGACTAGCGACAAAACTAAGTTTGAATACTTTGAAGACTATGATGGTGGTAGTGTAAGATTTGGTAACAATGAACCTTGTTGTATAAAAGGAAGAGGAAGAAACCCTATAACCAAAGAACTTATATGTGATCATGTCTATTGGGTAGAATGACTAAATCATAATCTGTTAAGTGTGGCACAGCTACTCAATAATGGAATCAAAGTAGAATTCATGCATGGTAAAACAAGACTGCTAGATGGGAAAGGAAAGTTGATTGGACCAGGCACTCAAACTAAAGGTAACTTGTTCTATCTTAAACTAGGTGAATGTTCATGTTTCATTGCTCAAGTTGAAGAAAGTTGGTTATGGCATAAAAGGTTGTGTCATGTAAACTTCGATAATCTAGTAAAGATAAGAAAATTCAAGAAAGTAAAAGGCATTCCCAACATAAAGAAACCTGAGATTAGTCTATGCAAAAATTGTCAAATTGGAAAGATGGGAAAGACTAGTTTTAAAAGTAAAAACTATCAGTCTAAAGACATATTAGAAATTGTGCATACTGATTTATGTGGACCCATTGGAATTGAAAGCTATACTGGAGAAAAGTTCTTCATTCTTTTTGTTGATAATTACTCAAGAATGATGATAGTCATGTATCTAAGAAATAAATCAGAAGCATTTAAAAAGTTCAAATGGTATTTGGCCAGAGTAGAAAAGGAAACAAGGAAAAGATTAAAATGATTGAGGTCAGACAGAGGTGGAGAATTCATTTCACATGAATTCAATAACTTTTGCATTGAAAGAGGAATCAAAAGACAGGTATCAGCCCCTGGAAAACCCCAGCAAAATGGAATAGCCTAAAGAAGAAATAGATCCATCATGGATTGTGCAAGAACTTTAACGATTGAAAAGAGCATTGCTATCAAATACTTGAAGGAAGCAATCAGCACTGGAGTCTATACCTTGAATCAAGTAAAGCTGAAGAAAGACTCATTCAAAACCCCCTATGAGTTATGGTATGGCTATAAACCTAATGTAAGTTATCTTAAAGTATTTGGAAGTAAATGTTACATTTTGAAAGAATCTAGAAAAGGAAAATTTGATGTAAAAGGTGATGAATGTATATTCTTTGGATACTCATGCACAAGTAAGGCATATAGATGTTTGAACTTGTCTACTCACAAAGTCATAGAAAGTGCACATGTGAAAGTTGATGAGTTTACAAAAATAACTGAAGAAGAAAGCAAAAGGGAACCAGAAGATTATCTAAGGTTTGTCTTTAGTGAACCTGATACAGTACTAGTTACATCATAGAATCATGAAACTTCTACTCCCGAGTCATCTGTAACCAAGTTATAGGAAGTTCAAACTGAACCACAGCAAACCGAGTTAAATTCAGTATCTACCGAGCCAGAACAGACAAAGCCTAAAGTTGAAATGCAAAAAGATAATAATGGAATCCATTCAAAAGGCAAGGAACCTGTATTAGCTAAGTATGTCAGGAGACATCATTCAGCAGATCAGATCATTGGAGATAAATTTGAAGGAACCATGACAAGAAATAACCTAAAAGGTACTTGTTTACTTACTGATTTTGAACCTAGGAATATCAAAGATGCATTGGAAAATGATAGCTGGATTGAAGCTATGAATGAAGAAATAAAGAAAATAGAGAAAAACAAGACATGGACTCTTGTACATAGACCTAAAGACAAAAATGTGATTGAAACTAAGTGGATATTCAAAAACAAGTTGGATGAAGATGGTAAGGTATCAAGAAACAAAGCTAGACTAGTATGCAAAGGATATGCTCAAGAAGAAGGAATAGACTATGGAGAAAATTTTGCTCCTGTTGCAAGATTGGAAGGAGTGAGAACCTTACTAGCATATGCTACTCACAAGTGATTCAAATTTTATTAGATAGATGTCAAATCAACATTCCTCAATGGTATATTGGATGAAGAGGTTTACATTGAACAACTTGAAGGTTTTGTTAATCCAGATAAGAAGAACATGGTCTACAAATTACACAAGGCATTATACAGTCGGAAACAAGCCCCTAGAGCATGGTATGAAAGATTGCATAAATATCTTATTCAAATTGGTTTTCAAAGAACTAATGATAACAATAGCTTGTATATTAAAGAAGGACCAGATAATAAGATTGTCTTGGCAGAAATATTTGTAGATGATACTATTTTCACAGGGAATGATGATCTGTGCAAAGAATTCTTAGAACAAATGAACAAGGAATTTGAAATGTCTATGTTTGGTAAGATCAAATTCTTTGTTGGTCTTCAAATTCAACAAAATAAAAATGGTATCTACATTACTCAATCAAAGTACATCAAGGAGATATTGAAAAACTTTGGAATGGAAGATTGTAAACTAGTTGGGACTCCTATGTTAATTGGATTAAAACTTACCAAGGAAGATGAATCAAAAGAAGTAGATCAAACATTGTATAGATCTATGATTGGAAAGATGCAGTATGTAGTTAATACTAGACCAGATATTGCCCTTGCAGTTGGTGTTGTAGCAAGATTTTCAGTAAAACCAAGAGAAAACTACTTGATGGCAATCAAAAGAATAATGAGATATTTGAAAGGAACTGAAGAGTATGGTTTATGGTATAAGTTTGGAGGAAATTTGGATTTGAAAGTATTTACTGATGCTGATTGGGCAGGAAACCTTGATGACAGAAAAAGTACAAGTGGAGGTGCATTCTTTCTTGGAAAAAGGTTGGTTTCTGGGACAAGCAAAAAGTAGAATTGTACATCTCAATCAATTGCAGAGGCAAAGTATGTTGCTACAGTAGTAAACTGTTCTAACATTGTTTGGTTTAAATAGTTGTTGGAAGGCATGAAGATGGAAATCAAAGAACTAGTTGTTATGTTCTGTGATAATAAAAGTGCAATCAACATATCTAAGAATCCAGTGATGCATTCCAAAACTAAGCATATTGCAATAAAATATCATTTTGTCAGAGAATTGGTGCAAGATAAGGAGATTAGATTGGAATATATTCATACAAAGGACCAAATTGCTGACATATTCACAAAACCATTACCTAAGGATGCATTCTTGTATCTAAGAGGTAAGTTAGGGGTCACTCCCCTATCTAAAGTTCACTAAAATAAAGTTTTAGTGATGCATCAACTCATACCAGATTGAAGATCTATCAGTTGATGTAGCATAATCAGGAAACATTGCATATGAATCAGTACTAAAGGTACACTAAAATTCATTTGAGTTTGAGTTGTCTTTGGCATGTGTTGTTAAAGACGGAGAGTTTATTATTGTCATATCTCTTTGAAATTTGTTCAAAAGAGTTTTCTATGCAATTTCTTCACAGAAGGAGATTACTGTAAGAGGGAAAGTTTTCTATCTTAGAGGGAAAATTGTTATATTGACATGTTGTGTTGCCATATAAGTGAAAGACTTGTTTTCAAATTTCATTTTTGCTATGACATGTTGTGTTTCCATCAATGCCAAAGAGGGAGATTGTTGGAGACAATTGTTAATTGTGTATTGTCTTTGATGTTACAAAAATGTCATATTAGCCATTAGACTAAGTCTACTGAGCTTAGATGGTTAGCAAAGAAATTTATAGTGAGTACAAAGCATTCTTGAGCATTACACAATAAGTTAGCTTTTATTGAGTTCACTCGGTAAGTGAAGAAAAGTTAGCTTTTACCAAGCTCACTCGGTAAGCAAAGGAAAGTTAGCTTTTATCAAACTCACTCGGTAAGCAAAGGAAAGTTAGCTTTTACTGAGCTCACTCGATAAGCAAAAGAAAGTCAACTTTTACCGAGCTCACTCGGTAAGCGAAGAAAAATTAGCTTTTACCGAGTTAAGGTTAGTATTTACCGAGTTAACTCGGTCTCTGAAGGAAGTTGCAAGGTTTGCAGTATTTACCAAGCTCCATTTGGTTAACACTGGGGAAACCATTCTGAGCAGTGGTCACCGAGCTATCTCAGGTAGTGAAGAATTTTATTGTTCTAAAGAATTAAGTTTAATTGTTTTATGCAGCTGATTGATTTATGTTTTTCAGTTGATTGAGCCGACTTGACAATCTGTAAGGTATATATGAAAGGTCAAGTTTTGAATTCAAAAAAATAAGTGTGTGGATACATAAAAGTTTGAATGTATGAATAAGAAAATATATGAGTGAATGTTGAGGAAGAATTAGATATCCCTATGAAGTTGCAAAGTTGCATTTGATCAATGAGGATCTAGTGAAGCAGAACAGAGATCTGTATTCAGCAAAGATAAGTTGCATATATTTCAAATCACTTCATTGTTGCTTTCTAATCATTGTAACAGTGATTCAAAATCTCTTAACAGAGTTGGTTTGATAACCATTTTCTAAATCCTCTCACAAGGTGACAATTTTGTTGAATTGTTTTAAAGACCTCTGACAAGGCCACTTCTAACAAGGTGATCAAATCCTCTAATAGGGTCAAACCTAATAGTGTTTTTTGTAACCTTTAACAGGGTTGGCTTCTAATAGGGCTCACTTCAGAAGAGTGAAAATTGGTAACTAGTTACTTGGTGGTTTTTCCCAAATTGGAGTTCCACATTAAATCTGGTGTCTCTTGTGTTCATGCTATTTCTTTATGCATGCATGTTATCACTTTAAATGCTAAATAAGTTATCAGAACATCTATCAAGTTTTAGATTTATTTGTGAGATTGTTAGCAGCTATATTTTAAGACATCTAAGGATCTGTGGATTTATTTTTGGAGTAACTAATTCACCCCTCCCCTCTTAGTTACTCCATCTCTATTTCCAACACTATTATTTGGTCACACACCTACAATTAAGTATTTCAAAATTTATGGTAGCAAATGTTATATCAAAAGATATGACGTTGGTAAATTTGATGCTAGAAGGTGAAGAAGGTATGTTTCTTGGTTATTCATTGAAAATAAGAGCTTATAGATGTTATAATATGAGAACTAAGACTATTTTTGAAAGCGTAAATGTAAGAGTTGATGAGAAATTCAAGATACAAGAAAGAATAGTTGACTACAATTTTGATGATAAGAATGTTTTTACTAAACCAAGGAATGTTGATGTATTCTTTTAGACTAACACTATTTTGTAGAATGAAGGAGAGCTAAGGTAGGAAAAAAGTTTGAAACCTAGAGTTGAGATAATAACTCCTACTTTTGGTAAGAATATGACAAAGAATCCTCCACTAGAGAAAATCATTGACAGTAAAGATAAAGTTGTGATGACAAGAAGTAGAATCAATGAAGAACAATGTTTGATCTCTCAAGTAGAACCTAAGAATGCAAATGATGCATGAAAAGATGAATATTGGAAGAAAGCTATGAAAGATGAATTGGGTCGAATAGTGAATAATGAGACTTGGGAATTGGTCCCTAGACTAGCAGACAAGAATGTGATAAGAACAAAATGGGTATTTAGGAACACTATGAATGAACAAGGTGAAGTTGTAAGGAACAAAGAAAGATTGCTATGTAAAGGTTACTCATAGCAAGAAGCAATAGACTATGAAGAAACCTATCATGCTATGGAAAGAATTAAATTAGTAAGGTTATTCTTAGCCTATGCAACACATAAGAAATTTAAAGTTAACAAATGGATGTCAAGTCAACATTTTTGAATGGAGAACTTGAAGAAGAGGTATACATAGAATAGCCTAAACATCTTCCTTTAATAGATGACAAGGACATGGTATATAGATTGAAGAAAGCATTGTATGACTTAAAAAAAGCACTGAAAACCTGGTATGCAAGGTTGGACAAGCATTTGGCAAAGCTTGGATTTAGCAAAGGTATTGCAGATAGTAATCTATACTAGAAAGAAATAGATGATGGTTTGATGATTTTGGTTATATTTGTTGATGATATCATATTTGAAGGAGATGATAATGAAAGTGAGAAGTTTGTAGAAGAAATGAAGAATGAATTTGAAATGAATATGATAAGGGAAATAAAATACTTCCTAGGATTACACATTGTATAGGATAAAGAAATAATATTTATTTCTTAGAGTAAGTATTTGAAAGATATATTGAAAAGGTTTGGTTTGGAAACATGAAAACTAGTTGGAATACCTATGATAACTAGAGACAAGTTATCTAAAAAGGATGAGACACCTACTATTGAGTAGAAGAAGTATAGGTCTTTTTTTGGAGGATTGCAATATCTCACACAAGATCGGATATAGAGAATGGAGTTCAAAATGTTGCTAGATTTTAAGATGATCCCATAGAAGCACATTATGTAGCACTCAAAAGGATATTTAGATATCTAAAGGGAACACTAGAGTTTAGATTGCAGTATGGTAGATCTAATGATTTCACTTTATATGCTTATACTGATGTTGATTGGGCAGGCAATATGGCTAGTGGTGGAGAATTTTTTCTTGGAGGAAAATTGGTTTCTAGGTTAAGTAAGAAGAAAAATTGTATCTCATAGAATACAATAGAGGCATAATATATTATAGCAGCAAAAAATTGTAATCAAGTTGTTTGGATGAAGCAGATGATGAAGGATACAAGGATAGAATTTGGTAAACCTGTTGTCATACATTATGATAACACAAGCACATTGAATATGTCAAAGAATCTAGTATTTCATTATAAGACTAAGTACATTTCTATCAAATGTCACATGTTGAGAGAGAAGGTCTCAAAAAATAAAATCAAATTGGAGTATGTAAGCACCAAAGAGAAGATTGAAGATATTTTCACAAAGCCTCTTCCCAAAGAGACTTTTGAGTTTTTTTGAGTTATGCTAGGGGTTATGCCCCTACCTAGATCAGACTGGATGATGCAAAGAGTGAATTAGTCTAGTATTATAGAGCACTATTGTTTGTTTGGATTGAATGCTGATGCTTCTAGTATGGAGGAGTATCTGTGATGGACAAATTCATCTAAGACTCTTGATAGATGTTGTTTTGAATAGTGTCTTTGGATACTTGAGTAGGTTAGAGACAATTGTTGAAGATATATATGGTTTTTGAAACTTTTGAAATCAATGTCAATGGGAAAGACGTTAAAGAATGAAAAAAAAATTCATACATGGAGAAGTTATAAAGAATATTGAGGTATATCAATGGAGAGAATAATTGATGAATATGATTTGAAAAGAAAGGATAAAAGTCTTTAGTTATTGGTATTCTTGGAACTAGATGTTTTTCATCTATGTTGCCATCAATGCCAAAGGGGGAGATTGTTAGAAGCATGAATTCTGATCATATTCATATGGGGGAGTATTGTAGAAACATGATTAGATCATTATCATGATGATATGTTATATTCATAATTATATTTGTCATTGATGTCAATATAACAATTTTCTGTGGTATCTAATAGAAGAAAATAGTAAAGATAAAGTTGGTACATATAGATAATTGATTATTTTCATTAAGGGATTAATAGGAAAGTGTCTAGCATATTTAGCTAACCTCAAGAAAAAAAGATATTGATTTTGAAAGAAGTTATACAAGTTTTGGTGAAGACTATTTTGAGATGGAGTTTACAAAAGCATGTTTTGGTAAACTTCTCACATCTCTTAGCAGAGTTGTTATTGTAATTGTGAATTGTGGGCCTTTGAACCTCATAGACACTTCAACATGGTCATTGTACATGGATTCATCCTAGAATGAACATCAGATTATTCACCCAAGATTAGCCCTACGAGTCGACCTGTTGCCTCGTATCTAAAAGGTTTTTGCTTATTAAATATCCTTAGATTCGAGGTGTAAGCATCCAGACCCTCTAAGAATGAAGGGTTTGATGAATGCAATTAACCTAGATGAATGCAAATTATACTCTAAATAAAGTACAAGCAATTAATCAAAGAAATAAAAGATATTATGCTAAATGCATGCATTATTAAGCTAGATGAGAATCTAAAAATGATAGCAATGTGAAAATTTAGAAAATAAAGTGAGTGCTCAATTCGACAGCAGTTCAATACTATGAAAATTCAACATCTATAATGAGAAAATGAGGGTCTCTTAAATAGACTTTCTTGGAATCCATCAACGGTTGAGATTGATTTCAATCAACGGTCAGGATTGAAGATGAAGTTTAGTCATAAAGGAAGATTCCTAAATCAAAGGGAGTTAATTGGCTCAGATCTGAGTGTAAAAGTCAATCAACTCAAATAGACTTCAGTGTAAAAGCAAGTGATCTGGGTCGCTTCTAATTTGATCAGTAGTGAACTGGGAATTTTATTTTTGAACTAAAGAGAGATTTTGGAGAGATATTTAATTTAATAAAATGAGATATGCTCTTATAATTACCTTTTTCATTTAATTAAATAATTCTATTTAATTAATTAGAGGCACTTTTCTTATTTAATTAAATAACTTCATTTAATTAATTAGGAATGACTTCCCATTTAATTAAATAACTTTGTCTAATTAATTAGAAGTAAGTTCTCCATTTAATTAAATAATTTTCTTTAATTAATTAAAATAGGCATATTTATTATATTAAATAAATTTAATTCCATAGTACATTAGTCTTAGGATATAATTTAATTTAATTAAAGTATAAATACTTAATAATTAAAATAAATATTAATCAATAGGCTTAATGTGACTAATATGAGTAAATACTATAGGAATTAAATAATAAGCATGATGAATACAGATTATGGTTTTCTATATCTAACAATTAAGTCAAGTAGCGAGTAGCAGAATAAGAATTTGCCTAGTGACATAGGACTTAAGATTGATCAGAAATAGACCAGAATTGGTATCATGGCAATGAGCCAATTTTGGGGTATTACATTTTCCCCCTCTTTGAATGAATGTGCGAACAACACATTTAATTCAAAAAAAAATCAGAAAGCATGATGAGAAGATGAGATTGGTTTTGAAGTTGATGACACAAAGACCAATTGATAAGCTTTTAAGGACCATCTCTAGAGCAGAGCTTAATCCTAAGTAATCCAAGTAGAGCACTTAGATACCTAAGATTGATAGCATTTAAAAGACTATCTCCAGAATAGAGCGTAATCTTTAAGGATCCAGAAAGAACATCTAGATACTTGAAATTGATAAGCATTTAAAAGATTTCTCCAGAACAAAGTTTAACCTTTAAGGATCCAGATAGCACATCTAGATACCTAAGAGTGATAGCATTTAGAAGACTATCTCTAGAATGTACTATAACCTTCAAGGATCTAGATAGAACACCTAGATACCTGAGATTGAAAGCATTTAGAAGATTATCTCTAGAATGGAGCTTAACCCTCAAGGATCTAGATAGAACACCTAGATACCTAAGATTGAAAGAATTTAGAATATTATCTCCAAAATAGAGCTTAACCTTCAAGGATCTAGATAGAATGCATAAATACTCGAGATTGAAAGTATTTAGAAGATTATCTCCAGAATGGAGCTTAACCTTCAAGGATCCAGATAGAACACCTAGATGCCCGAGATTGAAAGCATTTAGAAGATTATCTCCAGAATGGAGCTTAACCTTCAAGGATCCAGATAGAACACCTAGATACCTAAGATTGAAAGCATTTAGAAGATTATCTCCAGAACGGAGCTTAACTTTCAAGGATCAAGATAGAACACCTAGATACTTGAGATTGATAAAAGATAACAAGATCCAATAATGAGTCATAGAATCATCCCCAGAATAAGGCTTGATCCTCAGGAGTCGAGGTTTAGACTGTCCCAATACCTTTCCATCGAACTCTGAGAAGAGTTGTTATAAGGTTGATCAATTGATGAAAAGATAAGATAGATGGAAAAGATGCCAAATAGAAGGGAACAAGATGCCCTTGTTAGGAACCTGTGTGTTCCTTCTGTTTATTTTGTTACAGTAGAGTTGTTGGACGCATATGCTTTGTAAGTCGTCCCGTGAGTTTATTTTATTATCCCACATGCATAGGTAGTATTACTTTTCTAGATCGTACCCAGTATATAAGAATAGGTTGAGGCCCTTGATGGGCACGGACGAATTTATTGTATTGAGCTTGCTCAAAGGAGGTTACCCCCTCGAAGTGGCCTGCGATCAGTAGATTTATTCTGAGTTCTGCTATCACTTTGTATTCTGTTATTTCGAGCATTCTCACGATATTGCTATAAGGAGGTTCTTCTCATCTGGTATCAGAGCACTCTCTTGGGCTCGCTGGGTGGAAATTACATCAAATTTTTTTTCTGTCGTGGCCTTCAGGTTCCTCTCACTTCTAATATCTCTTGTTATTGCAATAATTCATTTCAGTTGTTCTGTCTGTGAGTGAATTTTTCTGTTTCTGCTCATACTTCCGCAGAACGTCTGCAATATCATTTTGCATACTTACTTCCTTGGCGACCCAACCCCAAATTTTACATATCAAAGCCCTAAATCCCTCATTTATCTAATTTTAGGGTTTGCCCTATCTTTTTCACCTCTCATCCAATCGCCACCAAACTGAGCCACAAGATTCAATTCCTCATTTTGCTCCCTTATCCCTCTTGGACTGTTCGCCTCATTTCGCCTCCCTACCCTTGAAACCCTCATTTTTCTTTTTCCCTTGTCCCCAGATAGTCTCCCACCACCCGTCGAACACCCATTTCCTATATGAGTTTTACCCAAATCCAAGTTTGCCGTAACTAAAAAAGTTTTTGTTTCTCATCTTCTACCCATTTCAGAAAAAAAAAAAAAAAAAAACCCCTTATTTTATGGTTGTTACGCGTACAGGAGCAAAAATCATGGAAGAGGAAATTGCATCCCTCAAAACCAGACTTCAAGATCTGGATGACAAAATTTTGGGTCTTAACTTTCAGCAGTCAGCCATGAGCCGAAACCATTCAGGAGATACTGGGTCCTCTTCTGGCAATTTCCGTGGACCAAAGCTTGATTTTCCACGCTTCGATGGTTCTGATCCGACTGGATGGATCTATAGGGCAGAGCAGTATTTCAGCTTGCATAATACTTTGGATAACCACAAAGTCTCCCTTGCATCTTTTCATTTGGAACATGAAGCTCTTCAATGGTTCCGTTGGTACATCAAGGCTAATGTAGGCCCAACGTGGAGCGAATTGTGCACCCTCATTTTGGAGCGCTTTGGCCCTAGTTCCTTTGATGATTTCACAGGAGCACTCACTAAACTGCGTCAAACAGGCACTGTAAGAGAATACCAGACAGAGTTTGAAAAATTAGCTAATCACACAGAGGGCTTGTCTGATGAATTCTTCCGTAGTTGTTTTGTCAGTGGTCTGAAGGATGCACTTCGCTCAGAAGTCAAAATGTTTCGACCTACTACAATGATGGAAGCCCTTGGGTTGGCTAAGTTAGCGGAAGACAAGATTAGTGCTCTACAACGCTCCAGATCTAATTTTGTTCCATTCAAAAATACAGGTTCTCACAACCCTCCAGTCATACCAGCTCCCAGAACTACTCCGATCAAGCACTTGTCTGAAACAGAGATGCGAGTTAGGCGAGACAAAGGGCTTTGTTATAATTGTGATGAGAAATGGTCTCGGGGCCATAGATGTGTTCAGGAAAAGCTCTATCTCTTGGATGTGGATTCTCCACCGGAACTGGAAGAATATGTAGATGCTCAGGAAACAGTGGATGCTGAGGTTGAGCCTCACCAGCCTGAACCTCCTTCCCCAGAAGCTCCACCAGAGATATCTGTCCATGCTTTGGCAGGAGTCACTACTCCACAAACCATGCGGGTCCAGGGTTTCTTCAAGAAGATCCCTCTTACTATACTCATTGATTCTGGTAGCACTCATAACTTCATTGATCCACGAATAGCCAAACAGGCTGATTGCTTTATCCATCCCTGCTCTAGCTTTGAAGTCATGATTGCCAATGGGGGCACTTTACCTTGTAAAGGGAAATGTCGCAATGTGCGTCTCTCTATTGGAGCTTATAACATGCGCTCTGACATGTTTACCTTACCCTTAGGTGGTTGTGATGTGGTTTTGGGTGCCCAATGGTTACGCACTCTTGGCCCCATTCTCTGGGATTTTGCTGAACTTTGGATGCAGTTTTCAGCCGAGGGGCACCAACACACTTTGAAAGGCTTACAACCAGGGTCTCTCAGCATCATCAGTTCACACCGTATGGAAAAACTTCTTAAGAAGAATTCACATGGTGTCATCGCTCAGCTCCATTCCATTCAGATGCAGCCATCAGCAGTCTCTAGCACTCCTGCCGATCTCCAACACATTTTGGACAAGTATTCTGGTATATTTGCTGAACCTGTGGGATTACCTCCTTCTCGTCCAGAGGACCACCGTATTCAGCTCCTTCCTGGCAGTGTTCCGCCCAACATCAGGCCCTACCGCTACCCATTTCATCAGAAGACCGAAATCGAGATACTTGTCCGTGACTTACTGAAGCAAGGTATTATTCGCCCTAGTACCAGTTCCTTTTCTTCTCCAGTTCTGCTTGTTCACAAAAAAGATGGGTCATGGCGACTCTGCATTGATTTCCGAGCACTTAATCATCTCACTATAAAGGACAAGTTTCCCATTCCAGTTGTTGATGAACTTCTTGATGAACTTCATGGGGCTCATTTTTTCTCCAAGTTAGATCTTCGTTCTGGGTATCATCAAATTCGGGTTAATGAGGAGGATATACCTAAAACTGCCTTCCGCACACATGATGGTCACTATGAATTTTTAGTCATGCCCTTTGGCCTCACGAATGCTCCTTCAACATTTCAGGCAGTGATGAATAACATATTTCGACCATACCTCCGAAAATTCATTCTGGTCTTCTTTGATGATATCCTCATATATAGCAAAACTTGGGCTGAGCATCTCCATCATCTGGAGCTTGTCTTGCAACTTCTCTTTGATCATCAACTCTGTGCAAAACTATCTAAATGTGTGTTTGGCCAGGAGGAAGTGGAGTATCTCGGGCATATTGTTGCACACCATGGAGTGCGGGTGGATCCTACAAAAATAGATGCCATGAAAACTTGGCCGCATCCTAAAACTCTCAAGAGCCTTCGGGGTTTTTTGGGGTTGACTGGCTACTACCGCAAGTTTGTCAAAGATTACGGGAAAATTGCAGCACCATTGACAGCTCTGTTAAAAAAGGATGCCTTCTCCTGGACCCCTGTTGCTGAGACTGCATTTGAACAACTGAAACAGGCTATGTGCAGTACACCTGTTCTCGCGATGCCAGATTTTTCCAAACCCTTCACTATTGAGAGTGATGCTTGCGGCAATGGATTGGGTGCTGTTCTCCTGCAAGATGACCATCCTATTGCGTTCACTAGCAAAGCCCTCTCTGGTAAGAATCTAGCCCTCTCTACTTATGAAAAAGAAATGATGGCTATTTTGCATGCTGTACAGAAGTGGCGGCCATACCTCTTAGGGAGTCATTTTTGCATCAGAACCGATCACCAAAGTCTGAAATACTTCCTGGAACAACGGGTATCCTCTCCTACACAACAGAAATGGGTCAGCAAACTCATGGGGTATGATTATGAGATCACCTACAAGAAGGGTAAGGAGAATATTGTGGCAGATGCTCTTTCTCGCACATTTGATAATCAAGCTTCCCTTTCCGCTATTTCTAAGCCCATTCCCAATTGGTTAGCGTCTGTTCAGCAGGGCTATGACAGTGACTCTTCTTTATCTCAAATCATTCACCAGCTAGCCAATAATCCTTCTGCTATACCACATTACTCTTGGGATGGTGCTTCTCTTCGATACAAGGGTCGGCTAGTGCTTCCTCAGAACCCAGCTCTACATCAGGCTATTTTTTATGAACTCCATGCTTCTCCTTCAGCAGGGCACTCAGGCTTCCTCAAAACTTATGAGCGAGCAAGGAGAAACTTCTTTTGGAAAGGGATGAAACAGACGATTCAACAGATGGTGGCTGAATGTGATACTTGCCAACGCCACAAGGGTGAAACGACCCTCCTTCCTGGCTTGCTCGAACCATTGCCCATCCCTACACGGATTTGGACTGATATTTCTATGGATTTCATTGAAGGGCTTCCTAAATCCGGTGGCAAGACAGTGATCTTGGTTGTGGTTGATCGTCTCTCGAAATATAGTCATTTTTGTGCCCTCAGCCACCCCTATACTGCCTCCTCTGTTGCACAAATCTTCATGGACCAGATATTTCGTCTTCATGGACTCCCTTCTTCCATTGTCTCTGATCGTGATGCAACTTTTACCAGTCATTTTTGGACTGAACTGTTTCAGAAAACTGGCACCAAACTGAAGATGAGTTCGGGCTATCACCCACAAACTGATGGTCAAACAGAAATTGTCAATAAATGCTTGGAAACTTATCTTCGTTGCTTCACTTCCGAACAGCAACATCAGTGGGCCAAGTGGCTCCCTTTAGCTGAATGGTGGTACAATAGCTCTTACCACACTACCTCTAAAATGACTCCATATGAAGCAGTCTATGGTCAGGCACCTCCAGTGCTCCTTCCCTACACTCCCAACAGCTCACCAGTCCAGGCAGTTGACATAGTTCTCCGCAGCAGGGATCAGATTCTTCGTACCTTACAGGATAATCTTCACATGGCCCGTAATCGGATGAAACAGCAAGCAGATCAACACCGTTCTGAGCGCTCATTTCAAGTTGGGGATATGGTTTTTCTTCGTCTACAGCCATACAAACAATCCTCCCTAAAGCTGAAAGGGCGTCATAAGCTGGCCCCAAAATTTTATGGGCCTTATCAGGTTCTGCAGAAGATTGGTTCAGTTGCTTATAAACTGGAACTTCCTCCTTCTTCCCGCATTCATCCAGTCTTTCATGTTTCTTGTCTAAAGAAAGTTCTAGGTACCACTGTCAGAGCACAAACTACTCTCCCTGAAATGGATACGGAAGGATCCATTATCCTGGAGCCGGTGGCAATCATTGACCAGCGCACTCGCCAGCTTCGCTCTCGCTCCATCTCTGAGGTCTTGATTCAGTGGCATGGCATGCAACCAGAGGATGCTACCTGGGAACCCCTTCTTCAGATTCAACAACAATTTCCACACCTTAAGCTTTGAGGACAAAGCTTTTTTCTAAGGGAGAGGGGATGTTAGGAACCTGTGTGTTCCTTCTGTTTATTTTGTTACAGTAGAGTTGTTGGACGCATATGCTTTGTAAGTCGTCCCGTGAGTTTATTTTATTATCCCACATGCATAGGTAGTATTACTTTTCTAGATCGTACCCAGTATATAAGAATAGGTTGAGGCCCTTGATGGGCACGGACGAATTTATTGTATTGAGCTTGCTCAAAGGAGGTTACCCCCTCGAAGTGGCCTGCGATCAGTAGATTTATTCTGAGTTCTGCTATCACTTTGTATTCTGTTATTTCGAGCATTCTCACGATATTGCTATAAGGAGGTTCTTCTCAGCCCTGAGTGATGAGATTCCCCAAGTGATGAGGACATAAGATGGGAATGAGATGCCCCAAGCAATAAGTATTCAATGATGTAATCATCCTACCCCCTCGAGAGCGAAATCGAAAGTTGACACACTAGAAAATATGATGTGAAGCAGTATATCAATAGATACAAAAGAAATATAAGATGTAGCAGAATGTAGAAGAGATCAGAATGATCTAAAGAAAAGTTAGAGTTACAAGGTCCAAAGACCAAGTTTGACCAAAAGTTGATTAGATTTAACCATGGTTGACTTGAGTTGACTTTTTTCAAAATGAGGTGTGAAAACATGGAGAATGTAGAGTTGAAAGGATTCCAAGAATCATGAAGTATCCGAAAGATTTGGGCTGCACAAGCGTTCAATCACATTTGTCCCCAAAATTTTAAAACACATTTTTGAGGCTCTTAGGTGTGTCAGATTTGGAATTTGATCCCAAAAATGGATTCAGAAAGTCAAATTAGCTAGGGGTGTGATTTTTGGGCAAATTCGAGCACTTTGAAAAATTTGGTCAACAGCTATATTAGGGCCCAAGGGGTCATTTTCAATTCATTTGTGCTTTTTATCTTCTATTGATTTTGAGCTTTGAGAGAGACATGGCAGTTAATGTGAGATATCATCGATTCGAGCACTCTAGATGTCATAGTTGGCCAGCAGACTATGGACCACCATTGAGTCATCGAGTCCCTTCCTTTGTACTTTTTCTTTCATGTATTTTGATGTCATTTATTGCACATTTTACCATGTTTTAGGATTGTCTAACCGATCTTCATGCAAGACCTATCTCTTTTCACGTGAAGATCTTCTTTCTTCATGCAAAGAAATAAGGTGTGTTATTTCTTCATGCAGGAGGCACTTTGTCTCGCACGAAGAACAAGATTCTTTGCACGAAGGCCATTCATTTTTTGTGCGATCAGTTCTTTTCTTGTGCAATGATGTGATTCTTCATTCAAAACTATGTGAACTTCACACGAGATTTCACAAATTTTGCACGAAATCCCGTGACATTCATGTTTAAAAGTTTTATTTTGGCACTCAAAAATTGCATTTTAATTTGTTTTGATGTACCGTTTCGACTTGATACTGATTATTTTGTTTGTCATTTTTATTGTTGTGTGTGCAGGAGGTTTTTGGTGATGTCGCATTACAGTCTCATTACCCACCATATGGGGAGCTATTGCAGAGTCTTGATGATGTTGATTGGGCACACATTGCCCAATTGGATTTGTCTTCTTTGTGCCAAATTCTAGCCGTGATGGTGAATCACGGCTTATTGACTACTTTGGCAGAGCATTTCCATTTGAAGATGAACACATTTCATTTTCTAATGGGTGAAATGACGATCACCCCAGAGGATATCTAGAGGAACTTGCAAATTCCCTTTCATGGTGCTTGGGTTGTCTATGATACAGTGCCCCGAGAAAGGACAGAGGCATAATCCATTGTATATGGGAGGGAGCTACCAAGAGGTAGGGCCATCAGCTAGGATGAGTTGATGCACACCTATGGACTGGAGCACAAGCTAGCCTCTATGCTGGCTATATTTTTGAGCTATTTCTTATGTCCTGACAGAGGACAACATGGCTTGGAGTGTGGGTGGGGAGTCATGCTCCGCGAGATTCTAGAGGCACCAGAGATCTTTGGGTGGGGTCAGTGCATGTTGGCTCACCTTTTTAATGAGATGCACAAGGTTGTCTTCCATGAGAAGAAGACCATGGCAATTGGAGTATATGTGTTGCAAATCTAGGCCTAGGAGCATCTTCCCATATGGAGGCCAATTTTTGAGGATGCTAGAGAGCCCATGGAGCCATATATATGCAGATATTGAGGGCACATTACCCAAGTCCACCTGGGTAAGACTGAGTACTAGCAGACACATCTTGATGAACTTGTGTTCATTGTATGGTGACCTTTGAGAGAGATAGAGGACTAGGATGATGCCCTCAGAGAGCTACCATGGATGTTCAATTCTCGACCTTTGGTGGGCAAGACCACATCAGTGATAGAGAGATTTGTGATTTTACGAGTGTGGTGGCAGTATGGCTGACCACAGGACATTTCTACTGAGTAGTCCTCCTATGCCAAGTTGCAAAAGGATGTTGAGTGGGGATGGCTAGCATGGATGGACCCAGGGTGATCCATGATAGATATTTGCAGCCTAGCTATAGTTTAGTGGGACTACTTGCCAGAGGTAGTAGATGTCAGGATGATGCTTGCATATTAGGAATTTTTGATCATCCATCCGTTCTCATATTTTACAGATCCACTGGGGATGGTAGGGTAGGGATAGAGGTAGGTACCCCAGCAGTAGCAGGCACAGCCACAGCCGGTAGGTCATCCATAGCAGCAGCCAAGGTTCTAGCAGTGGGTATAATAGATTTCAATTCCCCCATGTTAAATGGGATCAAACCCTGGTGTTGGAGGTAGTGGGACTGGACAGAGTCAACACCATAGGTAGAGGATAGAGGAGGAGGCCCCATAGCAAGAGGCTCCATAGTAGCAGGTTCCACCATAGCCGCAGACACCTCCATAGTGGGAGGAACCAGAGATGCTAGATGAGGATATGTTGGATCAGTCGGCAGCTGGAGTGTAGGACATGGTATGATGGTACTGAGAGTGGATCCATTAGGCCTCCCGACAGTTGGGGGACCTAGAAATTTTAGTTGCAATCTGAGATGCACAGCTGGTAGAGAGACAGTGAGATATAGATTGATGGAGAGAGTGCACCGAGACTACAGAGTAGAGATTAGAGCTAGCAGAGGATGAGGTCCACTTTCAGTTAGCTCGGGCAGCGTACTATTATGCTACATATATGAGTGTGGTACCTAATGAGACACTTCAGGTTCAACACTTTTCTCAGTATGCCCGAGAGTCTAGAGGCACACGATATCTTGTCAAAGTAGATATGCCATCACTGCCTTCGCCACCTATTGCTCCTGCTCTTCCTGGAGGCAAGGGTGCAGGACAGAGTTAGATGCTCTATGCCTAATCTCTAATTTTGATCCCTGGCTATGTATCGACTAGTGTTCCAACACCACATGTATCATTTTTGATCGATTGCACTCGAGTAGCACCCATATTTGTACTAACCCATTGTTTTGATATATAAATATATATATATATATATATATACGAGATCTTGATCTGAGTATCCCTTTGTACACATCATTGTCTATTTTTCCTTTACTTTGATGTACATGAGATGTATGTTGTACTTGGATAGAATGCATATGTATGGACTGACATCTCACATAGTCTTGCATATTTTTGCTTGACAGTGATAGGTATTCCATTGAGGAGCGCGAATTAATGGACCAAATGCTTGTGCAACCATGGAGGAACCTAATATATGTGGAGATGCTCCCAATCTTTCATCACAAAGGGTAGGAATAGAATGACCATCAAATTTTGTGCTTATGCAAGTGAAGAATGTAATGCAAGATTATGTTAAATGCAACCCTAGGTCTAGTTACCAAGCCTCAATATTTAATCATCACCGGATATAGAACAAAGCTCATAGGTCATACAATTCCCACTAACATTGCAATCATGAAAATATGAATATAACATACATTATTGGTTTGTCAAGATTGAATGTAAGCATTCGAGGCACAAGAAGCCAGAATGACCAGAACATTTGTCCCTTTTAATATAGCAAGTTAACATAAGCACCAAAGCATAAACACTAGGATGACTTGAATGTTGCTTGCATGACACGCACACCAAACATACGGTATTCAGTATTCATTCTGTCTGCAATGACCCTTGCATTTGTAACTTGAGACAGAAGTGTGCTAGATATACTTGCAGTGACCCGTACATTCACTTAATAGGATAAGTATCAGTATTTACTATAGCATGAAGATTTCACTCCAACAAACAAGGAGAAGAACCAACAATATTAATGTATTCATATAAAAAGAGTTGAGGTACACATGGCCATCCAATACGAGATGTAGGCTCTTATAGTGGATACCCCTTTTATACAAATAGATCAACTTATTGGAACTAAATTGCAAATAGAAAGCAAAGAAAGAGATCATGCCCCCAGTTATTGCTTCTCTAGTCAAAGATGACATCATCAAGTTACTCGAGGAGATATGATAAAGCCAAAAAAAGCAAACAAAGAAAATTCTCATCATATCCAAACAATTATATCATTTTTGAGTTCAATGTTTTGGGATTGATGTCAAGTGTCAGTGTTCAGAACATGTTTGAAAGAAATCTCTTCAGTAGGTAGACATAGTCAGAATGACTGGTGATTGAGGTCAAAGAGGAATCTTCACGATGAAGAACCTAAGAAGGACTGAGCGAAAGTACATAGACATAGCTAGGATGACTGGTGACCGATGCAAGATGGATTTTCCAAAAAGGAATATGGAGGCATGACCCTAGCAACAATAGGAAGACACAGCTGAAACAACTGGTGACTATTGTGAAAGAGATTCTATGAGGAGAATCTTGAAAAGAGTGACACTAACAACAATAGGGAGATGTAGTGAGGACCACTGGTGACTTTCGCAAAGGAGATTCTATGAGGAGAATCTCAAAAATAGTGACACTAGTGATAGTAGGCAGACAAAGTAAGGACCACTGGTGACTATTGCGAAGGAGATTCTATGAGGAGAATCTCGAAAAGAGTGACACTAGAAATAGTAGGTAGATGTAGTGAGGACCACTGGTGACTATCGAAAAGGTGATTCTATGAGGAGAATCTCAAAAATAGAGATGCTAAGGGGGAATGCCCCCGAGCTATGACAAGACTCAATCCATGGATACATGAGTGAAAAGTAGGAAAAGCAGGAAAGCGAAAGCATGAAAGCGACTGTACAGAATAGCCAGAAGATGTGCTGCAAGATGGAGCATTGGAAACAAGAGGTTCCTATTTATCAGGTATTCACCTTCTTGGCAAGATTCTCTTTTTTTGCTACCATGATGCCTATTTCCAAGTTTTCACCAATGGCACTTTTCTTTTTTTTCAATTTTTTTGTATTTTTCTCTTCTTGATTTTTTTCTATTTTTCGGAATTTTCAATTTTTTTTGGTGTTACCAAGGCACCTATTGCTAGTTTTTCACCAAGGTAACAATTTTTTCAGGACATATATATGTACAAATAGCTTGCTTATATTAGATCAACTGAAAAACCGCTTCAGGTGGAGAGTGTTGATAGGTTCTTTAAGCACTTCTCCTTCGATTGTGGAAAGTTGATAGGTGCCAGATCCATATACTGCAGTGATGATGTATGGGCCAAGCCAGTTTAAGTCACGTAGTCTGACCCTCTGATTGTAGCTTCTTGCC